>VZTM01018514.1:638317-675206 GCA_013400555.1 Jacana jacana
GGAGCCGGAGCCGGAGCCGCGCCGCTGCCTCGGACACGGCCGAGGAGGAGGATGGCGTTACCGTGGCAACCGGCATCTCCGAGATTACCATGGGAACCGGGCGGCGGGATGCGGAGCTCTGCCCGGGGGAGCTCTGCCCAGGGGGGCGACCTCACTCCGCGGTCCCCGCTCCTCCGAGGCTTCAGGGCTTTAGGGGGCTCCTGTTGGGTTCGGGGCATTTTGGGGCGCATTTGAGTCTATCGGCCTTGAGGGCTGGGGATCCCCCGGAGGTTGGGGCTCAGCCGCAGCTCTCGGGCAGGACAGCAGAAGCCCAAGTTCCTCCCTGTCTACCCTTAGACAGAGACGCCGGGACCCCAGTTGAGATGTCGCTGCTGTTCAAGTGCTTCAGTGTGGACTCAGGGTTACTTAGTGCAAGCGAAGGGTCGGGCTGAATAATGTTAACAAAGAACATGATAGGTGTGTTCGTGGCTGGGATGGGTAGGAGGACACCCCCATCCCCACAGAGGCCAAGCATGCGGCTTCCTCTCTGAAAATGGAGTTGTAGAGGAGGCGCGGTGGGTAACTATTGGGACAAAGAAACACATGGGTGTTCAGAGGATTTGGCATAGCCCATCGGAAAGCCCAGATGGGAAACAACATCTGTCACAAGAGTGCGTGGGGCTGTGACCATGGGAAATCAGCACATCCCAGGAAGGGTCCACACATCACGGGCGGGCGCTGGGCAGCAGGGACCAGAGGCCATGGAGGGTCTCAACCCCCTCACCTGCCGGGTCATGCCCACCGTGTGCTAACAGAGCCTCAGCAATGCCAGATAAAAGGGAGAGCATAGAGGAAAGCGGTTTACTTTTGCTGAGCTGCTCTGTGGTTGGTGTGGGTATGCTGGAGTCTCTCTTCCCACAGTACCGCACTTGGCACACTGGCTTCAGTGCACCTAATTCCATCCACACAACTTAGCACACATGGACTTCACAGACCCGGGTTCCTGGTTTATTGTAGCTGACAGACAGCTCAGCCCAGAGTCTAGCGGATGTGTTCAGAGGGGGTTTTCTCCCCGGGAAAGGCTGTGGCGTGATAGAAGCACCTCATCCTCATGTCTGTTCTCATCATTTCCTTCTGCTAACAATTTAAGGCTACAGTGTAACATCATTTTTTCCCTTAAATACCAGATTTTCTACCTAGTTATAGTATACGTACATAGAATATTTTTAGGCAGTAAAGAGAGAAAGAATTCCTGAGGTGGGAAGATTTGCAGGTAATAATAATGCTTGGATTTATTACTCCTGAATGAAATCTCTCAGTATGGGCTTTTTTGACATCTGGGAAACAAGCGCTTCTGTCTAAGAGCTCCTGAGTTTGCTTGAGAGATGCTGAGCATCCTCCACTTGAACTGAATATTGTGATCTTTGCAGAGCTTGTTCTGGTGTCTTCAGTGGCTGTTTTCCATGGGAAATAAGTTTGTTTGCATCTTGTGGGAGTTGCTGAGTTCACTCTGTAGACTGGGCCTGTCGTCTCCAGGAGAAATCCCTGAATTTCCTGATGTGAGGATTTCTCTATGGTCTTCAAGGAATCTCATTCGTAGAAATGAAGCATAGCTTTGACTGAAGTGGGTGGAATTTTTTTCATGATTTTAATTGAGCTTAAGTAAGAACTTTGTTTAAAAAAGATGAAGTCAGTGAAGTGGTGAGAAGTGGGCAGTGCTGCAGGCTGTGCCCAGTAACGCTGGCCGATCTCTGGCCTCGCTGCATCACCGGGGCAGTGCCTGTGCCTTCCCGAGCACATTTTGTCTGCAAAGGTATTTGCTGAAGAGTTGCACCCTGCAGCTGTTTGCAAGGGAACCTCGAATCCCCATCGGTTCAGGGGACTAGAGAGATTTCATGTGACCCATCTGTCCAACGGCAATCGAGCTGTTCTGCTCAAAATTCCAATGCTCATAATCAAAGTACAAAGTTACAAAATTTAAAGTTGTCAAATATGTGCTAAGAATGGACAAATTGAGAAAACTGTCATCTGTTCACAGATCTGAGGAAGAGAGACTACATTCTCTCCTACATTTTCCGTATGTTCTGTCTTTGTAAGATAAAATCTATAGACACATTAAATAATCCATCTTTTAAACCATATCATGGGACTGTTTTCAACACGGAAAGGCTCCTTTGTTTCATAAAATAATAAAACTATTTCTAGAAGCTGATTTAAAACAAGGCCCCCTTGATGGTTTCAGAGCGTCACTCGTTCGGAGTAGATGGGTCTTTTAGTAAAATATAGTTGCAGACCTGAGGAGATACACGGCAAGAAAATAATTTCAGTTTCTCTTATCTCAAAAAGACCAATGTAAGACACAAATGTGCAAAAGCTGAAATACTTGGAGCAGCCTCTTAAATTACTTTTGACACAAATCAAGCAAGTTTTAGGTCAGTTGAAATTTTACATTAAAATATTTCTCAACTGTATCCATAAAACTGCCTGTGTGCTGGATTTTGAACAGTCAGTTGTTCAGTATCCCCAGCTCCAAGTTTTCAAACAAAATTGTTGAAACAGAATGGAAAAGAATAAGCTTCTAACCAAATTCCTCAATGTTTTTCTGTTTTTCTTTGCACAACATTTTGCACCAAATCTGCCTGGTAACGATAACTGGGGAGAGAGAGTTTAGGGAGCCGGCGTTACCATCTTTGTCTGGAGCTGCCGTTGTCGTGAGGATGAAATCATGCTTCAGTACTAGTAGTCGATGCTACTACAGGGCTTAGTCACTCCAGAAGTGGTGTTAATGATACATCAGTCAAACCCTTGCCTGTGTAATCCCAGTTTGGCTCTTTGAGTGTGTTTGTCGAAGGCGGAGGTAGGAGGCTCATTGAGTGGATTTTAAACAATAGCAGTATTTCTGCATGGATTCTTAAAACTTATATCTGAAGTAATTGCCTTGGGTAGGGTATGAATGTGCTACAGCAGAAGTGGATGCTGCTTGACTGAGCCTCTGCGGTAAAATGGCCCAGGGGCTCCCTGGCAAAGCTGGTTTTTGGTTTTCCAGAGCCACAGCATGTTCGATAACTGCAGTTTTGACAGCTAAAGTTGAACTATCACTGGAGTAAGAAGTTTCTGATGGCACCCCCATGCAGCCATCCTGGCCATGCCTGAAACCTGCACCCCAACCCACAGATAATAATAAGAGCACATCAGCCCCATTTCAGGGCACTGCTGTTATGTCCCATGTCCATACTCGACCTGCAGTAGTTGTCACAAGCTGTGGGTCCCTGTCAAGACAGTGCAGAGCAGAGTCTTGCAAACACAGCAAATACCGTCTTATGCATAATGCTTTCCTGGCCAAGCTCACCTGAGAGAGAGAGATTAAACCACCACAATTTTCCAGCAGCCTCTATTCCTATGGCAAATGTGCAGCACAACTGTGTAAACGTTGCACTTGTAGTCACAAGGAGGATGTGCTATTAAAAAATATTTTTAAAACACCACTTCATCCACTGAAAGTGCTTATCTTGGTGAAAAATCACGCTGAAGTTAATAGAACAGCTCACATTAGAGAGCTCTGCAGGCCCTGTGACATCAAGATATGAAATCAAGTAATGTACTTGTAATTTAAATTTATTCAAAGTGTATTTTATTAAACACTTGACCATGTGAATGTCTTTGAACCCATTGTGTCTACTGCTTTCAGTATTCCCTGTTTGCCATTGACTTTTCAAGTGGTGCAATTGGTTATTTAATTCACATGGAACCATGTGTCTTTCCTGACTGGTTGGCTGGAACATTTATAATTGGGAGAAAGGATCGAGTAAATCATTTATGACTTGAAAACTTGCACGAATGCACATTTGCACAACCATTTGCCAGTCTTCCGGCTTGGATGAATGCGCACAAGCATGGGAACGGCAGCACGCACGTGCGCTGCTTCCATGGATACTCTTGAAAACAAAATAAAAATGCTTATACAAATGTTTGAGGCAAGCAAATAAAGGAAGGCTGCCATCCATCAAAACTGCAAATTCATGGCTCATCCAAAAGAAATGAATGTTCTTTAGTACTCCCAAAGCAATGCCGTGAAGTCCTAGCAGCGTGTAATGAACTAAATACAATGTGAGCTTTAAAGCCAGATGCTGTTGTCGAAGCCTTATTTGTCGAAGCACAAATGTTCTATCACTTTACTATCAGATATGACCTCCTTGGAGGTAAGAGATGGGTGGTGGCCTCAGTTTTTACAGGCACACAGGCCTGCATTCACACTGTGGGAGAAGGTGCCGCAGGTGGAGAATACCTAAATGGGTGTCTGCTACGAAAAACTTACTCGGTGTATCCCACGCCCTACTTCTTGCACTATACATATATCTGTATAATGTACATGCATTCTAAGTCCTGAAGGGCGAATTTTCATCCATCGTTCTAGGTCCTGACGAGTGAATCTTTCAAAACAAATGTAAGCACATTACAGAAGGACTTTTCGGAGTTTTAGCCTGTTCTTTCCATACATCCTGTTCATACCATCTCCCTTTCCCTGGTAGAACACGTGCTGTTTGACAAAGTGCCCGTGCTGCACTCATTGTTTTTGAAAGCAATTCTTAGATCTGTGGCGTCACCTCTGCAGCAGTGTTTGGAGCAGTGTGGTTTTGTCAGCAATTGATGGAGTGATTTTTGACAGCCTTTTTAAGTGAAATTAATTTTTTTCGAGAGCATTCCATTTGCTAGAGAGAGTTTCTGAATTTGTAGCAATCTTTAGGGACGCGGAGTTTAATCTCCTTGAAATTTTGCCCATAGTACAACGTATTTTAAAATACTGAGAAATTTTGCGCTGGAGGAGCTGTCAGCAGGAGATGGGTTAAGACACTATCTTCTCAAATAAAAAAAAGGCACAGATCTCTTAAATGCACCTCTTTGAACATTTTTTAACAGAGGCTCCCAAATGACTGTATTGATGTAACAAAACATCCATTCTTCCTGAGCTGCTCTATGAAACAGGGATCTGAAGCTAATTGACTGAAATATATGTTGCTTTAATGAATTAATTTGCTTTCTTGAACTCGATCTACTCTATAGCCAGTAGGGCGCTATCAGGCTACATGAGGGTTTTAGTATTTTCTCTGTGGCTCTCAGCATGTCAGATATCCCAGCACAAAACTTAGAACCCAAAGACTTTCTGTGCATTAGCAATCCTCCCTGAAGGCTGGAAACCGACGAAAGCGCGTTTGTAATTCAGCTGTACAGCTTCTTCATCTCTACAAGATGTAATGTGGATAATACTAATCTTACCTAAGTTTCAGAAATATTCTGTGAAAAGAGTCAAGGCTGCATTGGCTTATACAAAGAGGATACCTGTGGCTGTATTGTGCTATCGGTACTGCTTCATTCTGTATATAATTACACTGCATGTTGTGGGTGGGTGACAGATGGCATTTGTGGTAGTATCTGTCAGAGGCACAGTAAGTCATGTTGGGGTTCATGGGAACCTTTGCAATGTAATGTAATGTAGTCTTTGGGCTTCTTCCAGCTGCCATTACCTTTAACTGACCTTTTGCAATGGGCTTTTATTACCCTTTTTAGATACTGGCAGGAGCTCGTAGCCGTTACAACTCGGCAGGGCTTGCCCTGCCTTCTGGCAGCTCCATCACCCCTAGCCAGTGCAAACTGGTAAAGTAGGCAAACATGGCAATGTAAGTCTTTGTTCCTGTAAAGTTTCAGTGCAGTAATTATTTCCCCAGTGGGTCCCGTCTGTCAGAGTGGGTCACTCTGCGTCGCTTCTGCCCAGATTGTGCTGTCCAACCTGTAGCTGTGGTCAGAGTCTTGCCAGGTGTGAAACACATGAAACCTCCTTAAAAACCCGGGAGAAGGGGTGTTTATCTCCATATCTCCATGCTGTAGCCATGTGTATCTTTACAGAAACAGAGACCAGAAGAATATCTGTTAGGAGGGGAGGCTAGTGCTTTCATCGCCTTTTTAAATTCTTCCGGGGCAGTAGGAGAGCTGAGGCCTGGCGTGTAGTCTGAAGGCTGTTAATACCTCTCAGCGCCCGGAGGGTCAGTTGGTGTCTGTGGTTTGTGTCTCAAAGAGCCGAGCAGTCCTTTCTGCATCCCCAGACTGGAAATGGAGAGGGAAGAGGAGAATGGATGGGCTTCTGGATCTGGGCTTTGCTAGGTTTCCTGCTGGATTTGGGGCCAGTTATTTATATTTCTGCCCCTGACGAGGAGGGATAACGGTGCTTCCTTCCCACCCGCTTTCCCCTCGTGCTAATAATAAAAGGGAAAAGAAGATGTGGAGAAACTGGGACACAGCAGTAGGACTGCCCAGCTCAGAGACGGTGTATGAGTGCTACTTTAACTGGGTTTGAAGCATTTTGCATGCACTTTATGTTTTATACATGCAATATTTTGGGTTTAAGCATGTCTTCCTTGAGGGACAGGATTAAGTCAGATTCTCCACCTACATAGATTTAACTGCTTTCTAGGAAGGCGGTGGAATTATGCCAATATGAAGCCAATATAAGAGAAAGGATCGTAGATCTGTCCCTTTCATTGGACCTTCTCCTGCTGGTCCCTCTTTTCGGAGCCAAGACTCATCTCGGGAAATAAATCGTACTATCTAACTGAAAAAAAAAAATGGTCCTGCTTCCAAACATTACTCTCTGCTTATCTTCATTTTAGATTTCTGTTTACTGGTATTTATTATGTCACAGACTTACGGTTCAGCATCCAAATTCTTACCAACAGATGGCAAGGCAGGATGCACAGGGGTAGTAAAATAAACAGGATAAACGCACAACTGCCCATATGTCTGAAGAGGCTGATAACACATTTCTGACTTCAGAACAAAAGGCTGTTTTCAGTAGACAGCTCCAGTGATATGCAGGGCTTCTTGCTGTTTTCCACCTTGTCCTAAAGACTCTCACTTTTTCAGCAGATTTTGATCAGTTAAATTACAATATATTTTGATTTCTCTAGAATTCTGAGATAGTTGTTTCCTTTAGTTATTTGTTTCCCCTGTCAAAGTGCATTAGTTTGTTTTTACCTTCAAATTTTTAGAGTGGAAGGTAACTCTTCCCTGAGCCTCAGCTCGTATTTTTTTCTTTCAGAGTGGTTGTTTTGGCTATTTTGAGGGGCACGCAGAGGTGCTGGGGACCACAGCAACATCCGAGAAGGCTACTTTGTCTATATCCGGATTTATTCTAATATTAATGATATGTGGCCTCTCTAATCTCTCAAAATAGCAAGCCCCAGGGGGAGCTGCCTGCAGGACGGATGGCCCAGCCTGTTCAGACTTTAGCTAGATTTCCCTTCAAATCTGGGGGCATTTTTGCCAGTTGTTGCATGCTGCGGGTCAAATGCAGCGAAAGCGTTGAAGCAGCTCTTGATTTAGCCTGGCAGATAGTCCAGCCCCTCTTTCTCCTCCTTCCAGTGGCATCCTGTCATCTGAACATCTTTGTTCTCGTTCTCTGATTGCCTCTCGTTGCTGAAATGTTATAACTTTCCTTCTGCTAAAAAAGTGCCTTCTAAATCAGCTTTTCAATGACAGTGCAAGAATCTTTCTTTAGAAAACTAGCAACATTGCCCCAGGTAGAAATTTAGCATTTTTAATTTATCTTCTTAACTCTTGAGCCTCTCTGTGTCCTCCTGCCAAAGACAAATAAATAATCATGCATTTGTCAAAAGGTATGAGGTTTGGGCTCTCTTTTCTCTACCTTTTAACTTACATGTTTCCCATCTGTTCGGCCAGGGTACTGCTACTATTGCAAATAGCAAGATCTTCTTCTGTAAGATCTTCTTCAATAAAATTGAGGCATTTTTTGTCAAACGTTGTATGTGAAGGAATGCTAGATTATAAGCACGTGGTCATGATACAGAAAGACAGATGAATTATGGATTTACAGTATTTCCTGTGCAGATTGCCAGACGCTGATACGAATTAACCTCTTTTATTGTTCTTTTTCAGGCATTCTGCCTTTTAATTGCTGTTTTGGAATTGTGCCACTTAGTTATGCCCTTTCAATGTTTCTCACTTAGCCACTGCGGTTAGCTTGATAATGATAATTCAAAGATATTCAGAAGCAACAAGCACCCCCTGTTTGAGTGGGAGAGGTACCCAGTTCAGTGAGGAATTACCACCCTCGTTTACCTGCCGGGGGGGGTTCAGATTTAGGTAATAACCATTTTTAAGTCACTGCCAATTCTCTACCAGGGGTTTAATATCAGTTTTCTCCCATTTATATGTTTTAAATAATGCCATTTTCTGTAGAATATGGATGGCTGAATATTTTCTCCTGTCCAACTATATAGCATTCGACAACGGTATGATTGTTACTGTGTCTTACTTGCATCCCAGAGGCGTAGTTTATCTATTGTTGCTGCAAGGCATTAAAAAGGGACTATGACATGTCGCAATTATGACTTGAAATAGGATCTTGCCAGAGGTACATTGTCTAAATACGGTCCAGTCTAAACCACAACTTATTGTATATACCCATCTAGAGCTGTGCATACCTATCTCATGGCTCGCTGAGCGGCAGTGATGGCTGTTAGCAAGACAACGGATAATTTGGTTGTAAGGATTGTCGTACTGTTGGGCTTTTTTAAAGCTCAGCCCCTGGCATTCAGCTGCCTGCAGGTGGATGAAGTAGCAAACCCTTAACACTGGAGGACCTTGTGACTTTCAGGCACTGGATTGGGCTGCCCAGGGAGGTGGTGGAGTCCCCATCCCTGACTGTGTTTCAGAGTCGATTAGATGTGGTGTTGAGGGATCTGGTGTAGGGGAGAACTTGTAGAGTAGGGCTGATGGTTGGACTCGATGATCCTAAGGGTCTTTTCCAACCTGAATGATTCTATGACTATTTAGACTTGATTTTTCAAAGGTAGCCAGATATGAATGTTTCTTTGTACATGACTCACCAGTGGCAATAGTAGGCTTTAATCAGCTTTGTCCAGGTAAATCATAGCAATGCTCCTATACGTGCTGCTATACATTTTAAGGCAAAATTGGCTAGAGTTGGTTTCTCTTAGTTTTAGTTTGTTTTTAGCAAGCTGATGAAACAGCAAGTTGCATTATGTCACATCGCATTTTTATCTACATGGATCATGAACAGGGTTGAAGCCCTCAGTCACTGAAGAGAGCTGTTACTTGAATAAGTGGAGTAAATAGCCCAAAATAGGTTGTTATTCTCCAGATATGCCTCTGCTGTTGGTGGGAAGGTTGGTTGTTGGCAACTGCCAAAGCCTCAGGAACTTGCTTTCCAGTGCAGGTTGCAGAAGCAGCCCCAGACTCTTTATCTATTTCCTCCCAGATTCAACCTCCCCTGGTCCCACCCTGCCGCCTACACCCGACTGACAGCAGGTTATTCTGTACAGTTAGAGCTCAGCAAGGTTATTAACGGTTCCAATTGGCTTTTAATAGGGGAACTGTTGGAAAACATCAGTATCAAGCAGAGCTATCCTAGACGTGATAAAATACCAGTTAATAAATCAGGGAGCTAAGTAAGAGTTTGGAAATGGCTTCGTAAAATGGGAGTTGCTGACCCTAACTGGTTGGGTGCTTGTCCTCACCCTCTAGCCAGAAGAGCCTAAGTTATTTGCCATTACAGCAATTTTGGGCTCTCCAGTGTGCTCTTTGCAGACAGGTCTCTTCCAGACAGACTGGTAGGATGCAGACAGCCCTGATCCAAAAGCCCCTCCACTTTTATGCATGTGCTGAACCCAAGCCAATGAACCTGGCAAGAGGCTGACTTTTTGGCTCAGGCTTTGTGCTGCTGGGGTCTGCCCCCCGGCATTTGGATCAGAGCTGGTCCGCGTCCCCCCAGCTCTGCCCACTGCAAAAACACATTTTTGTCTGTCGACAAAAGATGTTCCGAGGTGATTAGTCTTTTCAAAGACTGCAGCTTATGAGCTCTAACTGTATTTCCAGTGAAGGTTTGTCGTTGAAGCTTATGTTGCAGTGGGAGTCAACAGGATTGCATTTTTAGGTTACTTAGGTCTTTCCAAAGATACTTATCCAAGACCATGCCACTATCTGCTAAGCATGAGATTAAACAGCCTGTGGTTCTCCTCAGCAGGCTGAAGGTTTGCTTCAGAGGTTGGTAGGCGTTTCTTGTTTGCTCTGCACGTTTTGCTGTACTCTTGTCCTTGCCTTTAGCGCTGGCAAATGCAAACAGTTTTGGAGATGCTTTGGGATCCTTAAAGATGCAAGACCTGAAATAAAACATAGTATTTAGAAACAATGCTAGGGCTGTACTCACAGTATCCCTTCTAATTATAGCTATTTGAACAATAATTTCCAATGCTAAGGTAGTGCTTAATAAAATAGAATCTTCTTTATAGTTTGGTAGTAAATTAAGAGGAGAAAGCATAGTTATCACATTCTGTTCCATGTCTTTGAAAGAGATTTACCCTTATAACTTGCTTTCTAGGGATATTCCCCTTATTTTAACTTGTATTCCTGGTCTGATTTTTAATGACTTTGTGTCTCTCAGTAGCCAATTCCCAGTGACCTTTCTCCTCATCTTATTTTAATTTCTGTGTATAAATGGTAGCGTTCTAGCTAGAGCCAGTCTTTGGACACAGCAGCAAAACCCCATAGAGCAGGAAAAACAGGCCAGAAATTTTCCACCTGAATTCTAACTCTTACCCAGGGTTTGGCTGCGCAAAGAGCCAACACACTCGACTTTGCAGGACCAGAGGAGCACTCAGAAGCTGGACGAAGGGCAAGCGGTTTGGGATCAGGGCCAGACCTGGGCAGCCAGGACCTCGCCATCAGCATCTCCGGGTGCTGGCGCTGGATGCAGCTACTCCCACAGGTTATCCCGTTTTCTGGCATGCCGGCTTTGCCCCAGGAGCGCCGAGCGAATGGTTGCAGCTGGCCAGAATATGGGTAGGCAGCTCCTAATGCTGATTTTATAGCATTAATGTGCACCTGTTTTGGTGGCCAACTGGCACCACGTTGAGCCTAAAATGTGTGTGTAAGCCCTGTATTAAAAGAGGCATAAGAATTAGTGTGTATCAAACATGTCATTAGACACGTGCCTGGTAGACATAATGTAGGATAATGAATATGATCACAGGAATAAATTAATAACTGAAAATATTTTTTATACGTATGCACACTTAAAACAGGATAAGAACTAAGTGACACTTGTGTCACCAGTTTATAATTAAAATGCAGTGCTTGAATGAAAATGTAAGCTTCAATTAGCCAGCACGACCCTGCTTCCGGCTTTACTTCCCACTGAAAAGCAACGATAACAAGCTCACATTTATTATCAGAGTTTTTCCTGGAGCTGTGCACTGAAACATGCTCACATCTGAGCCCTTTCACTGAAGACATTTTTTCGCTTCAGCAGTTTGGCATGCCATACAAAGGCTCTCTGATTTTTAGTGATGTTCACCTCCTCTTACATAAAAATGTTTTCTGTGCATATTATTTGGTTTTAGTTAAAGTCCAGGTGCACGGGTTATTGAAGAACCAAAAGGATGGCTCATCACATAGCACAATGGGTAATTATTGCTGAGCTTCACTGTATTGCACAGACAGATCCGTTCTTGGAGCTCAGCATTGTAGCTCTGAGAGAGAGAAAATACCTATGATCTAGCCCAGAGTACTGTGAGGGTAATAATAGATCCTCCAGTATCTGCTTTACCCATTTAATTTTTAACTATGTCATAGGATAGAGCTTCACAGTTTTGTTTTGAGGTACTATTTTTCATTTTCATTTCACCAGTGGGAAGTTAATATATATATAAATTATGAGGTCTCATGTGTTCCCGTTTTCATCCCATGGGTCCTTCTAGACGGGCTTTTTGTAAAATGGTTAAATAATTATAATTAAATAATTAATGCTGTGCTACCTCTTGCTTCCTGACCATCTATGCAATTTGGGTACATGGCTCAGCGTTCCACACAAGGGGCTATGCCATCCATCCACTTGAGATCCAGATCCTTGAGTGCCATCTGAGAGCTGCTGACACAGAAGGCCAGAGGAACTGGAGTCTAAAATAGGGAATGCCCTTCTCAAGCGGTGCTTAGGAGGGCTGGGCAAAGGGCTGCAAACTCTAACCAGCCTCAAAATGTCAACATAGAGCAGTCGAGCCTCAGTAAGTGTACTTGGGGAATATGTCCTCTCTGACGGAAATGGGACCAAATGTCCACATGGATATCCTTTGCAATGCCCCCTCCAATATTTTAAGCAATTTCTACGGGCAGAATTCTTGTAATGTAGGAGTGGATGTCAAGCCAGGATAATTCAACTCAGAACAGATATGTGCTCTTAGCTTTGGGTCAGGCAGTGATGTGTGGTGTAGTTGGAGCCCCCAAGGACTCTTCAAGTTGTAAAAACTACAAACCTTCTGGTTTTTCACTGGTGCTATTCACATGGGACAGAGTGACCTCTCCAGAAAGCCTTTCCAAAGGCTTTCTGCAGCAATCTCTCTCAATAGCATTTAATAACTACCCATGGAGAAAATTACACTCTATTTAAAAGGCCAAAAAAATCATCTTCAATTTAACTCTGCTGGCTTTGGTAGAATTACACCAAAAATGAGTTTTGTCTGATATCCTTTTCCATAATGATGTTCAGTGGCTGGGTGGAAAAAGCCTTTCGAAGGCAGATTAAACAAGTTCAAATGGTGAAATATTCTTTTAATTTTCCTTCACACATGTTATTTTAGGTGTAGCTTGGAACACTGCCCTTACGAGAGGCATCACTTTAAATATTTATACAGCATCAATATGTAGCCACCTTCATACGTTTTTAATGATATGTTCCTTTCAAAATTAACCATTAGGTAACCCTGTTCTTTAGTGTTCCCTTGTTTGTACTGCCTTTACACGGCTCTTGGATTTTTATTTATTTATTTTGCTGTGGAACAATGAAGATGTCAAGGCAAGGCCCAGGGGCACTGTGGAAATCCAATTCTTGGAGCACCACTGCTGTTGCCATGGTGGACACACACTCAATAGCACACTGTGCGGCTCTGCAGGGCAAGGGGATTAAAACCCCGGCTCTGCTGCTGGGCCATGTCAGTTCACCACTGTTACAGTGGAGTCTCTTCGTTTCTGAAATTGCAGTTCCCAGGATTGGGAGGGAAAAAAAATATTGAAGCAAAACCCAAGCAAGGAGGTGAAGGCACTGCAAAGGGGCAGGAAGCAACATCTCCTTTCTGAGGTTCCCCTGGGAATTGCAGTAGTGTCTGGCAGCTTTCTGGATTTTCCAGAGGCTTTTCCCTTTTGTCTTCTCATTTTGTGTCAGTAAGATGCTATGGTCCACTGAGGTGAATGGGACAAAGCCCAAGCTATCAACCAAGTCAAAGATCTTTACTATTTAGTCAGCCCTGATGCAGGCTAAAAGCCCACAGATGAGTGAAAGTGTTGGCACAAGCCATAGGTTTTTACAAATGTGGGATTTTTTAGTCCGGCTGAATTATACCACATTGTCATAGCAAAATGATTTCTGCAGAAGCTGCTTGGTGGCTTGTTTCCATCTTGGTTTCCCTCTCTCCTGGGGGACCACAGGAGATGGCTGCACCCACAGGTCACGCCTGCATGGCCAAAAACCTGGCAAAGCCTCGGCTGGCTGACAGACAGCACAGCAGCTCAAGTTTGGTAGGGGGATTGTTCCCCTGAAAAAGCAGCAGAGCTTGTCTGTGCCCTGTTACACTGAAAGCAAGAGCGAAATACTCCTGCACGCTGCTTCGTAAGGAAGAGTTCTTCTCTTCAGAGCCAAAACCCCACCTCTCCTCTTGTCTGCTGGAGGGGGCCTTATTCTGTACTTGTTTTGTAAGTAAGAGCTTCAGTGAAGTCAGTAAAGATTTTGTCTGAGGATAATGGGCTGAACGAAATGCTGCAATTCGATTTCCCCGAGTTGCAGCGTATTGAAGGACGAGATTGAGCCACCAGCAATCCCCTTCCAGCGACGGAGCGCGGTTCCCGCTGTACATGTTGCTGAATCAGTCCGAGCAAGGATGTCGCCCTCTATTCTGCTGGCACGTAGGGCACTTTATAAAAAGCACAGGGGTATTTTCCTGTCTTCCCTCCTATGAGCTGAATCTGGTACGATTTGGCTCCAGCAGTGATTTGGTTT
Organism: Jacana jacana; assembly: GCA_013400555.1. Taxonomy (NCBI): domain Eukaryota; kingdom Metazoa; phylum Chordata; class Aves; order Charadriiformes; family Jacanidae; genus Jacana; species Jacana jacana. The sequence goes on from VZTM01018514.1 coordinate 652,374, forward strand.
GCTCAGTTTTTTAATGTACTGGTAAAGGGCCATTGTTTGCTCCAAACAGAAGCCGTCTGGGCTTGGCATTCTCGCGTGTGCCTCAGTAAAGGCAGCCAGGCAGCAGCCAAAATGCAACAACTGCTCGCTCCCAGCACGGGAAAGGCAAGGTGTGGTCAAGCTTAAATTGCACCATTATTTGAGGCTCTTCTTTGGGTTGCAAAGGCAATTTTTTTTCTGTGTTTGCTGCAAATATGTTTAAATTCTCTCCGTTTTGGAGGCAAGTAGTCAATGCATCTGAAGTGCATACTTGACATATGTTTCTTTTCACATGCTGTCCTCCATTTGTTTCATGTAGCAGATGCTCGGTTTACGACTTTAAATGTATTCTTATTTACTAGAAATTATTTTAGAAAATAGATGTTTAGAACTAAACATTTCCAGCCCTTCTTTTGGGTGCTGGGAGCTCCTTTTCGCAGCTGTCCTGTGTGGCTCCTGCAGATGTTGACAGGTTAATTTGCATTTGAAGAGCTGGATGCAGTGAGCTAAGCAAGGGTTTTTCTTCCCTGTCTCTGAAGGCAGTCACTTAAACACTCCTTGCCAAATTTAGCCCTGATGCTACTCTTCTTAATTAACTAGAGCAACATCCAAGTGGAGTTCGGCCCATTCTTAGCTGCCCGTTTATTTCAGGGCTGAATTAAGCCCCCTGACCATGTGAAAGAAAGGCTCTTTCATACCATAGGTGGTATGTACCGGCTGGTTTATCTGATTTCCACTATATCGTCCCTATATTGGAACTTTAGGTCTGGACCTTCCCGCTGCAGTCTCTGGTTTACCTGGCTGCATACTACTGGACTCAGAAATTTTTTTAGTAAAAAGGAAATCCTGCTAGCAGGAAAGAAGTGCAGCTTGTACTGCTCGATACTCCTTCCTGGAGAGTACTCTTTTTTTGCTTTTTTTTTTTAATTGTTGTGTGGATTTTTTTTCCCCTTCAAATAAGATTGCATAAAGACTTCAAGCACAAAGACTCAAATTTAGGTTTCAGTCCATCCCATCAATAAAGAAGGCACAGAAGGCTTGATCCACAGCCGTGCTGGCAGCCTCTAGAAACTGTTGCTCCAGGTACATGATCCATCCACATTGACCCCAAGCGCGATTTAGCAGAGACCAAAAACCTTCATGCTGTAGCAGGGAGGAAAGCTAACAGTCAAAGAGCTGGAGCCCTGTCACAATCAAGGCCCATTCACTTTGGTTCCTCTTGATTTTCTTCTCGTTCCTTTAGATGTTACAAAGCTGACAAGGAAAACTGCACCCAGCGGGTATTAGAGCACTGAACGGAACCTGCAGAAACACGGCAAGGCGTAATTAAGGATGTCTCTTTTTTTTACCTTCATTTCACTGCGCTTCTGTGCTTCCCTGCTGTATCCCTGCCACGATCAGCTGTGGGCAGATCCTGGTATCGCTTCTCCCCAAAAGCTGGATTTCATCAATTTTCTGGTGTCCTCATGCTGGAGGAACAGAAACTACAGATGCAGCTGAGTTCGCTGCGCATCCCCCTGGTCAGGGCTGCCATGGGGACAAAGTTACCCACCTGAAATTCGGCGATTTTCATGTCAACACATAGGCATTATAATGAATTAATAACATGCTGGGCTCAGTCTGTATTTTGGAGGATCCATGGCTAAATTCTTACTGATTGTAGTCAAGTACAAACTAATTCATCACCTCAACTGTGCACGGGTGCACAGGGTGCTTTCTTAAACAAAGGTGTTTCCTCTGGTCCATCATCTCCCTTGTGCATGAAGCTTTCTCTTGCAGATATCTTTATCTTTTTTCTTCTGTGTAAGAACCTAAGGGGAGGGGATGGGAGTGGAGAATGTCGCTGTTAGAGAGGCATGATTCAGGTACCCATGGTGACATGAGATCACTCCGCATTGTCACCAACACGAAAAGATTACCTTTTACAATAATAACTAAGAGCAGAATTTTTGACCTTCAGGTTTTGCTTATTTGTAAACATTACAGCTGGATAGCAATGCAACCAGACTTGTCAAGAAAAAATAAAAGGAAAATAAAACTAATTTAAAACCCGACAGTAGCAGTAGAATAAACTCGTGCATTTATCATTTCAGAGGCCCCCATCGCTGCTGCCTCTTTTCCTGTAAGGTTTAAATTATTAGATTGGGTTTATTTTAACATTGTGTTTACTCTCCTAAGAATAGAATACAATTTACAGAAGCTCATATGGATGAAGAAGCATTTTCCTTTTGCGCTCTCACTCACACAGTTAACAGACACAAACCTGCACCTCCCAGCTTTCCAAAACCTTGGTTCGTACTGTCAGATAAATTAATTCAGTATCTGAAAATGTATTTTGAAATCCTTGAAAGAAGAAGGTTTACTACTTAATCTTTCACTTAAGAAATACAATGTGTTTCAGATTTGGTGCAAGACTTTATCCGGTCCGGTTAGAGGGGCGGATTGTTCACAACACTACCGTGTGTGGCTGGTCCTGCCGGTGCTAGAATCAGAGAAATCTGCATGATAAAAAATCCTTAAAGTGAAGAAGTGCAAGACGAGGATCTAAGCTTAGTGTAACAGCTGGAAGGAACCTAGTAAAATGAAATTCAAAATCTGCCATTGTGTATCTCCCAGGTTTCAAGCTTCCAAGACAGAGAACGATTTTTAAGCAGAATTTTAACTCTGCATGTACATGAATTATTTCTGGTGACTTGCTCAAAAATAGCAATTTGAGCCTGACTCTTACACAGGGCTGGAATGGCCAGGCAGCCTGCCCATGCCTGGGAGCATGAAACTTTCTGCACACACCTGAACCAAACACCCTCTTGGGTGCTGCAGGCTGGGGACATGCTCTCAGTGTCCCTCATCCCTCCCCTCACACAGGTCAGCAGGGAGTGGCCAGAGTTTGGGGCCAGGCATCTCACTGAGGTCTGAGCCAGCAAGAGAGAGCCGTGGTGTGTTGTCAACAGAGGCTAACAGCAAAGTCCTGTCCCCTGGGAGCAGGGGAGCATCTTGCTGTGTGACTCAGAGACGCAGCTGAGTCACAGCCTCCTGTGGCTTCTCCAGTGATGGGAACGGGTTAGATGCTGTGTTCAAGATTGTGCTTGAAGTCACGATCCAAATCATTGTGTTCAGGCTCCTCATTTGCTTCATGGGGAGAAAGTATGTAGCACTTCTTGGAGGGGAAAAAGGAGTCTCTGGTGCAGGAAAAACAGCTCCTGGATTCCCACTCATGAGAGCACTTTTAGGTGAGAAAAGAATCCAACAAAAAACATCTTTAAAGCACAAGGGGATGACAGTATCTCTGCTGGAGCCCCTCAGAAGTCAGTGAAGATACACCTGGCATATCGAGCATTCTCTGGTTAGCAGGATGCGTCAGCTAAGATTGCCTCAGGCATGTGGAGCTGTTGCAGAAAAGCTGTACCATCTTGGGACTTGGGAGCAAATCCTTTAACTGCTCTGAGTCCCTGGTTCTTATATCCGGGGTGGAGGCAAGAAAAGTCCTGTGATGGTCTGGCTTTCCTACTTGAGAGCATTTAGGAGCAGATCTGCAGAGGAGTTTAGGTGTTGCCTAAAAAGTAGAAACTCAGCCTACAGACCCCAGTGTCTTGGACAATAAGTGACACCAAGAGCAGAGCTCTGGAGCTGGACACTAATAGTGAGGGGGCCTCGTCTTTGCAAATGCACAGGGCTGTGTTTTGGGCTGTGCTTGTCCTGGGGGACAAGACTAAATGAGGAGTCATCTGGATGGTGTCACAGCAGAGCAGGCAAACATCAGCGCGTCCCTCCTCGGATGCTGGCACGTCCCTCACAGCACCATGAGAGTTAAATGAGTCGGCAGATCCTCTCTCTCCGGGAGGTGTTTGCTGGCGCGTAACCAGGTGAGTCCGGTCTGTGGAGCATGAGTGATCTATAGTCACTAGAAAAACTTTCTCAAGAGCTTATTTAGGAGAGAAAGACCCAATGCGTCGGTAGCGCTGTGTGCATATACCCTGCTGGAGCCAGTTGATGTTTCGACATGACCGAGTATTTTTAGAGCCATCCTATGGTGCAGGAGTTTTAACTTCCATTTCACAGCCCTTGAAGCCTGGCAAACTTACATTAACATTTGATGCCTTGAAGTCATGCAAGGTCTGGGGAAAAGGGAGGGGAAGGAGGAAAAAAAATATACCTTTTTGGAGCATATAGTTTGCAAAGTTGTTATGAAGCTTAGAAAAAGCCTCCAACCTCTCCTCTTTGTATGAAGTGCTTTTAAAGTACCCAAACCATTCAGAGAGCTTAGCTAGAATCCAAACCATGGCTGTGTGGGAGAGTCTTGCTTAATTAAAACTTAGCACATTAAATACCTGGAGTCTCTCTGGCCCTTAAGGACATTCAAGCACTTTTTAAATAGAGAGCTCCCCACCTTAGAAGGGTTATGTCTCTCTTTTTCATCCATTACTAGGCAGCTTTGCTAATATAGAGCTCTTTGACCTATAAATCCCCAAATTATTTCTAAGCCATCATGCCTCCACCCTCGAGAGGAGAACCAGGGACTCAGAGCAGTTAAAGGATTTGTTCCCAGGTCTCACTGCACACACTGCCATTTCTGCTCAGCACAAAGCAAGGCTTTTCTACAAAAATTTATACACGATGAAAACAGTGCTTCCCTGGCTACAAGGCAGGTTTTCAGCTGGAAAGTAAATTAACAGAAGCTCTATTTTTCCTCTCCAAACTAAGCAAATGTATACGTACACACACACAGAGTCTCTTGCACACAATTGAGATTTTTTTTTATAAGTTGAGGGAGTAGAAAGAAGAGACGTATTTTTGTCTCCTTGGCAAAAATATATCGGCAGCATATCACTGAGTTGTAAAGATTGAGTAAGTACCAGAGTGTGGCCCCATTAAGAGAAGCGGGTTTTGGAAAGCTGCCCTTTGGCTGCCTGCACCCATCTGCCAGCAGGGGTGCTGCCCTGGGGGGCCACAGTGTGTGGGACCCCAAACTCCTGTGGAGGAATAGGAGTTTGTGATACCTGGGAATGAAGAGCTGCCAGCTCTGCATTGTGCCAGATGAAGTGTCTGAAGGAGAGAGGAGCTGTAAATCTCCCCCTGTGCATGGCAGCATTCCCAGGCAGTCGGAGCCGCTGCCCGAGCTGTGTACCTCTCAGGAGGTCTTGCCACAGTGGTGACAAACTGGTCCTCTCCTGCTTTCAAAACTCAGCAGGAAATATGGTCCCCAAGATGCTGTAACACAAAGGCGGGGGGAGAGATGAAGGACTGAGGAAGGAGGGCTGCGAGGGAGTCAATGGCACAACAGCCTGCACAGCTGGGCACAGGGGCACCTGCCTTTCTCCAGTCTTCCCAGAAAAAAGAAAAATTTTTGGCTTTCTCTTCTCAGTTATGAACCTTCCCAGACACTTCCATGACATCCTAGGACAGGAAAAAGCAATAAGCATTTCTGGTTATAATGGAAGATGTACCTGAGTCTGATTAGAGCTGGGACTCTCAGATACATTAATTAAATCCAGGTCTGAGATCCCAGACTGGCTTGCCCAAAGCTACCAACACTATTATCCTTCCCAAGTGCAGGTAAAGACATTTCATAGTAAAATGCAAATCTGAAATACTGAAAGTAAACTCAGAAATCTCGACAATAAAATATTTATGCATCTGTGCTTTAGTGCATTGTAATTTTGCATGATATGCTTTGCTTTTCAAGACTGACTAGATTGAGGCACTTCTGATTCATTAAACACAATTTCCCAAATGCTGTTTCTACAAATATTGTTGGGCCATTCTGCTTAGTTGTATTTATTAACTGGTGTAACAAGGAAGTTACATCTTCCATAAACCTGAGAGGAACCTGCTTAAATGTGTTGCTCTGAATCTCAGCAGAGAAGAAAACAGTTCTAATGAATAATTAAAGCTCAAAGAGGTCATGCTGCTTTTGCAGTCTCCTTTTTATTTGTCACTGCTTAGTTTGCATTAGGAAATAGAAAGTTTCAGGTGCAGGAGCCAAATGTGTTCATTTAAACAGATTTATTTGTAGTCCTCTCCATTTTTATGTATTAGGTCATTTGTTAACTGCAATAATTTAAACAGGTCCTGGGAATTATAAGTTTTAGGCTCTTCATTGTCATCAGGCAGTGGCTCTGTGCATCCCCTCACCTTCTGTCAGCAGTAGGTGGTCCGGCTCTGGGGCTGAGCAGAGCACACACTGCGCTGGGCAGGGCTGTGGATGAAGGCAGAGCTGCTCAGAGAGGACCCGCATCACCATCTGGTCCCCGGCTCCACAGGCACCACCAATCTGCCAAGCTCCTGCTCTCCTCCTAGGTCCTCTCCTCACCTCCGGCTACCCACTGCCCACCCTTCCTGTCTCCTCCTCCTCCTCCTTAGCTCTCTCTCCCTCCCACTTTCTTCCAAGCTTCCTTTCCTCCTCCTCCTCTGCAAACCACCTCCTGTTCCTCTCTGCTCTGCCCCAAAGCGCTCCTTTTCCCCCTCCCTTTTTCATGCTGCTCTCTGCCGTCCTTCTCTAGGCCCTCATTCGCCCACAGCTGCTCATCATTTTCCTCCCCTTCTCAAAGACCAGCCTGCCCCATCTCCTGCAGGAGGCTGCCCACATCCAGGCACATACCAGGGACACACACACCTTCCACCACCAAATACCTGAGACCCCTGAGCCAGCACCTACCCTCCATGAGGGTGGGTTATGAGTTTCACATACTGCTGGGAACCAGGACTAACCAAGTCAGTAATAACTCTGCTTCAGGCTGAAGTCCTTCATATTTCCTTTATCTTTTTTTCCAGGATATATTACAAAAATATTTTTATTCCCTTTCCTTTTTCACACGGGAAACTCATCATTCTAACCAGCAGCTCTATTCCTTGTTCCCAAGGTTTGAGTTCCCAAGCCCTCAGTGTTCACCTAGATAACATAGTCTCTTGAATGCACCACACTAATCTCGCCAAGTGGAGTGTCTTTTCCATTAGTGCATCATGCAGATGATTTCTGAAACCTTTGCTTTGCATTTCCCAAATCCAGCCATCAGGTTGCCAGGGTTTGGCAATTATGCCCCTTTCTCCTAACCTTTAGATTCCCCGTTGTCATCTGCCTTGTTTCAGTCCCACATCGCTGATTCTGCATGATCAATCTCCAGAGGTTTAGCTTCTATGTATAACTCAACAAGCTGGCATAGAAATGAGGAAGACATGCTCCAAAATGAATGCAGATCCAACTGAAGGTCACTGTATTTTGAAGACAGACATATTGCAAGCATTCCCTTCAATTAAGATGATTTATGGAGTGAAATTTCCCTATTTCTTCTTCAACATCCAACTATTTTTCTAAACGCCATCATTTTATAATGAATCACCATGGGTTGAAGAGACATGGAAATGTTACAAGATTCCATGGGTGTCCAGATATCCTGCATATCAGTTAACTAGTGACCTCCTATGTCACTGATTTCCAATGTAACCCTCACTGTTTTTTCCTGAAAAAAACTTTGTGGTGCATGAATGAGCCAAAAGAAGGTTTGCAAAGAAAGCGTTTGGTTCTAGCTTTCAGCTTACAGACATTCCCTGCTATTAAAGCAGAGAATAATTCATTTTATGCAGAAAGGTAATTACGTGATGCCTTGTAAGCTTCTGCTACACCGGGACATCGAATATCAATAATACAAACCATTTTTCTACTGACTAGCTCTGGAGGGTTTTTCCATTACAGACGCATCCTGTGCATGCTACCCCAAACATCCCTAAGGATTGCCTGGGTCCTCATTCTGAAGAGTCGTTTCTTACATTTTAAACTGCTGTATGGCAACTGCAGACCTGCTCTGAAATGGGGCTGTTTCGGGAACCTGAAAAAATGGCAGTTTAAGAGGGTCTAAAAGGAGAAATTAAGAATGTGAATGCAATAGCTCAGGGCTGCAAGTGTATGGAAGCTGATGTGACAGAAGATATAGTGACAGAGCATCTCCCATTGTACGGGAGTGTTGCATCTTGTTCAAGAACAGTGTTCACTCCCCAGACGTGAGCATGACTGTGTCTCAAATTATAAACTCCGTAGGAACTTTGAAGAGGCATGAATGTCCATTTCCTTCAATTTTCTCCCCCAGGTAGTGACAAGCCATGATACAGGCTTTATCGACATACTGTGATTGTAAGAGGTGAAACCATCAAGCCTTGGTTGATCACCATGTTAATGAGGGAGAACTGATGACTTACTGAAGTAAGGGAAACCAGATGGATAAAAACCAAACTATTCCTCAAGGGAAACTTGATTCCAATTGTGCCAACACAGTAAAAAGCACAGTTTGACAATGCAAAAATAAACACGATTTGTCATTTTGCAGCATATGAATGCTTCATCAGACAAAAAAGACTATCTGTTCTCGGAATTGCATCTGGTAATATTTGGCATTTCAGCCCTCTCATAATGATTGATGGACTGGCAGCAATCTGCCTGAATGAGCAGTCTTTATTCCAGTGAATGTATGTCAGGGTCAAGAACACTGGGGGAGAAAAAAGTAGATTTTTGTCCAAATCAAGATATGTCTGAATCCTAGCTAGTATAGAGACCGTCACAGCTTATTTCCCACTGCTCTCTGCGGTGTTGCCTATGATGGTCACCATGTAGCTACAGTTGTGAATAACAAGTTAGTCTCTGACATACTTGTCCAAAAGCACTGTTGGTTACCAAGTACCTCGTTAACACATTTTGGACTATAATGTACGTGGGGACTGAGAACTCATTGGAGAATGACTTTCAGTTCAAAGCTGCTGTGGGTGAAGATGCTCACCCAGGAAGCCAACAGCAACTCCTCGAGTGTGAGACCAATTGTAGCTAAGGTAGAAACGCTAACTTCAAAACTCTAATGGAGGTTTCTGTCCAAGCTCCAGATTTATCTTAAAAGGGAGAGAATAATTATAGAGAATAATTATATCAGCCACCCAGAAACAGCTTTGGCAAAGCAGCAGCAGGGCAAAGTATGGAAATGAGCACTGAGAAAAACCTCTGGGCTGCCAGGATAAAGGACTGTGGCATGAGATGGAGGATGAGATAAGGTGTAAAGGCAGAACACAGTAAGTGTGGGCCACAATAGCAGATAGAAAAGCAAACACAGAAAAGTGAGCTAACAACCCTGTGACAATGAGAAATTATGACAGTCTGTTGGGACTGAGCCAGGCATGGGAACGCTCGCTGTGGCAGGGCTAACAGCTCTGACTCAAAAAAGTTCCTCGAGCAGCATCCCCAGCATTGCCCCAAAAAAATCATATCGTACCTGGGTTGAGGAATTGCTCCTCTTTGCCCGTGCAGATGACTTACAAAAGGCAAATAACCTGCTGAATAACCTCCATCATGACTTCTGTGGCCAAAATGCTGGTTTATGAGGGGAATATTTGAAGGAAATGGAAATTACATAGCTCAAAACAGCATGTAACATACAATCAACTCTTACCTGCTTTGCTGCTGCCCTACATTTCCATGGTACTATTGGTATTCACTGTTGAAGCACAAGGACACTTAGTAGTTTTGGCAGCAGTTTTGTAATGACAGAAGAGAATTCCAAGGACAGCAGCCAGACACTGTGATGTGTTTTATTAGCTCCCAGATGTGCAGGTGAGGTGAATCTTTGGGAAATGAGTTTTGCTGCCACAGACTTTCTAACATCACTCAGGGTCTCAAATAAAATCTTATAATGGAACAAACGTAAAAGTCATCTTTGGCAAAGCATCTTTCCTGCATCTGTTCATTTCTTGCACAAGTGCACAACATCTTTGATGATATTTGCCCAGCTGAAAACAGAAGGTCGGCTGCTGAGGCTGTATATACCCATGTGAATTAAAACGGAGTGAGCCTCTGTAGGCGCTTCCCTGGATGCCTTCTGGAGTAGAGAGTCCACAATCTGGAGACGCTTTACCAAGCTGTACAAAAGAGGGTTCAGATGTTACACTGTGGGTTGCAGCATGCCAAAGTAATATTGCTCAAGGAGTAACATTTTTCAAGTCAGAACTAGAAGTCACTACTCAACAGCAGACTTCTTCACCACCTGGGCAAGATACCTCTTCTCCTATGTGGCCAGCTTCTTTGGGCAGTGGTGAGCATCCACTGAGGTCTGGAGGAGATCAGCTAAAGCACCACATCTGGGCCTCAGGAAACCCAAGAGTGTCAGAAGAGAAAGGGTGGTCATGATATGAAGGTCAAACTGCCCAAGCAGCTATTTGTGACTGTGAAATTGGCACTTGGGTCAGTGGAGATGGCTCTTCAGAAATGTGGAGCATGAGCTCCACTAAAGCTTGAGACCACTGCAGAAAAAAAAGCAAATAAAGGAACAGAGCAACTCAACTTTTGTTCTGTGGGGAAATGGTGAAAGGAGAAGCTGTAAGCTGCCTCTGCTTCCAACAGAGAGGTCTTTAGATGGGCTTTGGAGAGGCTACAGATGGCAAAAGGCAATTGGATCAGACGCCACCACACTGTGTGACAAATACAGGGGGAGAGCATTAGGTACTACAGGTAAGAGAAGAGGTGGGGTGAAGGGACTGAGTTGTTATGTTGGGACTGAGCATGTCAAATGACAAGATAACTGACACCAGTTCCTAGAGAAAACATGCTTTTGCCAGAGTTGAGGGGCAGGGAGAGCGCTAAGAATAAAGGCCAGGGTGAGAGAAAGCACAGTCCCTGGCCAAGGCCAGCTCATTCCCAGGCACACAGGCAGAAGCAGCTGTGTCTCCTCCGGTGCCACCACTGGGGTGATCCAAGCCCTTGTGAGGTGCTAAACACACCGGGAAAGGTGTTTTGCTTTTAAAAATGTTTAAGAGTAGCGAGATCGAACAGGCAGCAGCAGCGACCGGTGGTTATTCACATGGCATGGGGGGAGGGATGAAGAGCTCTGAGCAGTGGAGAGTCTGTAGGCAACAGAGAGGAAGGACTGGAAAAGGGGGAAATTCATGTCACAGCACAAGAAAATAAGAGACTCGAGAAGGAGTTTTGCTTTGCCTACCAGACAATTGAAAATAGATCAAAAGAAGAACCCAAAGAGTTTTTTAAAGCTGACAGCTCCTAAGGAGAAAGTGGGGCAAATTTCATACATTTGAACATTTTAGAATCATTTTCCTTTTGCCCGGGAAGCAGATGGGAAGCAAACAAAGGAGAACACCGGGTTCTGAAATCACTGTTGCTGGGTGAGACAGATTGACTGCACTGAAATCAGAATCTGGCCCCTCAGTGGGCAGTTCAGCTCCCCCCAGTGCAAAACAAGTGAATTCTGAGTTACGGGAGTGAAGAGAAGGAAAGGACCAGCTGGAGAGGGTGCTGGGCTGTCTTGTCCAGACCGTGCTTCTGCCGAGAAGGGTTGGACCAGATGATCCTTGAGGTCCAATCTGGTATTCTGTGACTCCATGATTCTGTGACTTCTAGAAGGAAAAATAGAAGATTATTGTTTCACTGTCTCAATACCTGTAGAGCAACATGGTTACAATTGAGGGCAATTTTCTGAGTTTTAAAGCCTCCGCTGAGCTGAATTTGCTTTAGCCTGTCTGTGACAAGCATGGACAGCGTGTGCTGGTCAGCTGGCTTATAGTACCACACAAGTCCATATTTATGGGAATGGACTTCTAATCTTTTTAGATCCTTAGTGTTTTCTGAAAACACAATCTACCCTGGCAACAGTATGACAATAACCCCAGGTACTTGCAGTGCTCTTCATCAAATTCACCTTCAGGATGAAGCAAAAATACAAACTGTCATGTGGACAAATAATTCCCGGACTGGCAGGACTCAGGGAGTGTCAGACAGTATCTGTCTCAAAAGCAACCTATGCTTTGAAGTTTCTGGATTTGCAAGGCTGTCACAACAGCCAAACTTTTCTCGAAGGCAGACACCCAATAAATGTGTATTCGACCTCCTGAGGGTTCTTTCCCTGCTGGCTCCATCCTCCGTGGCGCTGAAAGCGGCATTACAGCAGTGATGTGGGGTAGCAAATTCACATGGGGTGTGTTTTGCACACAACCTGCATCAATACTTCATGATTTCTTTTATAATGACAGCATTAAACATCCTCTGGCAGAGGCTCACAGGATCTGTGCTCAGTCAAGTAACTTCAGGACAGGCCTGTGAAATTCTCAGCAAACAGCGGGAGACAAATAATCGGACTCAGGACAATTTAACATAGAAAGGGCCAAGGTACAGAAAAATATCTAATGCTGTTCCTTGTGGCCTGAGTGGAGAGCTCAGGACCATAATAGTCCCTGTTTGAGCATCAGCACAACAAAGCATGTTTTGAAAGTAAAAGGAGGTGCACCACCCATCCCTCTGTTCAAGGGTTATTTTGTGATGAGAGGAATGAAGAGAAAAGAAACTTAACTTGGTGGCTGCATTCGCTGTTGTCTGTCAATCCAGTGAGACAGGAGAGTTGCACTGGTGGATAATCAAAGAAATGAACACAGGCCACAGATAGACTCCACACTGTAAATTTTGTGGAAAGGAACAGTTTTTGGCATGTCTGATCTTCTTTGCTCACTATTGCTCAAATCACGTGGCAAAGGACTTCAGAACTTGTCAGCAGCGAAATCTTCCTAAGGAAAAAAAAACATAACTCTTTCTTCTCTCCCCTGGCAGAGTCAGTACTGACACACTCCCACTCACTATAAATAGAGGTTCTCCACTGTTGTCCAAGGGAAGTGCAAAGCCATGCTATTAAGGAAACCCAGTCCCACACAGCATGCTCAGATGGACACTGTGTTCAGGCAACTTCTGTTGCAGCAGCCCCCCTCTGTATGTCACGCTTTTCTTCTTGTCAGTGATGTTGTCTGTCAGTCAGCCTTCTCTGTGCTGATATACTCAGAAAACTTGTCATTTGAAGATTCAGATATTCAAGTGTTGCAGTAAATCAGGCTAACGGTTGGCTCTGGAACTGAAGCAGAGCACTTAATCACGGAATAGATGCAACAAGCAGAACCACTGGGCCAAATTTCCCACAGCTCCTCTCTAATTGTCTTATTTTTAACATACAGTCATCTCCTTGCAACTTGTGTTCCCTGTATCTTCAAGCACTTGCTGTCAAATGATCCTGAAAATCATTTTGTTCCATGTGTTCAAACCATCCCAGAAGATCCACATTCACCAGAAGGAAATGAGCTGGTAAGTGGGATTTTAGGCTGGACAAGTATGCGGTGTATTTACCTGCCCACAGGTAATTGCTGTAGCCACGTGACTGCTTCTGCAGCTGACATTCATAGCACTCATTCCATCATCAAGAGAAAATCCTGCTTATCTCTATTAATAGCATGCACGTGTGCGCACTCAGTATCTGGAGCTGCTCAAGAGCTACAAGAATGCAGTGTGTTGACAGAGGAGAGTTTGATCCATAGAGATTGCAAATGTTTGGTGAGACATGAGAACGCAAGACAAGCTTCTCAGTCTAATCCCAATCCTGATGTTTTACTGCACAGTCTCACCAACAAGGGCAGTCAAGAGGGCTGGTAGATGAAATAGTTAATTGAGCAATAGCTCTGCAGAAGCTGTTGATGGAGAAGGAGGCAGCAGCTCAACCCATCTACCCTCGTGTGTCTCCCACTGCTATCAGATATCGCCTCCTGTAAGCTTGTGCTCAGAGCAAGGCAACGAAAATTGCTATTGACAGAAGTACCCTGCAGACAAGGTCCTCTGCTGCACAGCTGCTAACGTCTTGCATGGTGGAAACCTATTTTAAATGACAACAGAACACTAGTGTTATGGGAAGATTTGGGTTATATAGTTTCCAGGATCAAGGGGGAGGAGAAAACATACAAGATACAAGATACAGCCTGTTCTTGACAAATATTGTCAGACATTTAAGTGCCCTATCTTCCAGCGCTGATTTGTGCAAACTCTTCCAGGGCATCAGGAAATGTTGTCATTGATAAGTACTAACCACAGGAAATGGCTCTTTCAAAGACATGGCAGAGGGTATTGTCAACAATGTGATCATGTAACACATGGCCACAAACAAAGCTAATAAGCATTTGCATCCTACAGCATTAACCATCGCTCTCAGTCATCAAGAAGTAAAACCCCAGTGAACAATTCTGCAGTGGTACAGGCACGGTTATTAAAGCATTATTTGAGAAAGAGCAAGGAGAAGGTAGTATGTCATCAGAATTTGGGATCACTACTTTGATTTATTGTTGAAAACTCTATGTACTTTGAGATCTCAAACCCCAAAACAAAGCTTAATCTTCACTTCAGAACTACAGTTCCCTCCCTTATTGCATTATCTGAGTACATCACGCTCTAATTATAGTTATCTGAACAACACTTAGCGAGATTGGGAAGTACTAACCTTGTCAGAGAAGCCCTTGAACACAGAATAAAAACTAAGTCAGAAACAATTTTTAGTTTTTAAATGCCAGCCAAGTACACTGCAACCAGTGGGGAAAAAAGTGTTCTTGCACCCTCAGCAACACTTCAGAAAATTTGCCTCTTCATTGTTATTAACCCAGATTCTGAAGTCCTGCCTCAAAATTCATAACAAAGTTATTATTATGAGGAAAAAATGGATTATAATATTTGTATTTCTAAAAGCATCATTTAAAACATATCAGTAATCATTCAAAAAAAGGAATAATTCTTAGAGCATCTCAGTGGAATATTATATCTTACTCTCAAGAGGTATCCAGAAGTGCTTCTCAATATTTTAGTATCTGTTAGGCAGTGATTGCAGTTTATTTATCTCTTTCTAGTGGGTATAGCAGTAGGAGTTAAATATTCCATCTTCCTCTCCAAAGGATTAAGGACTGTATCACCGTAACTCAAGGAAAGAAAAAAATCTCTTCCATGTCACAGCCTGGTGTGGGAAATGGCCCATGTGGTGTGGAAATGACCAGGGGCCACCTTTGCCTACACACCTCTTTGAGGCATTGTCTGTGAAGCCTTTGAAAAGAGCTTCGGGGAGTTCACACCTTGTGCAGATGCTGCAGAACAGTTGTTTCTGAACTTAATTGAGGCGTTTCTTTTGTGCCACCTCTTCTATTCCATGGCTTTTCCTCTTTTGCATCGCAATGCACAGAGCCAAGTATTTAATCAAATCTCAGTTTTGCTCTTGTATTTTGTGTAAGTACGTCAGACTCTGCTGTTGTGCCTTTAAACCTGACAACTGCTTCAATAGCTTCCACCCAGCTAGTCTTAATTTTTGCCAAACCTGAGTTTCCAAGTCCGTTATTATGAAAAAAAAGTACTGTTACATTTCCTGGCAAGACTTTGTTTCTGATACTTTGTGGGTTAAAAGAGCCCTCAGTACCCTGTAGATCACCAGAGCTCTTGATAGCAACGTCAAGCCTGGCTGCGGGTGTAATGAGCTGCTGCTGAGTTATATGGCACCTCTTCAGTTTATGGAAAAAATTTATCCGGTCTGCTGCCGTTATTAGCTATCTAATACCAGAGACAGCAGAGAGGACCCTGACCCAATACCCATGATCTGAAATACAGCAAAAATATTGGGAAGAATATTTTGGATTCCCAGGCTTTGATACAGATCCAAATTCCACAGTCACTTGCTATGTCTATAAAATTTGACCAGAAGGACCAATCAGAGTATTCTGAAAACTGGAAATAGGAAGGAACTCTCAAGCTTGGCTAGAATTTTCTGTTTGGGGCTAATTATCCTCCTTTTTCACCTCTGCTAGACTTGCTAATATTCTTTCATGTGAAAGGCTGCAGATATAAGCAGCAGGAAAGGAAGGTCTCTGACCGTAGAAGCGGAAAAGCCCAGATGCAGTTGATACCAACCCATCCTGCCCTGCTGCTGCCTTTCAGTCCTGCAGTGGGGGAGGGATGGCTTCCTGGCCTCCCTGTAACAGAAAGTTCTGCTGAGGGGCCCATTTCATTCAGAAATTTAATAACATAAGGCCATTTTACAGAAGCCAAACCCTTCATCAATACATCAGTGCTGCAAACACAAGAGGCTTGCAGAGCAATTCAGTCTTGCAAACTTCTTGTCTCTTAACTGAGTTTCTGGAAGCGGAACATTTATTTGAGCGTGCCCATGTCCGTGCTGTGTGAACATGCAAATTCACAAGGCAGCCTTCAGTGGATGGAGCTCTCCCCTTCATGCATCTGTCTGTTTGCACAGAAGTTGTGGGAGCTCAGTTACCTGTGATACTTCTGCTTTTGTGTCAGCTCTGGATAAATTCAACCATCTTACCTGAAATGTTATTGGAGAAGTACGCACAGACTGAGAGATGGCCCCGCCTGTATGCTCACAAGAACAGAGCTATTGAAATGCCTAGTTACATAGGAAATTAGGGTGAGAAAATTATTTAGAATTTTTTGTTTAATGGCTAGGGGAGGATAAAAATCAGTCTCTGAATGTATTTCTTCTAAATTGGCACACTATAATGAAGAGACTCAAAGAAATGACCATTCAGTCTCAGAGGCCCTGTTAAGCTGGGAGTGATTTAGTTTCATTACATGAACTGCCATAAAAATAAGCACTGGGATCTTTAAAATCTGAATTTTGGATTGCCTTGCTGGAGAGCCATCAGGAGCAGCAAACCAGGCGGTGGCACACATAGGCAGGCATGGGCGAACATGCTTTGCAGGAGCAGTCCCAGCTGAAGTGCTCTCCTCCGCCTGGCAGAGGAGGGGCAGGTGTGTCACCTCCAGATGTGACGGGAGCCACTTCTTGTTCACAGCCTTTGAAGTGCTGTGCAGAGACAGCCTGAGCCATTACCACGTTTGGAGTAGATACATCATTTACTGGAAGAATTAAACGCGCTGTAGCAGCAAACCTGCAGTTGACACTCACAGGGTGCAATTGAAATCCTCCGGATTAGTAATTCTTTTGAGATCTTTGTAATCATTGGTAATCGGTAGTGAAATAAATCCACATTTATATCCTACAGACTGCAGCTGTGCTTCTGTTAAAGTAGTATTAAGTGATGGCTTTTTAAATCCCTCTGCCAGCTCAAGCTGTAAGCACCGACACTCCTGTGCAGAGGATAACTCATCCTGCCTGATGTGTGTTCCTGAGCACAGAAGCACTGGTTAATGAATAATGAAAGCACCAAGGCAGAGTCGCACCTCGGGGCTCTGCTCCTGCAGTGACTCTCTGGGGAGAGGGCCCTGCGTGACCCCAGCCTCGGCTGCAGCTGGGACTGGATGTGGCTAGGGATAAGCAGGGGAGAAAATAATACAAGATACTAACATAAAGCTTTACCCAGGTGGACAAAGTGCTCAACCTCATCTTGTTCAGTTGAGCGAGGGGTTCATCTGGCTGACACTGGTATTGTTCCTTCAGGTATCGGGAACACACGCTCAAGCCCTGTCTCACTGCATAGGCTCCCAGTTAACTAAATAAATATTCCATTAAAAGCTGAACCAACCTTGAGAGGTACATATGGGTTTAAATTGCAGCGGGAAGAGATTTATGGACTTGTTTTCCAAGCCCTGAGTGAACTCAGGCTTCAGAGAGTTCAGCTCTGATAAGGGAAGCCAGCGCTTCACTGGGGACAAGACAGGAGGGCTGACGGGTCCTAGATTGGCACTCAGCTTTACTGTTGAGTGCCAGCCACAGAGCAAGGACCCAGAGTGACAATCACTCTAGGAACAAAAAGAAGCTTTGCAAACTCGGTATGCCTGTAAGATAAGCACTGAGCTGATAAAGTAAAGCACGGAGAGATTAAAAAACTCAAGAGAACAATATTAGTGGCAGACTGCAGAAAAGAGCATCCTGGGTCTCCCTTCCTTCAACTAGTCTTCTGCCCAATCTGCCCAAAATTTATGACCTTAGAGATAGTTTCTTGATGGCATTAAAAAATCAGTGTCCAACTCTACAGTATAGTAATTTACTTACACATCCTGGGAGGAAAAGGAAATAAAGCAGGGCTGGCAGAACTGCATTTACCCGGTTCTATTCCTAATGTTTTATGTTTGATTTGTTTTCATTTAGGTATCTACAAGGGACATTGCTTCCGAATCAACCACTTCCCTGAAGACAATGACTATGACCATGACAGCTCAGAATACCTTCTCCGTAAGTGAAAAGTCATACCTAGTACACACGATTTACACACGTGCCCAGAGAGACTTTTCCTGGGTTTCTCTTCCGTAGAGTCCAATCCACGTCTTACTCATTGCAGAAGACTCTCCCAAAACTGGTGGCACACAGCAGTAGTGACATGTCCGGTTCATGCTGCAGCTGATGCAACCATGACACTCAGGGACCCCCATTTCAAGGCTTTCCTTCACCCAGGGGAACACACACAATTGTGGTGCCCATTCTCTAAACGTTATATGGAAGTTTTTCAAATGAAAACTACAGCTATCATTCCCAGATTGGTGAGGGTATTTTACAGAGGGAGTATTTAATCGATAAGTGTATCGAAACGCATTTGAGGAGTGGGTTCCAGCCCATTAGAAAGCTTTTCCTAATGCTTAAATTGAACTCCTATGCAAGCCTTGTCCTTTGCTGCTGCTGAGCCACCTCCTCCTGCAGTGAAAATACTGCATTGTAGGAAAGAAGCTGAAATTTCTGCAGCTAATGGCCAAATCTCGTCATGAACACAGGCTGTGGCTTGCCTGCACGGACAGACAGCCATTGCTGCTCCATGCAGTCCCCCCCAAAAGTAATTTCATCCACCAACCTGGTGCTTGAAATAGGGCAATTGTTTCATCTCCTCTGGACAACCATTCACTCAGCTGATGGACTTGGAACCTGAGTGTGAAACTTCATGAACCCTGCAAAGCTGGAGCTGGATTTACCCTTCCCCAGAGGACACCTTGCCTAGTTGTTCCTTTTGAACACAAGAGCTGACCAGCCAAGCTGAAAGCAATGCCCTTTACCAGAGAAAGGAACTGCAGTTCACAAGGTGCTGGGAAAGCTTCAGGGAGCAACATTGCTTCCTGATACACCCAGCAAGGCAAAACACTCCTCAATTACACCGCTATTAATTACTTGAAACACCACTTAGAGAACCACTCTATGCCCTTCTGCTCACCCGTGGGAAACAACTTCTGGTTGCTAAGACAAGAAGAAAAAGTAAAAATCTCTGAAAAGTACACTTTACCAGAAAACCTAGATTTTTTTTTCATCTTTACTCTTGTCAATTTAGATCAGTCATAGCGCTTGGGTGACATGATTTCAGCGCTCAGGCGAAAGCAGACTAGCACTGTGAGCACGGCTGCATTTATCTTTCATACAAAGCTTTGGAACTAATGTTAAATTGATGCGAAGTCAGCATTAGAAAAGAAACATCATTAGTAAGAGGACTGTAAAGGGAAGAAGAATTAAGTAGTGTCTTGATGAAAAGGTATTATGCCTTCATTATTTGGAGAAAAGATAGAACTGGGAAAAACAGTCTACAGCTCCTCAGTAAGACATGAGATTGGTAAATGGTTTGTAAGTGTACTTGTGACGGGTGTTCCTAAAAGCTGTTTTCCAAAGTGACTAAATACAGACCTTAAAAACAAGTTAGTACAACCCTTTCTGTCTTCTGCAAAATCAGGTTGCCACTGCTCCCCCGTGGAGGAGACTTGTCCTCACATACTCCACACAGGACTCCTCTGCTTTAGCTTTTACAAGAAAAACTGCAGCTCCACTTAAAATGCGTATGGTTGATTTAGAGATTACTGAAAGGTTAAGTATCTAAATCCAGAAGAGATGAGCTCATATGTATATGTAATAGGGACCAAATCATTGTCTAACTAGACACAGACAAGAGGATCTTTGCGTCCTGTTTCAAAGGAGACGCAAGAGCTTCTGTCCCTTTTTTGCCGTCTGTGCAACACCTTTGGAATCTGCTGTCTCCATATCACTCACCGTACTTTGCAGCCATGACTTGGCACAGGTCTCCTGGAGGACCATGTTGGGGATAATCCTTATTTCTCTGGTCTGGCCTAGATGACCTTTGCTGTGTGCATCTTGTGCTCCTGACAGAGCACGTGAGGGGCATCAGCCTGCTCCACAGTGACCAAGCTAATACAGAATCATCAAATCATAGAATGGTTTGGGTTGGAAAAGACCTTAAAGCCCATCTAGTGCCACCCCCTGCCCTGGGCAGGGACACCTCCCACCAGACCAGGTTGCTCCAAGCCCCATCCAACATGGCCTTGAATCCCTCCAGGTATGGGGCAGCCACAGCTTCTCTGGGCAACCTGGGCCAGACTCTTACCACCCTCAGAGTAAAGAATTCCTTCCAAATACCTAATCTGAATCTTCCCTTTCTCAGTTTAAAACAATTACCCCTCCTCCTATTGCTCCACTGCTTGAAAAAGTGTCCCTCCCTAGCTTTCCTGTAGGCCCCCTTTATAGGCTTTAGATAAATATAAACACTATGCAGAATTGTGCCATGGTTCAAAACCATGTTGAAATCAGTGAAAAAAATGACTGATTTGGGGAGACTTTAGTCTGAGGTGTGGGTAGGAGTAGGAGTTTGGATTTCACCTTTCAGCATTCAGACTTCTCCTTGCAAAGCCAAGCGAACAGCCATGGTTTCAACTGACCCCTGCAAAAGAGCTCAGACAAGACCCCTCCTATTCATCCTTCCCTGTGACAGCACATACCAATCTGTCTAAAAATAAAAAAAAAACAAACCACCTCCCCACCACATGTCTGTGCAGAGCTCCAGCAACTGGCGGGGCATTGCTGCTCCGTGTGTGTGTTGCCCAACCGCACTTGTGTGCTCCAGTCTCCCCCTTCTCCTGCGTTTCTGCAGGCACTTGGAGACCAAGCTGCTCCCACCCAGCGCTGCAGGAGCACATGTGCCTCTCCCTTAACAGAAGAGGGGGTTTCAACCATGCCCATCCTCATGGCATGTGTGAGGATGACGGAGCCCTGCAGCCATGAGGAGCGAGACTGGGGACATGCCCTGTTTCAGGGCATGTATACATGTTCACACGCTTCATTCCTGTGTGCTATAGCATCCCTGCCTTATATCCACTCCCTGTGTGCTGTAGTATTCCCACTGTATATTCACTCCCTGTGTGCTGTAGTATTCCCACTGTATATCCACTCCCTGTGTTCTATTGCATCCCTTCTGTATATCCACTCCCTGTGTGCTATAGCATCCCTGCTGTATATAAACTCCTTGTGTTCTATAGCATCCCTGCTGTATATCCACTCCCTGTGGTGTGCTATAGCATCCCTGCTGTATATCCACTCCCTGTGTGCTATAGCATCCCTGCTGTATATCCACTCCCTGTGTGCTATAGCATCCCTGCTGTATATCCACTCCCTGTGTGCTATAACATCCCTGCTGTATATCCACTCCCTGTGTGCTATAACATCCCTGCTGTATATCCACTCCCTGTGTGCTATAACATCCCTGCTGTATATCCACTCCTTGTGTGCTATAGCATCCCTGCTGTATTCCTTGCACGCTACAGCACCCATGCAAAGCATGGCATCCCTGTTTTAAAGCCAGTTGCTTGGCTCCTGCCTTTGGGAGGAGAATAAAAGCGCTTCACCAAAGGAGGTGTCACAACACATAGCAGTGCAGAGCAGCAGATGTGAACAGACAGGACGGTAAACAAGAAAAGAGAAAAAAAAAGCAGGGGAGAAAACGAAAAC
This sequence comes from Jacana jacana, assembly GCA_013400555.1. Lineage (NCBI taxonomy): Eukaryota > Metazoa > Chordata > Aves > Charadriiformes > Jacanidae > Jacana > Jacana jacana. The sequence continues at coordinate 673,901 of VZTM01018514.1, forward strand.
CACATTGCCTTAATGTTTTTTGATGTCCTGTCATTTCATTACTAGTATTGGGATATATATGTGAAATCTGCATGCTACCTATGAGTTTCCCTATAAATTTTGGAATAAGAAGTACACATTGTAGGAAAAAATATACTGTAGGATTTTACAGGAAGAGAACACTGTTTTTTAGTTTATCTTTACATTATTTACCTAATACAGAAAAATTATCTCTGGAGATTACTGCTACAAGTAGAACAACCGACCCCCTGTATGTGGCATGTCTGGCAAGTTCCTTCTGACAATGTCACTGAACCATATTAGGAAAGCTCCTTGATTTAATTTCAATCATAAACAGCACGATGGTAAGAAATAGGAAACAACAACCAGAAGGGATGGGCCACAGTAGATTTAAAGCCTGTGCTGCCTTTTGCCCGGACACGAACAGACAGACAGTGATTTGGGGTACCTCCCCCCAGCACACAGACTGAAACTGAATCTTTTCCTAACAACTGACTTTTGAGATCATCTAGTCAGCCAAAGCACTGTTCCTTCATACTGCACACATGGGGATACAGCCAGAACAAGGGATCGGGCTCTCGGGCCTCAGTGGGCTTTGATCGTAGAATCAGGGAATTGTCTAGGTTGGAAGGGACTTTTGAGATCATCTAGTCCAACCATCACCTTACGCCCTCACGACTCAGATTTGCCAATTATTGCGAGACACTGTCTGAATTGTAATGCATCCAGCTGCATTGGGTTTGGAGCTGGTGTAGAAAATGGCCCGTCTGTAAAGAATGTGTGAAGCAGCGTTGCCAGTTCTGGAAGGAGGCAGACTTTCCTCACTGTTGCCGATCGATACGGGCATAAGCTTCTCAGGCAGGGACTGTCGTTTTTGTTTTATGTTTGCACCATCCTAAGGAGGGCTGGGCCCGCAGCTGGGGCTGCCCGGGCTGTGTGGTGCATACAGAAGCGATGCTGTTATTAAATGCCCAGCCCTGTCTCTCTTGCAGTCAGTGGGAGTTCTGCCACCAGTTACCAGGGGAATCATTAGGAAGCAATTCACGAAATTGGGAACGCCACAGCCATCACAAGTAAAATGAGAAAGATGAGAAAGTATCAGCTGTAACATCTGGCCATTTCTCCTCGGGAAATGGGCGCCGCTCACTGTGCGTGGCAGCCGGGAAGATGGCACCCGGGAGAGCCGCATCGCTCGCAGCACCACATCAGCAAGAGCGGTCCAGATGGCGGCTTTATCCTCTCTGTGCACTCAGCCCTGGGGCTCCCCGTGTCCTCATGGTGTGCTGTGGAGCTTTCACCCCCCCCC
>VZTM01018514.1:675215-696636 GCA_013400555.1 Jacana jacana
CCCCCGACAGCAGCCTCTGACCCCCACCCACCGCAGGCAGCCCCACAACCTGACACCCACTCACCCCGCCGGGACTCCCCACAGACATTTGCCTTTCCACAGGCCCCGGCTTTGGGACAATCCTGTTTTCCAAAGGAATATTCAGCATCTTATTTCCCCTTCTTAAAAAAAAAAAATTTAAAAAAAATCCCCTTTCTGTAACAACAGAACTCACTCTCCCTTTCAGGAACGCCTACCAGGTTTTGACCCTTTGGTTTTTACAATCCAGACTTCTTGTGCCTCTATTTTATCTCAGCCCTTTTGTTTCCTCCCTGCTGCTTCCCTTTCAATTGCTGCTTAGTTTTATAGTGACCTGACTTTGAAAGCTGGCTTGTTTTAATTTTTTTTCAGGGTTTTTATAGCCCATCCTGATGAATGGACTGAAGCATGCAGAACTTGAAATTACTCTACTCAGCTGTCAGGAGACTAAACACAAATGTCTGAGACACACTTGTTAAAATTTCTTCCTTAGAAATCTGGAAGGTTTCAATGTCCTTAATATTCAACAAAATAAAAAGGGGTTATTAGCTGTGCTTACTGGTAACTTGAATGCTGCAGACTTCAAGAGTGGTAATTTTCTCACCTCGCTCATGTACCAGGGAACAGATCCTGCTCAAGCCATCCCCAGACACTGTAGGGTTCATGCCCAGCTCATGAATCTTTCAGTGCTGCTCCCTGCATGATCCTGGGTCTTGCTGTCACTCACCTCATGTTTTGTCAGAACATGGTGGCATCAGGTAATGGCAATAATGCTGGACTTCCTAGGAGAAAGCACAGAAGATTTAAGCTACTCAGCTGAGAGTGTCTGCGCTATGTTGGCCACCTACCCATGGCCTCAGCTCCCAAAAACATGCCCAGAAATGCAGTATCATGATAATACCAAAAGTTGGCGGGGGGGGGGGGANTTTACCTGAGGAGGCATCTGACACGATTCCTGCCTGTCTTGGTTTTCTGACTGTCTCCCCTCCAGGCATTGTCCGTGCCTCCAGTGTGTTCCCCATCCTAAGCACAATATTACTGTTGCTGGGAGGACTCTGTGTCGGAGCAGGAAGGATTTACAACAGCAAAAACAACATTATTCTCAGTGCTGGTATTCTTTTTGTTGCAGCAGGTACGTTTTCTTCAAATTGAGTCCTCAAGAAACCTTGCCTTTTTAAACTGAAAAGACTGTGGAAAAGCTTTTTGGCAGTTTTCTCCCTGTACCCTTTTCGTGGGTCGAGGACATTAGCAACGTCACACTAGGCCAATTTCTTAAGATAAAAATATGGTTTTTGAAGCTCTACAATAAATTTCTTCTAGAAATACTTTCAGTTTTCCTGAACAAGGAAGGTTTTACACTATTTAAAATGTATTAAAAATTGGATGAATCGGGTGCCTCTCATATCCAAGGCCTTTTCTTTTTCTTTTATATGGTGGCAGAAAAATTTCACCAATGATGGGTGAGCCCGTTTTTCCCACTAGAAACATCTGAGAGAGTTAGCTACGTTGTTAATAGCTTTCCCTGAAGCTCGGATTAAGCAGGCTGCATTTAGATGAAAATTCAGCAAATTGGAAGAGAACTTATCTTGATCAAGGTGAACAGCCATAGCACTGAGCTCAAAATGTATTTTTATTATTATTATGAATGTTAGAATCCCACTAACAATATTAGCAAGCTCCCATAAGCTACCTCTTTCCCACCCTGACAATAAAGAGATGAGGACAACTCCTGCTGAATATTTTGGGATCCATGTGACCCAGATGTGGGTCTATTCTTTTTTTTCAAGAATAAATGAAATCTTGAAATAAATAGAAGAGTAAATAAATGTAATGAAATTTCCTGGTCATAATCTTTCAACTATTCAGGTCCAGAAAGTAAGGTGGCTTGAATTTTCTCTTCCCAGCCACATAACTGCTGATTTTTGTTTTTCCTCTCTCTAGGACTAAGTAATATCATAGGGATCATTGTCTACATATCAAGCAATGCAGGTGACCCAAGTGACAAGCGAGATGAAGACAAAAAGAACCATTACAACTATGGTTGGTCTTTTTATTTTGGAGCCTTGTCTTTTATCGTGGCTGAAACCATAGGTGTTCTGGCTGTGAACATTTATATTGAGAAGAACAAAGAGCTGAGGTTTAAAACCAAGAGGGAATTCCTTAAGACTTCTTCCAGTTCTCCTTATGCCAGGATGCCAAGTTATAGGTACAGGAGGCGGAGGTCCAGATCCAGCTCTCGATCTACAGAGCCTTCTCCATCTAGAGACATTTCTCCAGTTGGCATGAAGATAGCAAGCACCATTCCCATGAATGAAATTTCCATGTACACGCTCTCCAGAGAGCCTTTGAAGGTTACAACAGCTGCAAGCTACAACGCAGACCAAGAAGCCAGTTTTCTGCAGGTTCACAACTTTCTTCAGAAGGAATTTAAGGAAGGACTCCATGTCAACATGGTCAACAGGAGAACAACACCTGTTTGAAGCACCTTCCTTCCTCACACTTTTGGAAGAAATATTGAAACAGGATGGATCTGTCATGAAAGAGAAGGAGCAATGTTAAAATACCCTCTCACCTCGTTAATTGTGGCGTGTGTGGAGATCCTCTGGACCAACATCAAGATATTACACGCTCGTAGCTTTTTCTGAAGCTATTCAAAGTTTGTTTCTTTCAGTTCTTGGTATCATGAGATGAAGGAGATTCATGTTCCTGCACTTTTGTAGTGTGTACAAAGCCTTGGAGAAACTGCAAAGGAGTTGTCACCAGTGTGTTTTAAAGGATTACAGAAGAAATTGATGTATGACTTTTTTTTTTCTAAATTTGAGATCCCTTAGTATAAACTTGAAAATATAATTTAAAACCAAGCCCAAGGATGAATACAAACTGTTCTTCAAGTGAGCCACCTTCCTTTCACACAGCATAAGCTTTGCCTCTTCAAAAGAAAAAGGAAAAAAAAAATATTTTTGAAGGCAACACTTTCTAAAACTGGCCTGTGCTACTGAAACCATAGAGCACCCACAGACCAAGCATTACATCTCCCTGATGGGGTGGTAAGGGGGTCTCCCATTTCTGGGTGTAAGGCAGCCCTCCAGGCAATGCAGGTGGGGGGAGAAAAGGGTGGGTGCGTCTTGAAACACGTGGAAAAGGAAGGCTTAAAGTAGGTGGGACTTGAGCATATTTGCAAATATCATTTCTTGCCTAACATTTAGAAAACTTGAATTCTCATTTCGACTAGCCCTAGTGCCTGATCCGGCAAGGTGCTGAGTGCTGTCTGTCAGGAGCCCCTGTAGACTATGTATAGCGAGAGTGAGCAGCAGAGCTGAGCCGGGGTGGCCAAGCTGCTGGTTCCCTGCGACTGCATTCCCAATTTCCTTACTGCTTCACAAGTGCAACACTAACGCTACTGGAAACTAAGAGATCCAAGCGACGTGCGTAAGACAGCGAGAAGCTAATACGTTCGGACTAGCAAAACTTCCTGCAGCAATGAGGACTGAGTGCTAACAGAATGGATGACAACTTTGTATTTTTTAAAATAGAACAGAAGTAATCACCATTTATGATATATTTATTAAACTCTTTTTATTATGAATAAGTGCCGCATGGTGCAAGGTATAGTTGCTTTTAGATGGAAATGGTGGTTCAATATAATTTAATTTATTTTGTAGTGGTGAATCTACTAGCCTGCAGAGAACCCACAGAAAACTCTATGCATCACCTAAAGGGAGGAACTAATTTGTACCCTTTACTTCTTCTGTATGTTTCTAAAAAAGCCTGAAATATTATTATTTCCTTTAAATTCCTTCCATTTCTTACACTTAGGCTTGGAATCTGAATCTCAAAGCTCGAGGGCCTGACTCAAAGGTAATCTCATTTAATAGTACTCACGTTGATTTTAGTGACCGCTCAACCAAGCCATATGAGAATGAGGTGCCCAATTTCCCTTGGATGAATTAGGTGCAGCGAGAGAGGAGCATCTAATTCCTGTAGATTCCTTTGGATATTCCCGTCATCTTTGCCCAGAAAATCTCTGCTACCAGAAGACCATAGAAGTGGTGACAAGAGAAAAACCATGATTTGGCTCATTGATGGTGGGAGATTTCAGTCAAACTGTTAAAACCTCTTTAGTCTTAATTTAAGCTGTGATGGCCATGGTGTCAGTAAGGCTATGGTGGTTTGGATACAAGGCTTTCAGCTAGTAGAACCAAGTTCTCCAGAAAAACCCTGGAGGAACTGCCTTAACATCCCAAAAAACAAGTTGAACTCCCTCTTCCCCCCACCCAAATAAGCACTGCCTAAGCCTCTCTCCTTGCAAGAACCAAGACACAATTCTCATTTTTAAGCAAAAGTCTTCCCCCAGTCACTGTTAAGCTCTGCTTAGCCCTCAGCCTGGCAGAGCAGCATCATTATTTTGGCAGAGGTGGGCCGGAGCCTTCATCCCTGCCTATTAAGAGTTTTCATTCAGGTTAAAACTCTGCTAGGATCCTTTTTCAAACTTCTGAACTCTGAGAGTGAAAGCGGATGGAGTGATAGGAACGATTTTAAAGTAGAAAATGTTGTGCTACTTTCTGCATCAACACACTATGGAGAAAGATATTATACAAGCTTTTTAAAAACATTCAAACAGAGGCAGACAAAACTTTTTTACCTACTTTTCGGCTAGGACAACGTAAAAGAGTTCTAAAATTATTAAAAATTCTTGATGAAAGGTTTTTTTTACAAGAATCTTTATGCTTTCAAACAATAAATTATTTCCTACTTTTTGAGACTTCGTAATATTAAAATCTTTGATTAGCTATGATAGAAGTAGAAGTTTGCAATGAAAAAAAAAACCTTCTGTCTCATTAGTGTGTCATACTAAGTGCTAATTAATTTACATCTAATTATAGTCGATGTATTTTTCAAGTGCAATTTCCCAGAACTATTTGTTTCCCACTGTGTTAATAAACTAATAGTTAGAAATAAGTCCTCATCCGTGTTTACTGTAATTAAGAATAAAACCATTCCCTTTAAAACCAGGAGTTAGATATAACCTGTTTTTCTAAACTTATGTACGTTGAACTGGAAGTTGACAGTGTGAGGTTTGCTTCGCGCGTTGGTTTCGTTCTTTTAATTGTTCTTCTCCAGTGAATGTGTTTAAAACTAATCATCTGGTTCCAGCCAAAGTCCAAAGCTTTTCTAGAGCCCAGACCATACCTGCAGAAGCACGTGCAGTATTTTTACACCGTGATGGCAAACAGAGTCTTGCCAGGTGTTTCGAGATGTTTTTTTTCACAGCCTCCTTCCCCTCAGCAGGACTGGTTTCAGCAGCTCTTGGGTCCCTTCTCCAGCAGGGACCTTGGAAGGGTGGAGCTGGATGGGGCAGCATTCATGGGATGCTCACAGGATACAGGATCTGGACAGAGAATAAAGATAAAGGGCGGAAAAAGAGACCAGAGCTCTCATCCTGTAGGAGAATGGGAGCTGTGATTTCAAACTCATGGTCTGTGTCAAATATCAGAGCAGTAATTTGTCCAAACAAAGAAGAAAAAAAATGTGGTTTCAGATTAAAATTTCAGTTTAAAAAAATCCTCCCCAGATTAGTCTTTTCCTTTGGAAACCTTTGATTCTGACAAAACTGAAAAATTTGCAGCATTCCTGCCCATGAAGTGTCTTGCTCCACGGCTGATCTGTCTGACCAGAATCAGATTGTGCTTGGACTTTGAAACCACTCAGTAACAGTTAAAAAAAATAAAATAGTCTTTTCTTCCACATCTCTCTGGTTTCCCTGGACAGCACTGAAAATAAAAGTAGCCCCCATTTCTCAATAAGGCCTGCAGATATCATCATCACATCAGTAACAATAATTGGTCTTTTGGTATCATCCTATAACGTACTGTAAGAGCAGACCTGGGAAAAAAAAAAAAAGGCTATTGAATCAGATTCGATTTTCTGAGAAACAAAGTTTTAGGTGTATCGTCAGCGCTCGCTCTCTTCCTCGTTTCTCACACACAATAGGAGTAAAAGGAGAAATCACTTCATATGTCCATACATCTAACAATTAACTATTTTTATATTTCTTTTCCTTTCTGTATGGATGGCATATCCACAAGGGCTAATATATCATGTCCCTTGAGGTTACGTTTCTGTCTGCAGTTCTAAAGTGTTATTTCCACTGTGCTTCAGTTCTACTGGTATAATCACAACCATGTATAATGTACTTAATCCTTGCTTTTTAAATAAACCATTTTAAATGTATTCATCTTTGTGTGGAGAAAGATATATAGATTTTTAACTTCCAGATTCTCTCAGCTGAGATTTCTGTGTTTATTTTTACACATTTCTACCTCTTTTGATTGCAACTGGGGATGTTACTGGGAGCCAACATCTCAGAGAAAAAAAATACTCTTGTGGTCCCACAGACCACAAAATCTCCAAGATAAGCTCTCTTCACAACATTTCCAGGAATTTGGGTAGAAAACTAAGAAAAAAAATCTATTTTCCAGCTTGAACTTGGCCTGCATGAGACACTGTGGTTTAGGTGCCCAGCTGGAGGCTGCTATGTTGGCCACAGGTGCTGCAAGTCACCATCAACACAAATAAGCCAGTGTCTTCTGAAGTCCTAGCCCTGAGCCTGTGCTTCACATCCACCTTTTGAGGTTTCATGTGAATTCGCTTCTGAGCATCCTCCTCTCCCTGCTCTTGTCGGTTTCGCCTGAGGAAAGCTGGACCCCACATGCCAGAACTCCATGAAAGCCTTGCTATAATCACCACCATGAAATCCCAGTGTATGAGTGGCACCAAATGGGTCGGCAGCTCAGCAGCCTCTCGCTGCTCCCAGACATCACAAACCATCCCTGGATCAGAGACAATATTTCTTCTTCAAATACCTCCTTTAACTTTACCTTCCCAGTTCCTAAGCCTCCAGATTGTCTTTAAAGATGAGGACTTCCCATGTATCACCACCCGCCTGCCTCTCCCCGTACGACTGATCAATGGGCACATCTGGAGGGAGGCAGGAGATCCATCTTTTCAAATGCCTCTGACACCTGGCAGCGAAGCATTTAAAGCTCAAGCCCAAAGCTGGTTCCCTTGAACTAAAATAAATAAAGGCTCTTCCCACATTGCCAAGCAATCCTGTGTGTAAATACCCGCAGTCTGTGGCTGCCCTGCTGTGAACGGGAATGTATCAAGAAGTGATGTTTGAGGGGGAAGCAAAGACAGAGCCTTTACGGCTTCACAATGTGGGAAAAGAGTCCAGCAAGGAGGATGTGGCATTTCCTCAGAATGAGAAAACTAACAAACACGGGAGGTGCCGAAAATAAAAGGGAACGGGGAGTGCACCTGTCTGTGGAGCAGCTCATCTTACAGCCCCTGCTGCCTCGCTCCGCCAGGGCTGGAGAGATCGCGTTCCCAAACGGCACCAGGAAGGCATTGAGGGAGGCTGAAGCCAGGGCTGAGCTGTGTGGCAGCCAGGGGACGGCCAGCCCTGCCCACCCTGCAGGGGCTGCACAGAGACCAGGCTGTGTCCGGTGGTGCGAGGTCGAATCTCCTTTTTGCACCCATGGGTGTCCATAAAAATAAATTTAAAACCAACCAAAACACACACAGTGTGTGAAGGCTCTTGCCTTCAATAATGTCAGGATTTCAGCCCCAGAGTTCAGGAGCTTTTGGAGGGTGCCGTTGGTGGCACTCCCGGGTACCAGCGCTGCAGAGCCAGCCAGGACCAGGGTGGTCTCACCACAGCAGGGCAACGCAGGCTCAGGAGCTCACATATTGCCAAGGAGCTCCCACTTGAAGAAAGCTGTTTGCTGAAAAGGCATTTTAGCTGAGTGCAGACCAGGGGCCATCTCCTATGCCCTGGGTTATTCTCACCTGGGAATGGTCTTCTGCCAAACATCGTTCTGCAAGAAGGGAACTGCAGAATTTGTTTAATATGGTTGTGGAAACTAGTGAGGCTGGTCTGGAAGAAGTACAGAAAAGTGCAAGAGGTGGTGAGCAGAGCCAGGCCAACACCTCTGCTAGGCAAAAAAACAATGCAGTAGTTGGTCTTCAAACATCTCCTTTAACATTTTCTCCAGTAGAGAAACATAATTGTGTCTCTCACTCACTGCTGCTAAAGTGCAACTAATTACAACCCTCCCTTTTTCCCAACAGGTCCTCATTAATACTCTGTTTATATTTCATGTGATATTGATTTTTAAATGTGAATACTTGCCAGCTCATACAGGGACACTGCAGGAACCCTTCCTAGAGGACTAGGTATCACGGTCTTCTGGATGTGCAGAACATTTTTGGGATTTCCTGCAGTCCTTTGCTCCTCTGGAAATCAGTTTTGCTTCTGCATGTCAGGTGCTGACTTGACCCATGGATCCGACCACCTCCACACTGGGACAGAAGTTGTTTCCTGGGTGTTATTAGAAAACTCTAAACAAAACCAAACTCTGAGGGTTTTGTCCAGATCAGACGACCTAAGTGAGAATAAAAAGCATGATTCTTGCCAATACTGGAAGAGACACAAAGACCAACACCAACGAAAAATTAATGAGTTTTCCTGCCCTTGCAGTACTTGTGGGTTGTAATTATCCTAAAGCATGATCATTAGCACTTGCTTCCTCAGCAATCAGAACTTTGCTTTGTACCCATATTTGAAACACATTCACTTTCTTACACTCAACTCAGTGACCTGTGGAGTTCGTAGCGTCAAGCGAAGTCAGGATGCAGCTCCTAAGATCAACTAATGTACAGCAGACACCTAGTGTCTTGTTAGAGACTACTTCAAAAGAAAAGGCACTACATTTTTAATGCATTCCTTTTCTGGTTTAAGGTCCGTTCCCTTCAGGCTTCTCCACTTTCATGAGAACTGTTGCTTCTGGTTTAAATTTAAGCCTCTAACATTTCTCCCAGTCCCAACCTGGCATATCACAGTCTGATACAGGACTGTGAGCATCTTCCTACAGATGTCCCCATGGCCTCTGGTCCCTGCCTTGCCTCATGTCCCCAGGACCCTCCCTGGTCCCCTTCCTCTCTGATTTTGCACCACGTAGCTCTTGCTATAATCACCACCATGAAATCCTTCCCACAGCCCCCACCTGCCCAGCAGGACCAGGGCACCAGATGCTGTACTGGGTTCAGACATGGCACCCTGCTCCCGAGGGTTGTCCGGGCCAGCCCTGTCATGCATCAAGAAAGCAATGTTAAACTTTTAAGTCATAGTTCAATTACAGTTATTTTGGATCAATATTTTTTTAACATTCTTCATTTTATCTCCCTTTCCCACAGTCCCCTTTCACCTGAACTCCTTGCTTCAGATTGTCCTCATTAATTTAAGCTAATACCTCTGCACCTTTATTTTGGCATCAAATTGGGGTGTTCGTATAACAGGACTGGAGTAGCTTTGACATTATCTTGATGTGATAACACACTTGCAGCTTTCCACTGGCATTTTTTTCAACCATTCTTTTGACATTCAGGTGCTGTCACCCTCCTCAGTTTGACATCGCAATTGTAATGTCATCTCCATAGTGGCCTCTGCCTTGACATTATCATCAAATTAGTTTTGCAGTCAGCTGAAATATCAAATGGAATGAGAGAGGTTGGCCCCAGCGCTGGCAATCTGAGTTCAGGGTGACAGTCGTCATTTCCAAAAAGAGGAAAGGATCTGCCAGGAGGCTGCTGGAGTTACTGTACACAACAGGGAAATCCTGGGCAGTGGGAAAGCCAGCACTTGAGAGGTTTTGCATTTGATGAAAAGGCTGCCCAGAATACTTTAGGTTAATTAAAAATAATTACCATAAAAATAAGCAGTAAAATAAATTTGTCTGCTTATTTTGCCATTTTCTTCGTACCACAGCGCTCAGCTCCGGAGGGCCGTCCAGCTCTGAACTCGCAGAGGCAGCCGCCAGCTGAAGGCGTGGGTGTGCAGTGTGTGGGCTCTGGGGCTATTAAACTATTTAGGATAAGACTGAACTCTGGCCTAATGCTATTATAAACACAGATGTTTTTATAACCTCGCTGAAAAGTTAATCGTCCTATTAATGCCTATTTCTGGGCATGCTGCAAGTCAAGAGATTACAGCCCTCGGATGGTGGCTGCAGCAGCTCTGAGCGAGCGCCCGCCCGCCCGGCTTGTGGGAATCCAAAACAAACCCATCGGGACAGGGTGGAAAGCTGAGCTCTGCCGGGCGCTGCTCTCGTTATGTGCATTAATAGCCTCTCGCCGCGGCGGCTGACACAGCCCAGCAGCTGTCTGCGGCCGCCCCGCTCCCCTGGGCAGCGCGGGGCTGACATTTGCCAGCGGCTCAGATGCGCCAGGATTTCGGGAGACCTCACGAATCACCCGCCACGCTCCGCTGAGAACACCGGGCCAGAGCGGGATGGACGAGAACAAACCCCTGAAGGTCCGGCTGACGTTCTCAGTGATCCTGGTTGGCATCTCCCTCCTGTTTGCAGCCGTAGTGACTGACCACTGGGCCGTGCTGAGCCCCAAAGTGGAGGAATATAATGCCACCTGCGAAGCGGCTCACTTCGGGCTATGGCGACTCTGTATAAAGCGGATTTTTATGCAGGAGAAAGGTCTCAAAGAGAAGGGCTGTGGGCCGATTACCCTGCCAGGAGGTAGGTGACCACCCAGTAATGCGTGGGAGAAAACACCGGGCGATCGTACCAGGCTTTGCTTAGGAGTTTGCAGGAAGTGGCAGGAGGAAAATAGGGTCGGTTTTCCTGTGGCAGTTAATTTGGCATGGGGCTGCATGGAGCTGTTTTCATCTTGGCCTGCAAACACACCTCATTCTCAGCCCTCTGGCCATCAGTGCGCACTGTGTTGCCTCACACATCTCTTTGTGACCATATTTGAGACTCCCGTGCAGCAGCAGCAGTGCTGGGGAGAAGGGGAGGAGGATCAGGCACTGTGGAAATCACAGAGGGAGATGGGGATGGAGGAAATTTTGCTGATATCAGCCAAGGTTCTTGCAGCACCCAGGCACACTGATGGCAGCGGGCAAGAGGGAGGATTTATGGGCCCACCATACATAGCTGGATCTTTAGGATTTATAGATCCATATAGCTGCAACGGAACAGCCTTCTTGTGGCTGGCATTAGGTTATCTTCAAGCTATTTCAATAACAACAGTTCCTCAGAGCAAGGAAGAAGAGGGACCTGCAGTACGCTTTGCCAGCTAACAAAAACAAGTCATAAACTGAGTTTGAGGTAATTTCTCAATGACTTACTGAGTCTTTTCACCTCTCATTGGAGGCAGCCTGGTCCCACACATGTCTCTATCACGGGTTCCTGCAGGGCAATCGATAGGGTGGTGGGGGAGTGGACACAGCTTCTTTCCGGGAAGAAAGTTACATTCCCATGGTAAAAGGAGCTGATTATGGTTTTGCTGATTGCAAAGTCAGCAGCAGTCGCACTGCATGCACCAGTATGCTCCATCCGTGACCAAGCTACGCTGCTTTTTCAGACAGCCCAGAGGATCCTGGATGTTTTCCAGAACAGAAATAACAGGATTGCTTCCATGTTAAGCTCACTGCTTGAAATGAAATATATATGTTAACACATCTTTGAAAATTTCCTGTGAAAAATCTTGCTGCCTGGGCTTATTGGATATTCTCTGTATTACTGCAATTCTTTATCTCTTTGGCCAAATTACACATTCTGAAGAGAGGAGCTCAGCCTCAGCATTTGGATCTGCCTCTAACCAAATTTGGGAGTGTGTCATCCATATGCTTAATGTCTCTCGTGAAGGTACTTACGTGCCTGAAACATACTCTGCCCTGTATGCCTCTCCTCGCACATGGAGGAAAACTCCCACGGAGGGAAAAACAATAGAAATTGGTGGATAAACACCAAAATTGCACAACTGTGGGGTAAATATAAAACTCATAAATATCCAGCTGTCTGCATAAAGCAGATTCACAGGCAGGGCAGCACGAAGGCAGCCACTATCTTTGACAGACATCAGCATGTGCTTACACGGGTGTTGAATCGCATCCCAGTGCTGCTGTCCTGTGGGGCACCGGGAAGAACCCAGTGGTGATGGAGGGGCTGAGCCACCCGCCTCACTCTGGAGGTGGTTTCCCAGTTTTCAAAGATATGTGGGAATTTGGATGACATCCTGTGTCATAATCAGCATCCAAGGTTTCAAAGGGTGAAATTTACACCTCAATTATAATACAAATATTTTAATCCCCGTTTTACTGACACCAGGAACACAGCAAGGGGAGGAGGGGTGGCGCAGTCACCGCGGATCCGGGCTGCTAAACGATCCTGCAGCCGCACGGCTTGCGTTAGATTGATTTCACACTTCTGGGAAGAGATGTCGGCAGGGAAACACCGGGGCTGTGAAACCTGCAGCAGTCAGGAAAATGTGAATGAACAAACCTGCAATAAAAGAGCAGATGTGGGCACTGGTCTTCCTGAAAATCATGAGACATAACCAGACATTACTGCCAGGACTGGAAAGGAAACATAAGGATTTATTGCTGCATTGATAACCATTTACCAGTCACTCCCTGAGGAGGAAATGGATGGCATAATTAACAATATTTATTAGGTTTTGATCTCAGCACAGTGCAAAATGGGGAGGATGACTTGGCTTGCATTCCACAAAGTAGGGCTGTGATTTAGGCAGAGCTTTAAAATTTTACAGCACTCTTGCAAGGATGTTGACAAATTCAAGAGGGTTCGGCATACTGCTATAAGAAATAGAAAGACTGGGGAGATGGCTGTTAAAGCCAGGCAAATTCAGATTAATAGTGAGACATTTTTAACCATGGTTGGTGGGCACCAGGGCAGCTTATGCCAGTCATAAAGTGAGTTTGCCTTCACTGCCAGTAACTCCAAGGAAGGTGGTGTCCTACAAGGTGGACTCTCGTGTGCCTGCACTCTGGGCAGCAGCAGTGGGGATGCTCTACAGCCTATGTGTCCTGCCAGCAGGTTAAATAGGTCCTTGTAAACATGGGAACCCAAGTTCAGGCAACTGGAGAGGAGATGTGCTCGAGTAAATGGGTGATCAGCAGGTCTGTCTCGTTCCCCATGCCCATATAAGACATTCACTCTGCAAGACTGGTATGGAATTAAACTATTTGGAGTTACCCTCTCCAAAATTCAGTGCATGTCAAAGGCCTTCCCCTGGCTTGTTGGGCAAGGTCTGACCCCCTCTCCACCACTCAGTTCTAACCTAACACCCCCCCTCATCATAGCAGCAGGTCCTGTCTCCCAAACGTAACACAAATAAAAAACTCAGACTAAAATAATTTTTTTTCTAACCATCCAGCCTGCCACAAAACCCCTCAGTGGTCACACCCAGGCATGGTGGGGCTGAAGGGAAGGGACCAGGAGGGCAGCAAGGGTGGGTGATCTGGAAGGGGGAGGACACTGGGTGATAAACTGCATGTTACAACCCTGAAGTTCACACGAGCCTTAATGACCACAGAGCCCCTGGGGTGTTCCCATCAGCACACTGGGGTGTTCCCATCAGCACACTGGGGTGGCCTCATGGCAGAGATAATGCAATTAGGGGTGGAGAGAAACGAAGATGGTCACACAATTTTAATTCATTATAAAACCCATTTTAAATCCTATCCATTATGTAAATGTAGTGTGACACAAATGGGCTTTTCTCTTATTCATGGTGGCACCAGAGAGGGATTGAAGTGCCTCAGTTCTCTAGAATAAGAGAGCCTTGTTGAAACAGATATTCCCAAGTCAGCAGAGTACCAAAGCATTTTTAAACTGAAAACAACATAGTTATTTCAACAAAACCAATCTAGTTGTATTTTCCCACAGTAAGTGCATTTTCCAAAACCGCCTCCCCTAGAGCTAACCCACTTCAGTGATAACACCATTTATCTCACCTTGGCAGAGCTTTGCTGTGACCCATAAGACACAGAGGCAGATCCTTTTCCTGCAGACAAGTCCATCTCCGCAAGAAGGCTTTGTGTGGTCCCACTGCTGAGCTGTGCCACACTGGAGGGTGGACTGGGCTGGTTTGGTTCACTTGAAATGGACACAGATCTGTGTTGTGTCCTCCATCACACCACGGCTGGATGGCTTCACCTTGGGCCATGCACAATCAGCACGTCTGGGGACTCCTTTTCAGTTCAGCCTTGGTGAATTAATGAAAAGCCAAACCAAACAATCCAAGAAAAAGTGTCCCAGTTTCATCCAATATCCCCCCCGCCCCCAGACTGATCCCCAAGCTGGATGCTGAGCTTCAGCCACCACCCAGTTGCTGGCAGGGGTGTGCAACCTCCGCTCTGGGGCTCCAAATTTGCAACTTCAGTCACAGAGGTCCGAGTTCAAATATGTTCCCCCTAGTCATTTGCAGGGATAATAAAGAACAGGTCAGGATATGCCAGAGCTGAACATTAACCTAGTCTCCAGTAAGGAAAAGCTGTAGATGAAATAAAAGTCAGCTTATAAAATTAAGTAGATAAGAGCATCTCGAAGGAGTCTCCCACTAATGGGCCCAAAAATGCTGCTTTAAAATTGCCTATCTCCTGGGAGAGAGAAAATAAATCCTCCTTGAATCAGTAACTCCAAAATCTGCCGTTTACTTGACAGAAAAAAATAAGAGGCAGCAACAGGTAACATACAGTATGCTGGTGCCTTCCTGCTACTAGAAATTAATGCTGTAAATAACTGCCTAAATGCAGTATGTGCCCCCATGTCCTGCACCTGGACATTGCTCAGGCTCTGCCCCACAGCCGCCGGCTCTGCTGCTGCAGCCTGTCCCAGCCTTACTCCCAGCATCTCCTGGAAACTGGGACTAACTCCGGTGTTTAAAGGACAAGAGACGCTGGTGTTACCCAGGTGGCCTCTCGCTGCAGGCGCTGCCTGTGTTTGGTGCCTTCTTGTCCTGGTCAGACGGAGCCCAGCCCAGGGAGCAGGAGGGGCGCTGGGGCAGGTGCTGGGTGTCTCCCCTCCAGCCCAGCACAGCAGAATAGTGCAATCAGAGCTGGCACCGCTCAAAGTATCTCGGCGATTGCACCCTTCCAAGCCAAATTCCTGGCAAGCAACTGTTCTCCCAGCTCAGCTCCACGCCCCTGCAAACCTTCAATTAAATCAGTTATAAATAGCGAGAACACCCTCCACCCTAACCCTGCTGCTGCCAAACCTTTGAGTCAGCAGGTCCTCACCAGAGTCTTGCCCACCCCATTGAGGCTGAAAGGCCTGGGGATCTATCTCCTCACTGGCTGACTCGCCCTAGGCTGACGATGAAGAGATATCGTGGCCATTGAGAGGTGCAGCTGCCAACTTTCCTCCTCCCAGTTCAGGTTATAACCCCTCTAATAAGCACCCCACATACCTGGCAGCATGCTTATGTAGAGTCCAGATAGAGGAACTTTAGAAAGTTCCCATTCTCTAACTCTGCTATCCTACCAAATTGGCTTGGTGGACTGCTCCAATGGGAGTGAACCTTGGTAAAGAAGCCAGGTTGCACAAGAGCCTCTTTGCCCTTGGCTCACAGGGCTTTGCTGAGCCTTCTCTTCCCTGTCTGAGCTTGCAGCCTCAGACAGCTTTCGCCTTTTTCCTGGCGGCCAAAGAAGAGCCCTTGGTGTCCCTGTTGCAGTAAAACACCATGTCCTTTGCTGCATTGCAGCAGCCTCATCTCTGGGACCCCTGCAGTGTGGTGACCCTCCCTCCCATGCAGCAAAGCTCCCTGGGCTGCTCCCCTTTGCCGGCCACAGTGGTGTGGGAGCCTGCATGCCGAAGGAGGGATGAGTTGAGAGGGAGAAGGTGGATGAGGACATTCCATCCTCCCTTTTTGGAGTCCAAGCTGCCCACAGGAGCAGTGGTCCTCCTACATCTGACAGGGGTAATGACACTGTGGAGTGAGCTGGCGGTGGCAAGAGGAGTTGAGCTGAGATACCAGCTCAGCTCTGGGCATGGCAGGTCTCACCAGGAAATACAGCTACAGAGAGGCAGGAACATGGATGGCCAAGGACAGAATGGGAAAAGTTATCTGTAATTCGTGGTTTAAATATATAAGCAATCAGTGTGAAAAGCTCTCAGAGGGAGCAGCCCACAGAAGGTGTCAGAGAGGACTTCAGCCACATCCGTTCTGGAGCCAGTGGCCTGGCATGTGCATGCCACTCATCTGCTCCCAGATAACACAGATCCAACTCAAATTTCTCTGGGCTATCAAGGTAGTAGCCTTGTGAGGTACCTCAGTAGCCCTGAGGTACCTTAAAAACATTGCAAGTTTGATGCACCAGTGGAAAGCACGTTCAGTTTTACTACATTATACCAGAGATTTCCAAGCAGACTATATTTCCTTTTCTCTTTCAGAACACAACTGCTCCTACTTCAAGCACTTCACACCAGGACAGAGTTCGGAGATATTTGAAGTAACCACCCAGAAAGGTAAGAATGACCCTGAAAAATATTTTCCCAACTGAGGCACACACAAAATCTAAAGTAAAGGGGTCCCCAGAGTGAGGGTTCAGTCCTGGTTCCACTGAAGGCAATAGAGGAATTTCTATCAGATACCACTAGCTGGGGAAAAGGTAAAAAAATATGCTCTGAACTAGGTCAAATGCCAGCTTCCTGGGAAGAGTAATTTTTGAATAGGATCACAGCCATAAGTGGGATTTTATTCACAGATGTCCCACAAATATATAATAATGTCAATACATGAGAAAACTGCAAAACTTCAGCATAAAAATGACTTTATAACATTGGCACTACCCACAACACCCTGAGCCTTTGCCATCGAGGGAAGAAAACATTAACAAAAATCTAAATTAATAAATTATACACCAAGCAGAGTCTTGACCTGAAAAGAAGTACAGAGACTCTGTGAAGACCACTAGGAATTTCATGCTTCATATTGATTTTATATGAAAGTCGTGTAAAAACCAGATCAATCAATGGGAAGAAGGAACAGAGACCCTACAAAGACACACACGGAAAGTGTTTACAGAGCATGGATTTTGAAAACAGTCTCTCACAGACAAATTTCACATTTCTAGCAAATCCTGGATAAAGCCAAATATTTTTAGCACCCATGTAGTGCACTCCTCTCTTTCTCGCCCTCTCATTAAAGACAGAAATTCCTTTCTTGTTTGCCACACGACATATTTTGCTGCAGAGTGAAAGAGCTGCTGATTACATTACACATATACACATATCTGCTTTGCTTGCAGTGGAAATAATAATGGTGGAAAACCCTGCAGACAGGTTTTCTAAAAAAGCAGTTTCCTAAGACAAGGAAGCCTGGGGATTTTAAATGGGTAGAAGAGCATATAAGTGAGCTACCCACTTTTGCTCATTTATATACTATCAGATCCAGACATCTGGTCTTAAAAAGGCACCTAGTACTGCCTTAGTCATTTCAGAAAAAAAAATCAGAAGAACTTCTTTTCTTTGAAGTAAAAGAAAAAGCTTAGGTCCCAGCAAAAGATTTTACATTGAAACAAACTGTCTCAGGCAGTTCCAGCACATAGTAAAGAGAAACATTCAGGAAATTATAACCAAACAGTGGTATGAAAAGGAATGGGAACAAGGAGCGATCTGCTGCTCCCTTTTGCAGAAATAGCTACAGTTTGATGGGAGCTAATTAGTAACAGGAAAAAAAATTCTTCACTATTTTGCCTGGGAGATATTTTTTTTAATGGCTTGAAAGGCAAATATCATCAGGCACTGTGATGTTCACGCATGGCTACATGTGTTAAATATTAAACTAATCTGAAAACGAATGCAATATGTAAATGAAGGCCTGAATTATTCAATTAGCAATTCTTCCCCTCCACTCAGGCACTGACATGGGGGAAGCATCCAGTGCACGTCATGGCTGCCTTAGCAATGCCCAGGACATTGTATGGGGGGCTTGAATCTTTGCCCTGAAGAAGCTGGATTTTCACAGAGCTGGAAATAATTGTCTCCAAAGAAAATAAAAAAAGAAATAAAAAGGTGCTATGTGAACACTGCACCTCTGGCACCCTGCCTGCTCTGCCAGCACCAGCTCTGCGCCCCGCGGAGCTGCCCCGCTGCGGGGGTCCAGCATCAGCACTGCGCACAGGGGCCTTGTCAGGGCTCTGCGATACAGACGGGGAATAAGACCAGCACCGAGCTGTCTATGTACTCTGAGAGCAGGACGTGCAGTGAGGGACGAAGTGCCAGCATGGAGCCCAGTAAGGCTTCAGCTGCAGTATGGCTCTACGCAGCAGAGGTAAACCGGCTCCATCCCAGCGCTGCATCAGACCAACACGGGAGCCGCTGGCTCTTCCAGTAGGTGTTCAGAGGGTGTTCCCCCTCCTGCTCTGATTTCAGGCCTCTCGCATCCAAAAGATACATGGCCAGTACCTGCCCCTGCTTTTATTTGAGGGAAATACTCAGTTCACCAGAGCCACATGCAGGAGCATACGTATTTCCTGGCTGGACCTACCGCAAAGTCAACACAGCTGATGGGGGCATGCTCAAAATTTGCATACATCTACATTTTTTCAGTGTTTTGTTTTGCTTTGGCAGAATACAGCATTTCTGCTGCAGCCATTGCCATCTTCAGCGTCGGCTTTGCAATCATTGGAACAATCTGCATCCTCTTATCCTTTGGGAAGAAGAGGGATTATCTGCTGAAGCCAGCATCCATGTTCTACACCTTCGCAGGTAGGAGGCTCAGTGCTCGTGTACTTGTACTCAGTTCACAGGACAAGGCAGAGAATCTTAGATAGATCCTGGGAGGGTGGAGACATCTCTAAAAATGCCATTTTCTTTCTCCAGCTACCTTTAGAAGGGGGATTTCTGCCATATTCTGTGCCAGCCCCAGTCTAAACCAAGGATATACACTGCTTTATCTCATCTATTAAGACTCAAACCGAGGAAATAGCTGATCCATGCCCAAAATACACAGCTGTCTCCCAGAAACATGAAGAGAGCATTTTTATGTGAGCTAGTAATACCTTGGCGTGCCACAACAACTGAAAGACAGAAGTGCAAATTGTCACCTCAATAAAAATCTTACTCAACCTTTGGGAAAGTTCCTGAGGGAATGCAATTATTCCTCCACCACTTTGAGTTTCCCATCCAAGCCTGCCTATAAGATCACACAAGTCACCTGGGTTATAGCAGAGCTCTCGGCAGCTGTAACCATTGATTCCTTCACGGAACATCAATGACTCACATGTGAATCTCCCTGCAACTCCTGTACACAAAAAGACAGACGAGGTGGTTAATTAAGGATGAAAAATTGACAGCTGGTTATTCAACCCACTGCTTCTATCTTCCTTCAGGTCTCTGCATCATCATCTCTGTGGAAGTCATGAGACAATCAGTGAAAAGGATGATTGACAGCAAGGAGACAGTCTGGATGGAATACAGCTACTCCTGGTCCTTCGCCTGTGCCTGTTCCTCCTTCGTCCTGCTCTTCGTCTGTGGCATCGCCCTCCTCCTGATCGCGCTGCCTCGCTTCCCCCAGAACCCCTGGGAGACCTGCATGGATGCAGAACCGGAGCACTGATGTTCCCAGCACCCATGAAGAAAAGCAGAAAGTGTCATGAAAAGATTTGTATATTTTAAAATGTCTGGGTTTCACTATACAACGTGCACTGCATTAAGTCCTTACTGAACCAAGGCATGTTCAATTGTACTGATTGCTTTGTTTCTTTTTTTTTCTTTTACTTTTTTTTTTAAGAAAGCAGAAAGAGGGTTCAGTGCCAGCGAGGGGCGCAGGTGAGTGGCACCACTCTGTGCCAATCCAGGGACACCTCGGGCTGATGAAACTGGGGGGAAACCTTGGGAGGTTGGACTGGATGATCTCCAGAAGCCTCTTCCAATCCCATATCATTCTGTGATTCTGTGTGAGATGGCTCATGTTACAGAGAAGACAGCTTTTTTAGGGAGAAGATATTTGGTGCAGTTGGGGTTAAAGAGCAGACCCAATCCACGAGGGATAGCAGTCCAGCTCTGTGGAGAGTCCGTTGCCCCGTTCATGCCACACTCCATTTCTTCCCTATGAAGGGATAGTTCACTCCCCTAAAATAAGCTGGAGATCCTTATGCTATTCTATCAAACAGTAAAAATTATTTTTAAATTAAAAAAAAAACACCAAACCCAACTTTGCTAGCATTGGGATAAAAAAAATTCCTATAAATTTATACTGTGCAGTTCCATTCTTTTGCATTAAGCACAAAAAACCTGCATGACAGTTTTTATTCTGCTTAAACTTTGATGGCAAAGCCAAGAAGTACTTACCATTAAGAGTGATATTTTCCTTTAATAAAAAGCATAATCTTCCAGTAGCATGATTTTCTGGAAAATTATTTTGATGGATGAATCACTTGGCCCATCAAATGCTGCGAGGTCCAGAATGACAGTGTAATTCTGGATGGTATTTACCGTATGGAGCTCTCATTTGTTTCTCGCGAATGGGCTTTTTAAGAATACTGTGCTGTGCTCACTGCATATGTATCTAAAACTACATTTTAGGAAAAATCCTTCAAAGCAGCTGCCAAGAAGGAAAGGATTTAGACTGAAACGCCCAGGAGAGTCAGCCTCAAAAACACTACAAAAGTGCATTGCTGTTTCTGCTGCTTGAAGAACCGAGCACATGTGGGATGGCTGATGGGGACACTGGGGAGGCTGGTTGTGCTGGAGACCCCCCCCAGTGCTCTGTCCTGGGGGGACTGGGGGTCCCTCAGGCCCTACAGCTGAGCCCTTTGCACCTCATCCCCGCACCAAGCGGCGGGTGTCTAAAAAAGCATGTGGCGTACATTGCAGGTTTTTCACCCGTTAATTTAACTTGTCCACAGTACTAAAGAAAACCAGATAGAATTCAGAACAGGAATTTCCTGATAATTTTGAAGAAATCATGACCTGTTCCAACATTTCAAGAAATTGCCCAGCAAATTGGTGCTGGTGTGAGGGCCTCCCATGGCCCTGCTGAGCCTCAGCAGTCCCCAGCCCAACCCAGGCACCTCTCCATTTCCCCGTCAGTAGAGTGGCAGCGAGAACAGAAGCCTTTTGTGAAGCTGCATTAATATTTTTTCAACCTCTTTGAAGTTGAAAAGCAGTACAAATAACACATGTATTATAAAGTTTTGGGACAAAGCATTCATTGGCACTCGGATCTGAGTGTGAGCTGGGAACTCTGCCTGTCTCTCATCACAAGAGACAACTGCAAGTCTTTGAGTTGTCACTGAACCACTGTGAAATGCAAAACAGTTTTGAAGTCTTATTTTAGGGTACAGGGCTGACATTCTTAATTTGCATTTTCATTGTTGTGGAAAACAGAGGCTAGTTTCTAGGGAGATCCTTTCCATGGGACAACAGGATGGGAAGTTGTTGGTGTGACCCCTGAGGTGACTGACCCCCAGGTGGGAGATCCAAAGACCCAAAATGTACATTAATCTTAGCAAAGAATCCGGCAGGCACAAAGGCAGTCCCATCATTGTCAAAATGACCTCACCTTGGATATGCCATGGGTT
>VZTM01018517.1:0-29558 GCA_013400555.1 Jacana jacana
AAAAAAGAAAAAATAGTGATCCTCAAATATTTAAATATTTGCAATTGCTGGTTTACACCTTGCCTTCTAAAGAAAGTAATTTTCATTAGATTGCCACAACAATTGTTAGTGATTTAAGCAGCAAAACATAAATATTAAATGAAAGGGACCGTTGTATCAAATCACTCCATTATGTTCCTGCAGCAAAGACAGCTTTTAATTATTTCCTAAATAGGAATCTAAGAAGATTCCAGTAACAAAATAGCCTTGTCCAGTAGAAGATTGCATCATCAAGGATACTTCTTATATATGGGCATGAATACAAACACACCACGAGCAAAACTCCTTATTTCTGCTTTGAGTCAAACACACAGCACAATCAAGAAAAAAAAAAAAGACAAAGGTCAAATTTTACATCACTTGTTTCCAGCGATTCAAAAAATTCAGTATGCTTTCAAGGCACAAACAGCTCAGTGACCACAGGAGCCAAAGATTTTATACACCCACCTCCAAAAATAAACAAACAAACAAACAAAAGTTATAAAAAGCAGTTGTCCAAGAGCTTCAAAATTAATCAGCATCTTTCTAGGTCTGCAGTGCTGGTGTCCTGGTTTGCTGCCCTGCCCTTTTCTTCACAGAAAAGGGATAGTAACAGACTGGAAAGTACTTCACTCCCAACACTTTCCTTTTCTTGGCATGAAAAAGTGTCAGACTTGGTCTTGACATGTACAGCTTCATCTTAGCGTTTATGTAAACAGATAACAACATGCTACACAAAAATTATTTCTTTACCCTGATCTAAATACGTGTGTCTGATATTTCATATTTGGAACACAACCAGAAGTCAAGGCTGACTTTGCCAATTTCCTGAAATCTCCTTGATGTCAAACCAAGTACGTTTCTACCGCTGCCTATACATCTGGGCCTTATACACAGCAGCAAGGACACACTTGATCTCATTCTGTCACTCTGACCAGCAGCTACGTGTCAGGGTACAGAATGAATTAAACTGTGAGCCAAGTCTCGTTGCAGCCAGGCTGAAAAAAGACCCGACTCCAGCTGTGTCCCTTTTTCTAATGGTGCCAGTGTATAAATTTGGTATGCTGGACACAGGTTCATTATATTAATTACAAGTCCTGACATTAAAATCAATTATTACTATGCATTCCAAATTTGCAAGGGCTCTACCTGATATTGAACCAGCCAGTAGCTCTGCAGCAGGAATAAACGTCTCTAATGGAAAGTTATGGCCAGCAGCTGCTCTGTTGTCAGAAGCTGCGCAGGCAGCCCCTGCAAACCAAACGGAAACTCAATAGCTGAGGAAGAAGAGCTGCTCCCGAGTCTGAATCCACAAAGTTCTAATTAAATATATTTATACCTCTTTAGGGTGGTTTGTAACACGATAAATATTACACAGTTTTTATCTTCCGATCTTTCACATTATTTTTAAGCAGGTCACCCTGGTTCTTAAAGCACGGCTAGGAATACCGGCAATCAGTTTGAAATTTTTGCTTTTGGGCTTATTTGAAGATCTTGAAAAACAGCCCACTGAATGTAAAAGAACTTCTGGGTTTTTGGATTCACCCTAAAGGAGTTTACAAAAGGTACACACACATATAAAAGCTTGGTTTAACTAGCAGTCAGATGAAGAGTACGTCTGTTTTAATTTTTACTGCAAATTAAGTTCAATATTATACAGTTCTTTTCAAATTCATAAAATGTCAGCCTAGAAGGAGAGGCTGAACTGCCAGACAACCTGTCTCCAGCCAGGACAAGGGCACATTAAAATATAGGAGACATCAACTGAAACTCGTCCACATCTATTTTTGGTGATGGCCTGTAACCAAAATTGTCTGCCATTACTGAGGAAAGCAAACTGCGTCAATTAGCATCGCATAAAGAATTCAAAGTTTCCAAAAAATGCTACAAAAATTATGCTGCACAACTCCATGCTGTAAAACAAAATACAAGCACTTAATACATATCCTCGGAGGCAGTACATGCTCGAATACTTTAGAAGGCCTCAGATCTTCCATATTTCACCAGGCAGCTTTTTTTCCTCCCTTACTCCTTTGTGTAGCTTTATTTGCTATTTGTAGCTAAATTCGTCCATTGGCTATTTCCGGATGTGACTATCAGCCTGAATGAAACTGGCTACTACAGGTGTCTGGTGGGCAATGGATATTTACATGACTACCACTATTCAAAAAACACCCCCACAATTCACAGCTCACAGCATAATTCACACTATGACATTTTAATCAGCCATACATTATTTCTTTTTTAGTTGCAAGCACCGAAGTCGTACCATAGATGGTACAGTTCAACCCCCGGCCCTTCCTAGGGCATTTTAATGCACTTAGGTGTTATTCTTCTTACAGTTAGAACAGAGCATGCTCACCTGAAAAGGAAAAATGTTGTCAGCTCTATTCAAACTGTCTTCCATCCACGATTTCGGAGCAAAGGCTGAGCTGGGTCGAGCGTATTTCTGCAACTGGATATGGTTACTTGCAAAATTCTTCTTCAAGGGCGAGATGGAGTTCAGGGGCGTTATCCCTCCGTTCAGTCCCCTGCGATGGTCTCGACCTTGGGACCCACCCCACCCACCGTATCCACCGCCACCAGGGCTCCATGAAGATGGTGTAGGCGATGGACTTTGGTAGCTGCTCCATGGAGAAGGTGGCTTGTTAAGATTATTAGCCAAATGAGGCAATTGATTAAAAGCAGCATTTCTATGTGTGAATGGAGGTGGATGAGGACTTGCAGGAGACCTCCTCTGTTGCTGATGCTGATTGTGATGATGCTGAAAATGGGGGTGATGAGGGTGGTGTTGAGAGAGGGGTCCAATTTGGGGAGAAAAGCTACCACCAAAGCCAGGGCTGACGTGATGTGGAAAATTCTGAAACAGCAGAGCACCATTGTTAGCTGAGGCAGTAGGGACCCCTCCCTGGTGAAAAAAACTTGCATCTTCATTGATTATTGTAGAAGAAGAAGGGGCTATAGCTGCAGACCAGTTACTAAAACCGGTCAGAGATGATGCAGTGGATGTCAAGGGCTGCGTCGAAGTACCTAGCCCCGAAGCCTCTTGATAATCAAATCCCGTTAACACTGGCGATTCTATTCTTATTTTCTCCTTTCCGTTGCCATTCTCGGAAGAATTATCGCCCTGGTTTTCTTCAGCTTTAGCTTTCTCAGGTTCAGAGAGCATGCCTGCTTCCTGACTTTGACCAGGGGAAAGCTGCTGTTTTTCTAGGGACTCTTGCTTTTCCTGTTGCTGAGTTTTAGATTTTTCTGACCCCAGAATCTCATCCTGAATATTATGGGCAGCTGGAGCAGGAAAGAGCCAAGCTGACCCAGCACTACTGCCATTGGCAGCTGTGTTATTATTTATAAAAGCAGCAGGGCTGGGGGTTGCATTTTGATGGTGGTGTGGAGGCTGCAGATGTGGATGAAATCTGACTGGAAAAGCTGACTTATTTCCAGTGTTGTTTTGCACTAGCACTCCAAACCCGTAATCCCCCATTTATTACGTTTAGGGTTTGAATCCTCCCTGTAAGAACAAGTTGATGTTTAGTGTTTACCTCGTCCTCTTCTGAGGCGAGATCACCAAGAATCCTGTTTTTAGCTAGATATTCCAGTTTCTCCCTCCACACTTTTTATTTCAGATTTGGATAAAGATGTTTGGGGTTTTTTTTTTTGCAAAAGATAGATCTCTTCAGCTCTTTAAGTGTGTCAATTTGTGTCCGTTTCCTTCCTTTGGCCAGGAGGAAGGGAAAAAACATAAATCTTTGGTTCACAAAATAAGAGGTTTCCTTTTTCTACAGGAAATGCACAGCAATGAGATAATAAGCTTCTGGGAAATAAGGATATAGAGATTCTAACTATCCTGTTTTTTTCCTCTTCAGCAGCCTTGACTCGCCCATAAATGAGTTAAGAGGGAGGAAAAAAAAAAAAATATATATATACAATGACGTCTGGTCCCCTGACCCCTTGGCAGCAAAAAATAGATTTAAATCTGGAATAATTTAATACATCTCTATAATCTAATATATATTATTTGTGTCCTGTTCAAAAAGAGTCTTTGCTGTGGGTAAAGGAAAAATTTACCTCAGGACCTCAACATTCAGAAGGGTGAAAAGGAGAAGTGAGTTACAGAAGAGGCTTTTTCCCGTGCTGCTGGGTTTAACCTATTATATTTAGTAATAATACACGCTCTGTGTGTGTGTGTGTAGTTGTTTAAAGGGGTAAGATCTTATCTCAGGAAATTAGTATTCTCTGTGTGTTGGGTGGGGAGTGAGTTGTGCAGGAGAAGGGTGGATTCTTGATGCTGCTCCTGTTGGGCTGGGTCTCTGAGCTCGCCAGACTCGCTTCTTATTTATGATCCAATATGTGCGTGTCCTTCATATGAGTCCCGGCTGTCCGGAGAGGAAGATTTTCATCTCAGAAATCAGCATTCAGCGTCGGGGAAAAGGGAAGGGAGGGGAGCTGTGCAGGAGGAAGGGGAAGGAGGTGTTTTTTTTTCCTTGCTCTCACGGCTGCTGGGAGGGTGGTTTCTGGTGCGGGGCTCGCCTCTTCCCACCGAGACAGGCGGGTTCCCCGCGGAGCCTGGCTGCGGGGCCGGCTGGCTTTGCGGGTACGCCTTATTCCTCCTCAGGGGCTCGGCGTCAGCGGGACGGGACGGGCTGGGCTGGGCTCGCCAGGCCCCGGCTCTCTGTGGGGTGCCCCCCGCGGTGTCCCCCCTCCCTCGCAAGAGTCCTGCTGTCGGGGGAAGGCAGGAGGGAGATTTTTTTACCTCAGGAGAGGAGCAGCCTCCGGCAGGGAGGGGAAGGTGCAGGCGGCGGGGGGCCGGGCTCCTCTCTCCCCCATGGAAGGTGTTTAACCGGTTCTCCCAAATCGCCCGGGGATTACGGGACGGGGTCTCGGCCGCTGGACGCCGCGGAGGGGGTGCCCGGCGGACTAACCGGGGCGCGAGGTCCGGCGGCGGCTCCTCGGAGCGGTCTTTCCCCTGCTGCGCGTCTTCTGGGCTCCAGGCGGGCTTCCTTCCCCCTCATGTAAACCGGCCGGGCGCCGGGAGGGTCACCGCGGGGAACGCTGCTACCAGGAGGTGGAACGAGGGGGGAGAAAAGGGGTAGGACCGCCCCGACACCGGCTCCGAGGAGTCGGGAGGCACTTCGGTAGCCGGCAAGCCTGGCCGCGANGTTCGGCGGCGGGCGCGCCCCCCGCCCCGCCCTGAGGCACCGCCCCGCGCCGCCATTTTTGGTAGGGGCAGGGAACACCCTACCCGGGGGCGGCCAGCTTTGTTGTGGGCACGCTGCCTCGCCAGCTTGGGTAGCCATCCTAAGTAAGGGCAAAAGGTCAGACGGACGGCCGGCGGGGCGACCATCTTGGCCTGAGGAGCGCGGTTCCCGCCGCCCGCTGCCATCTTTGTGCTGGGCAGGTCGTTGCCCTCGGCTGAGGGATGGCGGCGGGGCCGGGCTCTGACAGGCCGGCTTGGCTGGGAGCACCCGAAGGAGATGGCCGTTGACCGAGCTTCCCAGCTGTAATGTCATGGCTGATACCCCAAAGTGAAATCCCACCCAAAAGGTTTGTAACACCCTTATGTGCCAAAGGTCTGAGTGAACCTAAACGGCCATGGCCTGGGCCGTGTCCGAGCCACCGTGCTTGTAGAACAGAAAGTCAGCAAAATACTGCAACAAGGTGCTCAAAGGGCAGCTACATAGAGAAAATACCACAACACCCAATTCTGCGTGATCTTTAGCTCTTGAACCATGGAAATGGGGCACCATGAGAGAGGGGCATATTAAAAATGTTTAAAAAAGGTTATTGTGGGGTGGTTCCCGCTGCAGGGCCCACGCTGGGCCCTCCCCTCCCGGCACCAGGGAAATTGCTGCCTGTCTGTGGGTGCAGGAGGGACTTTTCTGATTTTCAGCTGTGTATTTGCCGATGAAGGGAGAAGTTTTGAGCAGTAACAGCCAGCAAGCCTCATCTTTCAGGGTGATGAATGAGGCTGTTACAACATTTTAAGCACTATTTATAGACGTGTTTATGGGGGGGGGGGGATTACAGAGATGCCTGCCCTATAGTACAGCTCTCAAAGCTGGAGTGGTGGTGGAAAGACAGGAGCTTTGTCGCACTATTCTGATATCTTGAACTTTCTTGTAGCTCATGGAGAGCCTCCTAGACCACAATAGCTTCACTTCAGCCTGGTGGAAAACTGTCTGGAGCGTGTGATACCCAAGGATGGGATTGTCCCAGTGAGAAATTCTGTCCCAGTAACCAACACAAAGGCCCTCCTTTCTGATTTCTTTTAGGAAGTTCTGGATTGAAAGCGAATGCATATTAAAGCAAGTTGAACAACATAAAATATTAATCCAGCATGTATTTTATATAGCTAGTGAGTATT
Organism: Jacana jacana; assembly: GCA_013400555.1. NCBI lineage: Eukaryota > Metazoa > Chordata > Aves > Charadriiformes > Jacanidae > Jacana > Jacana jacana. The sequence continues at coordinate 6,383 of VZTM01018517.1, forward strand.
ATTTCATCACGCATGGCAGAGCTGTATAAAAGCAATGGGCTTGGTTGTCCCCAGCTGCCAGGCAATGCAGAGTGAGATTCCAGTTTTCCTTCTGCTAGGGCTACAAGAGGACTGACTCCATGCATTGTACATTGTGCATGACTGGCTTTTTGCGAATTCAGTTACGTGGTCTGTGAGTCCAAACTATGAGTCCAAAACTGACATGTGCTTTAAAAATGTATTCTCACACAGGAATGTGGATTGCTCAAGAGCAAGCATCATAACTTTTGTCTACTACAGGTCTGATTGTAAAATCCCAGTTCACTACTGGGATAGGTGCCCTTCATGCGCATCTACAAATTAAAATATGCAAATAAAATATAGTTCAAAATTAAATAACAAAACAAAAAAATAGTGAAAACAAAATAGCTATATGCAGATACACCGGTAGAAAAATCAAGTGGAAAAGGAAGCATGCAGAAACATTTCCTGAGGATTTTTTCTTTAGTACAGTGTCCATGATTACTTCCTCCAAGACCTTTCCAGCCTACTCAGCCACTTGATTGTAAGTTTGGATGAAACGGGCTTTTTTACCAAACCCAGTATTTCTCAACAATTTTAATAAACCTTTTTTCTTTGCAACCCTATAAGCTTGTTTTAATATGGGACGGTAGAACTAATTTACATAGGGTGAAAATATCATTGTTTGTAAATATATAATTACTGGGTTGTAATTTCACCTTTTGTTTACTGTTTGCAACCTGTGTGAGCCCATCTGATAGTAAGTGTTGTTTTCCTCTGTATTTTTCTAGTCATACTGTTATTATCATCATCACCATCATCATCAGATCCAGAGCTAATGAACACTTCTGTCAAGCAGCTCTGAACCTGGCTGCAGGAGCAGATTGCTATTACATGAGGAGTTTGGGAAAGACTGAGTGGATGGCTGTCATTTAATTTCGGGCACACCCTTGCAATGTATCGGGCTAGATGCAGATGGACTGGCCTGATAGGAGCAGAACTTCCAAAAATCTGACTTCAGCCACTTTGCCTGGCAAACACGGTTTGCTGAAACCATGGGAGGTTTCTTTATGTCTGACATCTTGATGGTATCAGCCGCCCAGCAGGATTTGTGTCATTTTAGGAGGAAAAGCACCTGAACAATATACGTGATTGCAGTCACTACGTCTAGTTGCAAAGGAGAATAAATGACTAAAGAAAGTGAGTAGTGTCTAAAAATAAGTGCATTTAACAGCCTGCGAGGAAGTTGTCACTTGGATGGCTGAATGACGTAAAGAGCCCCAAATAACGAGTCTGAGCTGTATTTGGAACACATGAAAACCAACGGGATTATTTTTTTTTATTGTCACATAAGTCTTGCAGAAGCCAATCATGAAATCAACAACATGCCTAGCTTCAAAATTTGCCAAACATTTTAAAATTCATTACTTTTAATAGCAACAGACTTTCATTTGCCACCTTCCTTCCCAGAACAGAATCTTCCTTTCCCAGCTGTCTAACGCTGCAAAACAAGCCCATTTCCATGGAGTGATGAAGATATTATTGTTGATGCTTTTCATTCTGAAAAACTTTCTTATTGCTCTAATTCAACATAGAGCTAATGGTATAAGGAAGAGGGGTTTTTTAAATCCCTCAAGCCATAAACTCAAATCTTTGCACAGTCAAAACAAGCCTTTATCATGTAACAAGTGACAGTGATTTTCCTGGAGCTTTTACTATGACCTAACTTTTGGATCAACTTGAAACATAAGATCCGAATCATAAAAAAAATACCCCACACCCTTGGGCATCTAAATAATGTGGATCTAATGTAGTAATTTAATCCTAAATTTCCCTTTACCTCAGCAATAAATAAGTATCCAATAAGATTTTCCAGAAAATAGAGAAAGGAAGGAGCGTTCCCAGCAGTGTTTGTTCACGTGCCGCGATGAGATTGAGTGTCCGGATTTGCTGCCACATCCACCCGCCGCTCGGGCGTGATGTATCTGCCACCTTCCACCCGAAAGGGGTTTCCGACTGAATTACACTCAAAGCGCTTTTAGTCATTATGGTACCTTACACTAATCATTATAAGCACCTAATGGATTCATTTCTGCAAGCAATTTAACTCTTCTGGCTACCTTACAGGAGAGGATTCCCCCAGCCACCCCAGCTGACATTGCTGGGCAGCTTTAACTGGTGACTGCTAGTGGCACTGGGCACTGAGCAGCCGCCTCCCCAGAATCAGCCTCCAGGATCGCAAACCCCTTGACAACCTCTTCACCAGGAGACTAAATCACAAGTGGGAACAGATTGCTCTTCTCTGAGGATTAGATTTTTTAGCCTGCTTTTATTCTGACAGTAACGCACCACCCAGTGTGGTGCTGGGCTGTGACTCAGGTCACAGGCAAAATCGAGGATGGCTGAACTGGTGTAGGAAAATCTGTTTGCTTCTACTCAGTCAAACAATCTTGAGACCTGTGGTTTTCCTGGGTCTGGTGGGGCGCCCGTTGAACCCTTCGGCATTACACACCCAGTGAAACACAGAAAAGGGGAAAATCTTCAAGGCAAAACAGGCCAATTTTGCCAGGTGGCCCGTGTAGCCTTGGTAAGGTCGTATGACCCATAAGATGTGGATTCATTAATAATAATTTAATAGAATTAGCTCTCAGATACGCTAAACCTGGTAAGAATGGAATCCCCAAGAAGAAGCCTCTTCAGTTCAGTCACCCCCCTCACCCTGGAAGACTCCAGGAGACCAGATGTGCGGTGTGTGATATTCCCCGGGTGTTATCAAATCAAGGCCCTATTGAGCTAAGGAGTGAAATGACTTACAGAGCTCAGAAGGAACTCCTTACAGAAAATGCCTTGCCAGCAACCCTCTTTTTTTTTAAATCAAAGGCCTGTCAGCTCTCATGTATCTGCGGATTGCAGCTGTCACGGTGTCATCTGGAAAGAAAGGTGAGCCCTTGGTGACTCAACATGCAAACTTCAAACGCTAACACTGCACACTCTGCCATTACAGAACCCTCAGACTGATGCACCTATTTAGCACTCTCGATGGAGAAACTGAGAATTCGAGTCTCACTACCACACAAGTAAAGTTTGTTTTCTGCCTTAAAAATAAAGGAGCAGAAAGAGGATAAGAATCTCTTTTCTAGGAGCAGAATTATCAACTGTCTCTTATGCACCAAAAACTGTAACAAGGCCTGATGTTTTCTTGAATGTCTAAAGCCCTATCAGGATGTCCAGTTCTCCAGTTTTCTATTAATAATGCTTGTTTTATCTTCTCCATACAACAGACTACAACACAGTGAGCACGATTTAGTAAATCAAATAAAAAGTCAAAATTAAAACTGTACTTAGAGCACAAGGACCTTAGGAAGGGTGTGCTTGGCTATACTGAAATTCAAAAGGATCATTTATGGGATTATTGGCCACTTGGGTGTGTTCCACCACATTATTTCAGGTCTAATGTATCACAGAAGATGCAGGACTTGCTCACATTCCCCAGTAATAAAGGCAACCAACAGACCTGAAAAGCTGCATTAACATTTTATCCTAAACAACTGCTCCAGGAAGGCTGAGCTAAAAACTGGAGGCAAGCTGTCAGTAGCTAATATTAGCCTACACATGAAGAAAGGGTTTTTTTTAATTTCAGAGCAATGTTCAAAGACTGCAGAAAGACTCTAGGCCACAGAGAAAAATCCAACCGTTCACTTTTTGCTGATGCAGCTGCAGCTCCTGTTTGCTAGATCATATCTCAGCTTGGTCATTGCAATATCAAAGTGGGATTCTATAAACCCGGTAAACCATTTAACTCTTGTGTAGAACACATTATACATGCTAATGGCTTCATTTGGCTAAGCTGCCTTCGTCAGTTTTCTGCAACTGGAGGAAGGTACTATGTATTGATATGTTCTCATACGTAAAGCAACCCCTTAATGGAATACATTGCCTTGGAGTCTTTAGTCTTTATGAAAAAATCCTTATCACTGCCCAGAGAACTATTTTGTGTGCAGTAATTATGTAATATTAATGAACAATATTACATACAACTATATTTTCCAGCCCTGTTCTTTGTATGGAATGTACTTTAGAATGACCTGACACTGCAAGAATGCCTCCAGCTTCCATGGCTCATGTAATATACAGTAAGTACATAAATAATTTAGAAGAGGAAATAGGTGGTGTTGCAAAGGCGGTGGTGTTCTTACCATGGTACTTCAAAATCTGGTGATGTGGCCTTTGGAAATTCTTTTTTCATTTAAGGATACTGCTCCCTCAAGCTGGATGAAAAATTCCACACAGGCTTTAAAATGGAAATGTGAAAGCTAGTTTTATTTCTGAAATTGTGGAAGGAAAAAAGCACACATGGGGTATCTGTTTGCCCACTGCAGACTTTCACAGAGCACCTCACCTATCCCTGTGCTGAGATGGGATTTCTGAGGCTGAAAGTTCCTAAATTTTTATCCCAGCTGCACCACAGCACTGCATCCGGCGGGGCAGCAAGAGGGAGACACCTCTCTGACGCCTGCTCAGGGCTCCCCAAACTCTTTCAAGATGGGCACGTCTGCCACAAAGGCAGTCACCCTGCGGGTGACCCAGGGCTTTGGGCACAGCCTTAGGCACAGCTGGGCTGCTCCCTCCAAAATATCTGGGAGGCTGAGCCAGGAGAGCCAGTCCACGGGCACCCACCGTGTCCAAGAGACATCTGGAGGGCAGGTGTTGTTCAGGACATTTAATGGCAAAGGAGCTATTTATACTATGGAGACTCAGCTTCTCAATCTCTATGGATTTTTGTTGTGGATTGGGTTCTTTTGTGTTGGGTTGTTGGTTTTTCCCATTTCTAAAATAAAATAACCGGTTATTTAATTCCTATTAATAAAGGAGGCTCTTGAAGGGCCAATTAGTCAGGGCTTACAAAGTGCACTGGTGCTAAGTATAATTTTTACTGCAACTCAGTGACACCTTCATTTCTCAAAATAAGATTTCATAGCCTATTCATTTTCAAAGTGGGCTAGTGCCTTTGGGTATTTGGGAAGGGCAAAAAGACAAATTGAAAAGGACCGAATAATTTAATTTCGAAGTGTATTAAGCACACACCTTCCAATTTTCTGACTAAAATGTTCATTGACTTTTTCCAAAGAGGTTTGTATCCAGGACACAGAAATAGTTTGTGGATTTTGGATTCCTGAAATACTTAACAATGCTATTCCGGGGAAAAAAACCTGGCTTCTTGTCCTAAAAAAACAGATTCACGTGCAAAGCATTAATGAATCCAAGAGACAGCTTAAGGATAAAAATAGCATAAAATCCCCCAAATGTCAGCTAATCAAACCTTTTCAAGAACAGAATTTCTGAAAAGTGTGGGATATAATAATGAAAAGAGCAAGAAAAGCAATATGAAGAGTCTCAGCCAGAGTGCCCAAAATGGGATTGGTGCTTTTTTTTCCCACCTGGGAGCCCTCATGTCCCTCCCTGGTCAGGATGCAGCCCTGGGGCTGGGTCCCAGCGAGCAGTGCTTCTTGGCTCATTTCAGAGCGTTGCTTGCTGGAATCTGTAGTCTCTAGGCTGCATCTCCATTATTAAAAAGGAGGGCAGTGGTAATCTGCTCCATTTTAGGCAAATTAAGTGCAGCTCTTTGGCTCTTGGCACATTCCCAATAGGACTCTGAGATGAGCGTAATTCCACAAAATCCATGAAATTCAGAGCCTAAGACTGCTAGTGGTCCCCCTTCCCCTTGCAGATAATGTAGAGTCCTCTGCTGGGGTACTTCACAGGGGAGAGGCATATTCCGCATGTGCCTAATGAATTTTGGTTTTCTATGGGCTAAGGGGATGAGTTAAGAAGAGAGTTTCGGTCTTACCTTGGAGTTCTCTACCTTAGGGCTTTCATGTTATATTTCCACTGGCAAGGGGAGGGGGGGGGACACTGCAAATTCAGTGTTCTCCTCCTTCTGCCTTGCAGGGGAAGGAGGGTGTGTTTCCACTGACAGAGTAGAATGAACTCATGCTTTCCAATTTTTCCCCATGTTAGGAAATAGGTCCTGTCTCATTACTGGTGAAGGCACATATTGGTAGGTCATAGAGCAAAGGGAGAGCCTTGCGTAGAACAGCTGGGGCCCAGAGCCAGAAATCTCATTAAAGTAAGCTGCTGCTATTTCCAGCCTGTAATAGAGCTTTGGAGCTTGATTATATTCAGTGAAAGCAGGTCATTACAAACACAGTGCTTTTTGCATATTATCTAAATTGAAATAATAATATGTTCTCTCCTTTCATGTGCTATATTGATAAATCCCAACTTATGAATGAAACATGTTGATTAGTTAGTTAAAAATAATTAGTTCCATATTATGCCTCTAAGTTTAAGGCTTGATTAGTGCAAACAAATAACTTTTCTTGATAATAAGTCATTTGCAGATTATTCTCTTAAATGGAGCACACAGGCATAAAAATAATCTGCAGCAATACATTATGTTATTTGTTCTCTTTTCTCTTTGACTTGAAATACAACAGTACTTTTAGAACTTGAGAGGCAGAATATCTTTGTTCAGATTCTGATCTCCACAGCATTTGCCACAATGCACCTCTGGTGTTATTTGACTGGGACAACGGCATACCAGGTAAGAATATGACCCATAAGTGTTCTTTGATTCAATCTTTCTGGCCATGTAGTCTCAAAACCCCAACAATTATTGCCTACAGTGACTGAAAATATCCCTCTGCTTAGTTTCTCATTATTTAACCTCCATTTAAATATTCTGATATTTACATCAGAACCGAGCTAGTGAGTGGTTGGTGGCGGTTTAAGGTTTTCCTTAGTAGAGGTAGCACTAGATGACCTTTTCAGTTCTTTTAAAGGAAAATAAAACCTGCATTTTTCCTGGTCATCAGTTCACCGAAGCCAGCCTGGTTAAAACATGTCCGTAAAGCTTAAGCACAGCCCTGAATACAAACATTCTCCTGAACCAGAGCTTAGGGCAGGCATAAGGATGAAGCTTTTTTCTTGGCTTCCCTGGGGCTCTTCTCACATTGGCAAAAGATGGGTCCATAACTGATTACAGGAGACATCCACTGAAGAAAGGCCATACACTGATAGACTATGGTATACGTTCTATAATAAAATTGGGTAAGATCCTGGTAAAAAGCCTCGACTCTGTTGATACTACTGTCTGTGCTGTTGCTCCCACCTACAGAGCCTCCCTGGTGGAAAGTTATGGCTCTCAATTATCACTGTGAAAATCCAGCCTATTTTGGGAGTGCTTATAACTTGTAGCAGTCATCTACGGTGTGGGAGTTTGATGGGGTTGTTAGAGAGTATCAGCCTTCGTATTTAGGTGCTGGAGCATGACAATTCTGGATGAGGCAAATAATATGCTCGTGTAAAGCGTTTTTAAAAAACACTGTCTTTCCTGGTTGACAGGAAAACTTGCAAAACCTGGGAAAGGAAGAAAACCCGTGCTCCATTCGCCCTATTTCCAGATTACCCTCAAGACCCAATTCAATAGCAGTGGTTGTGGTATGGACACTTGCCCACTGGTGGCTGAGACCACCAGCTTACCCATTATACATAATCACCCAAGAGCCAGTAGCTAGAAAAGGCTAAATCTCTGCTGTTTTGTGAAAGAGCTGAAGTGACTTACTGGTTAAAAACTCTTCAATCCTTCCCAATCCTCTCAGAGGGCACTTACTGAGAAATGGTAATGGGTTACAGTCTCAGCGTGCTTTTAAAGCACTCAATGTCAGAAAAAATGGCATTAACCCACTCTCCTCCCCATGTTCTGGACCTGATTCTCAATGCTAATCAGGAGCAATTTCATTGACGTGAAGGGAGTTATACAAGACCTGTGTAAAAGTGAAATCAGATCCATGTATCATACATTTAAGATTCCTGGCAAAATATGCTCTATTTACTTGAGGAAATTAAAACATTTCAAAGAGCCTAGATGATTTAAGGGCTATGTTCTTACTTCCTAGAAATTAGAACAGTACATCAGGTAATCAATAAGGGTATAAAACTGTCTAAAACGCAAGCATTGCAGAGGTCAGGAATGGAAAAAACGCAGCTGAAATAATTTTACATAATATACTGGAAAAGCAACATTATTTTTACCAACAGCACTGAGAAGCCATTGCAAAAGGCAAGAAACTGATTTAATGGCATGGCAAACAACATTGGTTTCATAAAGCAAATTTTGTCATTTCCATGACAAATAAAACTAAACACAAAATGAGTCTGTTCAGCTAAGTGCTTTGGCTCCAACCTCCCTTGAACTTTAAGAAATTCAGGGAAACGAGCTCTTGGGTTGGGCCCATCTGTATCAGAAACACAGCACTGCATTCATACCACACTATCAGTATTTCTTTCACTTCAAATCACAAGCACCAGGCAGTGTGGGGTCTGTATCTCCTCCATGGTCTGTAATAGAAATTCCTGTTACGTGCAAAGCCTCTCCAGTGTCTTCCATGAGAAGAGGCTCCCTTAAGACTAATGAAAGTGCTGATTCTGCCCAACAGATGCTGCAGATCCTCGAAGAGGGCTGTAGGGAAGAAATGGGCTCTTAAACAGGCAGGGAGTCACTCAGCTCCTACCCTCGAATATGAAAGAGCTGCTTGATGAGACTTAGAGGTAAGCAAGAAATTCAAGAAGGAAATAGGTAGGACTTTGAAAGCATAAGCTGGCACATAGTTGTCTGATTTATAATAACTCACAGGTCACTGTATCAGCTTCTGGGCTACTGCAGGAGTACAAAGAGGCTACTAGAAAGAGGAACAAACCCTCCTCTGTGCTGCTCTTTCCCCCGCGCTACAATAAGCCCAGGCTTGTGATGTTTGGCCAAAGAATGGGGAAACCTAGGAGTGACACTGGACAATGCACACTGGTGATCATGAGTCACTGGCTATGTTAAAGACAGATCTACAGTCAGATGTGGTGTGTATAACAATGACTTTGTTTGCCACCAGTGGAGTTGCTTTACGCCTGAGCTGAGTTTGCATCATGTATGCTCCTAATGCTATTAAAAGACATTTTTGTGAATGTACAGTGAGGGGAATAGACCCCTGCAGTGTCAGCCTCAGTTTTGAATAGGTTGGCTTTTTTGGCTTGTCACATCTTTCTAGTCTCTAAACCTCTGCCTTTGTATTGTAATATGGCGTGCTGTAAATATCTGTAATGGAACAGATTACATCAGCTAACTTAGTGTTGCCAATCTCAATATTAAAGTCTGCAGCAGTGAGGAGCCCTGCCCAAAGGACTATGACAAGTATTCAGTTCCCTTTATATTAGAATAAAAAGTACAGAATAAACCTACATCATTTCTGGCAACTGATATTACCTGTCAGATAAGAAGGGCACAAGGAAAAACGAAGCCAGAGCATTGAAGTTCCTTCTCAGAACTGGGAACTGTGGAGAACTTGATACATGCCCGTCCTGAATTTGCTGTAGGTAAAAATTTTTCATTTTTTGTTTTTTTACTAGTAACTCCCCATCCCCAATACCCAAACAAAAACAAAAAGTAGTTTCCTATTTCTGTACCCACTGGCTGTCCTTAGGGCTCGCTGGCTGCAACAAGGGAGAGAGAGGGAGCTGGTGGGATCTTAACATATTTTCACACCATTTCAGATACACAAAAGGCCCTGGTTAAAATCCTTAAAAATATGTTCAACATGTTTTTGTGGTTTCCATACACTCAATCAGCTGCACATTGACTGCGCTGTACTCACAGCAATTTCAAGTTTGCCTGAGGTTGGATGGGACCAAGTAAAATCCCATTCCTATGTGATAAGCCAACATTAGATTCCAGGGAGTTTCACCAGAACTATTGTCCCCGTATTAGACTGTTCATTAGAACTTCCTCTTTTTCAACTCTGACCATGAATATTCTTGGAAGAGACTGCTCAAAGATTTTTGGAGCAAGTGTGAAATAATTAGACTCAGTGGAACACAAGTTCTAAAACGTGGGCGGCATGATTCAGCGCTTCATCTTTTCACGTTAATGATTTGTTGCTTATTTTCTGGCGATTTTCAAGGGGAAAACTGGACTGACTTCTCTGCATGGGACTTAACAAGTCTGTAAGGGGAAAGATAAAGAAGTTGGCAAGAACTTCCTGTATCCACCATGCTGTTTTCTGACTGCTGCTAGCCACACAGAGATGGCTTCATTTCATTAATATTTACTGCATATAAATTGCAAACAGCACGTTGAGATGCTCTGAGGAACGAATCAATAAAAACACATACAATATGACTGCTCAAAAATTGTACTATCTGTTGTACGAATATGGAACCAGATCCTCAGGTCCTGTACCTTTATTTCAGTGAAGGAGCTGGCCTATTGTTTCTATTTAAAATTGGTTGCCATGGTGGTATCATCCAGGCTTTCACTCTGATGGAAATTGTTTGCATCTGTGATGCAGTAGCGCTGGCAACCCAATGTTTGCATCCACCTCTGACACAGGGCTAATTATGAAAATGGAACCTGACTGTTTACCTTTGCACGGTAAACAGGTTCCTTAAACACGCACCTACCTCTTGCTGTGAAACCTGCATGGGAGTGGGAAAAAAAGCAGTTGATTTGACAGGTTCTGAGGGTGCAGGGACTTCAGGCAAAATGGAGGTGCTGAAGTGAAGCTCCATGACCAGGCTGACCCTTCCCCAGGTGTGATGCTGGTGCACAGGCTTGATTTTGCAGCGCCATGTGGAATTTCTGGGAACATCCAGGTCTGACATTTTGAGACTGATGGGAAGCCCTCCCTGCCATTCAGATCTGCTGATTGAGAGCCTCTCTTCCATTTTCTAATGAGTTTCAATCATTACCCTCCTTACTTCACGGGCAGCTGGTGATCCCATTAGTTACATGAATGGCAGCCACCACCAGGAGACTCACAAATGTCTACAAACAATAAAACATGCTAAAAAAGTGACTCTTCATATGCATTTATTTTAGGTGGCAGTTCAGCTTCTGGTCCAAACTCGCTATGGCTTCAGGTTTAAAAGTGCCAGAATCTCAAGAGGGATGTCCAAAACTTTACCCTGCTTCCAACTTGGTGCTGATTCTGTGGGGCACAAGAAATGAACCCAAGACAGGTCTCAAAGAGACGTTTAGGCTTAAAGCTTTCTCTCTAATTAAAAAAGTTCTCTTGGAATCCTAAACGTTATACAAGACCAGATGGGGTTAATGCTCCTCCCTGCATAAGCTGCCAGCACTGTACCTCGAACAAAACGGCAGCAGCTTTACTAGCTAGAGTAGCACTTGTTAAATTGAATTAGATCTGGAGCATTAGTACCAGTCCCTTCTCTTCACCTTTAGTGGGAAATCCTCCTTTCCAGCATGTGTGATAAGTGGGGGAGGAGGAACTCAAGAGCAGCTCTGAACAATGAACAAGGACCAAACGTTATCAGCAGGAAAGAAAGCCCGGTCGTGCCAACTCCGTAATGGCAGTTCGCATTCTGCAGAGCAGGACCCACCTGGGGTGCCTGCTCCTTATCCCTTTCCAGCTCACAAATGAAAAAGCTGGGCAGTCGCCTTTCTGTCTTTCCAGCCGGCATATTGGATTTCAGCTGATGTGTCTGCAAATGCCGATTCTGCTGAGCTGGAAGTGGAAAATCTGCTGAGTAAGAAATTGTTTAATACCAAGCAAGAGCCTCCTTGTCTTTTGGTGATGTCAGTGCAACCCTTATCAATAATTGAACGGTTTTTCCAGGAACACAATCTAGAGAGACCAGAGTCTGTGTAACATCTCTGCTCCAGCCCAATGTTCCCGGAAGGGCTGCTCTCCACGGAGGCAATATCGTGCCATTTCTTTATTCTGCAGGCTCCGAAGCTGAGAGCTGAGACAGAGCTCCATCTGACACCGCTTCCCACCCACACACTGTCATACTCAGAAGCATGGCGAGCTTGAAATAGGGACTGTTGTGAAAGGGACTGCCTTGTCCGCTGCAGACTGGGGCCCAGTGGGGCATCTGGAGGGAGAGCTGTGGGTCTGTCATGGTCCTGTGAACCTTCACAGCTGACTTTTCCATCAGAAAGAGGAAAGTTTCAGAGCTTCACCCCATCACTATCACAAGGACATGGTTTGGGGAGCAATGGTCATATCAGAGCACCTGGGCACTAAAGCCAGGAGCTTTCTATAAAACCCAAGAAGTGGATTCCTGAAAGCTCCCTGTTAAAAAGCTGACACCCAAAGGAAGGAAGAAACCAGGTGATTTTGCGTTTGTATTGCTCCTGCAGAAGAACTCATTCTCTTAAGCCCTCAAAAAAGAAGGGACCAATTTGTAATAAATGCAGAAAAAAGCCCACTACCACCACACGATGGGAGAACATCAGGGGTTACGCTTGTTTAGAGCTTTTATACAGGTGTATTCTGCATGATACAAGCTGATAGCTCTGCTCTCCTGGCAACAGATTTTGTGGGACAGAATATCTTCCCTTGCTGCAGGTCTTGTGGGTTACCCTGATGGCATAAAGGCCTGGAAGCTGTGCCCCACCAGGCTCTGCCTCCCAGGTACAGTTTGGGTAAGGCCCTGGCCCCTTCTCAAGCTCAGCCTTATCATTACACTGCAACAGGGAGAGGCAGGAGAGAGATTTCCACAGTAAATATTGTATCAGGTACTCTGGGCTGCTTCAAATGAAAGCAGCTCCTAAGGAGCTACTAAATATAAAATTATTCTCAGGGCAGTTCCATTTTAAGCCAGGTCATATCAGCCCTCAGAGAAGCACAGAATCTCCTGGATGTAAATAAGATAAAGGCAGGATGAGGAGGAGAATTTGAAGCTTACAATTGAAATTCCAAAAAAAAACAAATGGAAGGGAAATGCCATGGAAAGGGAGAGGCGCAGAAAAAAAGCCCAGCAGAAACATGGAATGTCCAGTGTCTGCAGTCCTAGGATCTGGAATTTCAAGAGTCCTCCAGCACAGTCTCATGTATTGCTCCCTTGTACTAGTCACCTATCCTGCATACCTCGGTGTCCTCTCCACCTTGGAGGATCTTTCAGCTCATTCTAACCCTTCTCTCCCTTCTGGTTTCTTCAGATCTTTTCTTCCCCAGTGTTTGTACTGTACCCCACAACATATTAAGGCCCTAAAAGCCACTAACAATAAAAATAAATACAATAACTAAATCTTTCAGTAACAGATCTGTATTTCATTGCTACAGTCTAAACTCCACCTACTAAAAAGGCAGGAAATGTTCTCTGTGGTTTTCTGGTTTGCATCCCCCAGTTTTGTGGATGGTAGATCTAGATCCAGTTCTGCACTTTAGACTGGTGTAACCTGGTCTCATGGGGACAGAAGTGTACAAGGGAAGCAGATCTCCAAAACCCTCAAAACAGACGGAACATCTGGTGAGGTCAGGTTCCTGCTGGATATTATTGAACTAGTTCAGTGATCCAAAACTAGATCTGAACTTTGCTGCTCTGGCCTATATCTGACGGAGATAAAAGATTCTATCTATATCCTTCAGGCCACACAAGCCCATTTCTAAGCCATATTGTGTTTCCAGGTTATATTGCATACATCTGACTGCTGACTTCTTGCTTCTAAATCATTCCTCCACTTTTATCCATGTTTCCGACTCAGAATATTGCCAGTTGAACAACATATGGAAATCAACTGTTATCAGGAAATGCCAAGGCTTGTTGAGGTGACAGCAGGACACACTACCTACTATTTAATCGTATGAGCCAGACCATGCTGACAGGTTTACAAATACCTTTGCTGAGCTTCAGTGTTGACACAATTTTATATAGTAAAGATAGGTCCTCTCTTGCAGTGTACTTGCACCATCCTTGAGGTTGGTGTCCTAGTACTTGTATGTATATTCTCTATTCCATAAGCATGCCTCGGAGATGTTTTTCAAGTTCTCACTATACCCGTGCCAATTGCAATGCATGTAATTAATCTGCATTCTGAAAATCTTTTAATCATGGCATTAAAGTCATTTTAAAAGAAAAAAAATATAAAAAACAAACCCACATTCTACAGTACAAAAAAAAAATTAGAAAGGAAAAGTAGCTATACCCTAATCTACTATACACCAGCCCAGTGTAACCTGTGGTTTTGTGATCTCCTGCTGTATCAATTTAGACCTATCAGGGAAAGTATATACATCTTCTAAATGGCTGTTTACCACTCAAGCAGGTGCCTCGCAGTCTTTTATCCCTGGCACTCTATGAAAAATGAGCAAGGAAATGGAGCAGGACACATTTGATATGTACGAGTGGAGGCAGAGCAGGTGGGCATCTAAACAAGAATTGGGAATCTAATTTGTCTTGACATCAGTAGTATTCAAGCATTGAAACAACGTTCGGTACCTCAACCCAATTGACTCGGACACAGTTCACCCAGTAAATCTGTAGCAAAGCAATTCAAGGGTCCCCAGGGTCATCTTTGAGCACCCAAAATAATAAGTTATCTTTCTGCTGTTGTGGTTGGGCATCATAATAAATGGTTCTGCAGAATAGTAAAAGTGGTACATTTGACCTGTCAGGCCAGTACAAACCCACCGGCTTATTTCTTCTCATGCAGCCTTGACTTATTTCTGGCAGCTTTCCTGAGGTCTGTGTGGCTTGTCCCAGAGTCAACTACTACTGTAGGCTGAAATTCATCCAAAGTCCTGTGGATCTTCAAGCCAAACTCTGGTCTCTGTGCAAAATGCGTTGCAACAGTCAACTCCTGCTGAGCACCAGAGACTGGCCCAGGAGTTACAGCGTTGAGTGTTGGGCTTGGTGACAGATTGCTTTACCGACGCTTAAAACAAGAACACCATCCTGCAGAGATAATTAAGCAGTTGTTGCTAGGAGGCTTCAGAGCTGCTTTCTGAAGTTCTCCTAAAATGACGGGTGCTTTGTTTGGATTTTTAAGAAACTTTGAAAGCTAAATACAGCTGGATCAAAATCACCATAAAAGGGAATTGGATTTGGTGACCCTCTGTTTCCTGAGACCAGTAGTTTCTGGGCACAAACCAGCTGTTTGAGTCTGTCTCTGAAAGATTCAAGAATGAAAAGCAGATTTTTTGACACTGTTCATTTGCACTAAGACTGGAGCAGAATATCTCAGTCTAGAGTGTACAGCTCACACATGGGATGCACACTTGCACTCATACTTAAAGTGGTGTGTGTGTAAATACATGTAAATACAGCGTATACAAACAAACCTCCTTTTAGCATTCACATATGTCATTTAGCTGTCATAACACTTGTAATAGAGGTAGGCACCATTTAGTTTTTCATAGTCCTTGATCACCAACCTGAAAGCACACAATCCATTTACATTTTTAAATGTCTATACCACAACTCAGATAGCTTGTCAACATGTTACGCTTCTTTGAATTTGAGATCTTCATAAAATTTCTTTCTGTTCTTCTGATTGGACAGTGGAACCTGAGAACATCTCTGTTTCATAGACAGATTAAAAATGGGTAAAAATAAATAGCAGTTCAGTTTACTCAGGACCTTTGCTGAAAAAAAGAATCAAACTAGGCTCAAGTCTTTGCTGCAAACAAAATCTGGGTTTGTTTTTACCCAAATAGTTAACATCCAGTCTTACCGGAGACAAGGCATTATCAATTTTTTCCCTCAGAACTCAACTATTTCCCTGTTGACAGTTTTCACAGATAAGCTATGAATGACATAAGCATGATGGCTAAGGGGGAGAAGAGCAATGGAGCGGCTTTAGAGAAAGACATAAAGTTTAATGAGGCCAAGAAACCCACTGACAAGGGAGACACAAGGCAAGAAGGATGAGAAAGGTCATAAAAGTGTGTACGCACTCAAGTATTTAAATAATCTTATCAAAAAGAAGAGTTTCCACATAAAGTCCATGCTCTATAAGTAAGGGACTTCTTTGCACTATGTCCCTTACTGTCAGGGAGGCGTCCACCGGGCAAAGAGGACAATGTGTTTTCTAAATTCCTACTGTAGTCTGAGAGCCACTAACCAATTAAAAGTAGATTTTTTGGCCCCATCTCCACAGTAAGTCATCAGGATGAATGGACAGTGTATTTAAATGAGGTAAAGCAGAGATGAATCACCAAATCTGCCTGCTGAGATGGATCACCCCTCCACATGGGTTCTGCTTCTCCTGAGGCACCATTGATTCTTGGTGAGAGAAGTCACTGGAATTAAATAAAACCACAGCTTTTCCCGGGTACCTTTAAGAGTAATTTGTATATTTGATTCACATTTCAGAAGCGGAAAAATCATTAAGTCCATTAAAGGAACAATATTGAAAGCCACAGTGCATGGGGGGTGAAGCCTGGGTACTGCAGCTGGATGAGGAAGAGAGGGAGACTCACCAGTCTGTGAGTCCTGACTCTTGGACTGCATAAAGCACTGCATATTTAGCATGGCTTAAAGCATCTGCCTTTGACAGAGATCCTCTCACTAAGGACAGAAAGAAACGTTCATCAACAGCAACAAAAGACCTTGGAGCATCCCTCCTTGGCCTTCCATTTCCTGAGTGTGCAAGCTATGAATGATGAGTATGCTGAGGGTTAAAGTAAAAATAAAAAATCGCTCTCTAGGAAAACATACAAGAAAAGGGCAGCTAAATCTCTGACAGATGAGAACACTCTTGGGGTGTCAGCAACAGGAGTTCTGATTTACACTATCTGGAGGGAGAGATAAGGACTCCACAGTACAGCAGCATCTAATAAATGATGCCTGCAGCACAATAACGAAAGCGAGCTCTTCATTTTATTTATTTATTTTGCAGATAATTTAGTGTTCCTGAAAGCAAGGGCTTTTTCGCTCTCGTCACTGACAATACAGCCAAGTTCCCCCTCACTCACAGGTCTGCCAAAAGGCACTTTATAAATAACTGAATAGGAGGATATTCACCCCTGACCTGTAGGATCTACCGCTTGAAAAGACAGATGAGGAGCACTGACGCCTGGCAGCCATAGCCTGCCCCTGCCCTGCAGATGCTCACCCAAACCTACCCAGTTCAGACCTGGTCTGCAAAGCAATAAGTGCTGGGGCCATGTGTGTGCAGTAGGCACATGATGTACAGAACCAGCAACTCTGGTTATAAAACTAATCTCATTTTGACTTCTGGGGTCTGCTACAAGAATTTGAAGTGAAGCCTTGAGACAAGAAGGTCAGACCACAGCTGAAATATAAAATGACAGCTCTTCGACTTGCTCCCTTCTTCCCCCCCACCCCTGCCCTGAATTCCCCTTAACCATTGGAAAAAAACAACTGCTAATTTGGAGATAAATTAGGGAAAGATCTAACACTTAAACTAGAGCCACTTTCTCTGCTTTGCAGGAAGGATTACTGTATAATTTCAGTGCACTTGTTCAGAACAAGAGGTGTTGCAAACACCTACTTTGTTTTTGCTGCTGCTTCCATATTCCTCATTCCCTCTAAACTGTCCCTAGCTCATTAGTCATGTTGGGGCAATGATAAGGTGGAGAATGATTACATAGTTGGCTCAGACTTTTCCCATCCCAGTACAGAGTGTGCTTGGATCCCTCCCAGGTGGAGGCTGACCTGAATGCCTTCTTTAACAGTGCACATGCAAGCCCATACTGTAATGATTTTCAGTTTGGTTATGTACCTGTTCCTGTTCCCAGGGCCCATCTTCCAAAACAGGATGGTCTTGATTCAGGTCCTGGTTTTGGTTTTGTTGATTTGGGTAAGAGCTGCAGATCCCCACTGAAACAACTCACCTTTTCTCTGTTATCTTCAGAAGAAACTATTACTCTGTGCACTCCTCACCTGCCACTCCATGCAAGAGAATTCGATGAGTGAGTGTGTGTGTTGTGGCAGTCCCCTGAGGAGTATTGCCTCTGGGAATAACTTTCTGAGAACTCAGACAGCTCTGTATGAGTGACTGGGTTTGGAGATGCTCAGTGGTGAGATTCTGGGTTTGGCTCTCTCTAGGCTCCATATTAGGACAGCAGTGTTTTTTACCCATCTTGATAATAACACGTACTTTTTACCCTGGGACAGCAAAAGGCTGACCTTGCTGAGTAGCACAGAGTCAATCATAGCACACAACTGTCCTCTCATATGCTATGGAACTGCATATGTGTTCCATCTTTTCCTCAAAACCTTCCCTTCTCACATTTTCTTTTGCAAAAAATACTAACGGCCTTTCTTTACCAGTCTTTACCTTGGCTTCCTCCTTGACTCAGTCTTTGAGTCAACACTATGTCAAAGCCCTGTCATTTCTTCTGCTGCATGTTCAATTTTAGCCTTTCCTCTATTCCCACACTGAGAAAACTAACCCAAACACAAATTGCCTTGTAACTTGCCTGTAGCAAACTTCTTTCTGCCATAACGCCTCTGGTATTACCTGCTCAAAGCCATTCAGGCTGTTCTTCCTGTTATTCCACAGCATCCCACCAATTACACCCTCGCATCCCTGCCCTTCGCGTGCAGTGCTTACAGACAAGAAGGCGGAAGATGCGGGATGGGGGGTTGGGTAGGAAGTTTGGGGCAGTGAAACACAGAACTGATGGCAGCAGGGGCTGGCTCAGCCCTGCCAAGGTACCACTGCTCCAAACTTGAGCTCCTACACGGCTCTACCTGCTCTTCCAGTTCCCTGCTCCCACAGCTGTCAAAACACTTCTGCCAGGGAAAGTAATGCTCTCCCTCACCTGCCTCTGGCCGTATCCACATAATAGGCTTTTATGCCTTAGTCCTTGCCTAGAACATCTGCTGCTTTGCACTTTTGCATCCAATTCAGCTTCTCACAAGAGGGGCACAAAGAGGATCAAAGGCTGGAACACCTCTGCTATGAAGACAGGCTTTGAGAGCTGGGGTTGTTCAGCCCGGAGAAGAGAGGGCTCCAGAGAGCAGGTTGCCCAGAGAAGCTGTGGATGCCCCACACCTGGAGGTGTTGAAGACCAGGCTGGATGGGGCTTTGAGCAACCTGTTCTAGTGGAAGGTGTCCATGCCTGTGGCAGGGGGTTTGAAACTAGATGATCTTTAAGGTCCCTTCCAACCAACTTGTCTGATGACTCTATGATTCTAAGAGCACCCTGCTCTGCCCCAGCACAGCAGAGGTCTGACCTTCTCATACCTATGTTCAGCAGAAGAAGGGCAATGACAGCTTCTGACATGGCTCCTGTCCATTTATGGACATGGTAATGTGAAAAAGAGTCAGGTAGTACACTTTGCCTGCTCTCTGCCAGTTTTGCTTTCTTCAGACTCAGGCCTTAACATCAACTTCAGTGCCACCAAATTGTCACACTGTTGTCCAAACATTGCCGTAGGTCTGAACCTTGTTGTCAGCTGTCTTGGCTGAGTGAGTGCTTAACCCAGTTGTTACTGTGGCATCCATCCACTCCACCAAATGCATAAAACCCAAGAACTAAAATATTTGAGACATTAAATTGGGCATCTGAAGTCATCTCCAGCTTATTTTGCATCTAAGTCCCTTAGTGATAAAAGGGACCTTGACAGAGATTTTTCAAAGCTGCTTTGGGATTTAGATTAATCTAATTTTAGGGTTTATGCACCTACACATCTTAGGCTGCACTGAAAATCCCAAGCTAAACTAATTTTCTATGTGGGAGAAGATGTTGCTTCTCAAAGTGACAGGAACCACTTGCCTTGCAGCTAAAGTCCACAAAGTCAGAAAGGCTGGGGCGGGGGGTGCTAGGGAGGCATGTTCCCAGTGGAAAATGCTATTGATCCTTTGCCATAACAGCATAGTCGGTAATACTGCAAACGTGAACTAACCTGCCCACCAGAGCAAAATGCTCAGTGATTTGTAAAAATCCCCTCTAGAATGTAAAGAACAAGACCAGAAAAGCTATTTAAGGTTTGCAGGTTTCCTTGGGCAATGAAAGCAACAGAAGGCTGATTAAGTCTCAGATTTGTTACTCTGCAGGCAAATAAACACGTCCCCTGTGCTCGCACACAGAACTCACTTGGGAAGTGCTGGTGGTTGTGTTTGTCACCACTGGGGGAGAACATGCAGGGAGAGGGGGAGAGGGAGGAAAGGCTTTGTTGACCATGAGAAACATGCCCTCAGCCGAAGGCACGGTGCAGCTCTGCCGTCTCAGGCTCACACAGCTTACCCAGGCACAGCGATACGAGCTTGGAGGAACACCTGGACTTGGATACGTTTCATGATAGAAGGGGATCATCTCAGCTGCCCTGATGCTAGCAAAACTTCTTGTTTTCTTTTGCACTGGGCTTCAGAGCTCTGGCTTTCTAGATGCACTCTTAAATAAGCGCTGAAGAAGGAATTCCCTTTGGTGCAGAGGAGCTGGTAGCAGGGTTTGATGCAGTAATGTATGATTCCAGATACAGGCTGAAGTGAGTGTACCACCATGCAAACAACCGCATGCTCCCAGAAACTACCCTCTGGAGAATTATTGGAAACCATTTCCATCTGACAGGTTGGCACTGGGCCCTTTCCCCGGTCAGCCTTCATCTCTCTGGTAGCAGCTACTGAGCTCCGTGCTGAAGCACTAGGTGGCACAGGTGCAGAAAAGCCACAGTACGGGCAGGATTTCCAAGATCTTTTATTGTGTGACTTGAAAGGGAAAGAAACCCCACACTGGACATCTACTGACTTCAGAGGGAAGTGGATCAAACCATTTAATATCGTTATTGTAATACAACAGTGCCCAAAGGGCCTCAGTAATGAAAGAGGTTCCATTGCAGGAAGTGGTGCATCAGCACTTTCCAACAAAAACGTGGCAAGGTACGAATGAGAGGAACAAGTGGGTACAGACTGACCAGGCAAGAGGGCACGAGAGCAAACAAGTTTTCAGTTTGCTGACAATTCTGTAAACATGAATGAGTAACTTTTTTTTTTCTGGGATGTTACAAGTTAAAAAGAGGCAGCTTGGCACTGGACAAAACTGTTTCTCACTGGACTTCGTAATAACCAAACTCCAGAACATTTTTAAATAAAGAGTAAATAAAGAGTCAGCCTGAATCAAAACAAGGATTAAAAAAAAAAAAAAAAAAAAGAGAAAGCCTTGTTTGAAATGTCAAGTAAAATGTTCTGGACATTTCTGTGACTTTTGCAAAATTAAACCAAAATAGCTTTTCAGGTATTGTATTTTTTTTCCCCCAAACCTATGTTCTTGCCAGAAGGAACAGCTGGATTGGAAGCAAACTCTCTCACCCCACTCCTTGCAAAGACCACATGGAAACAAGCCTGGCTATCTGGAAAGTGTGCCAGATGCCAAACCACTGCTGAGGTTTTTGGTGCACTTCTGGGCTGAGGAAGATTTTGAGGAAGGATGTGGAAGGGGAAAGGGCAGCCCTCAAGGTACCCATCAGCTCAAGAGAGGCTCTAGGAAAAAAGACGGGAGCATAGGGTAGAAAACCAGAGAAGGGATCTAAGCTTTCTACAGCCTATATGACATGACAGATATAATGTGGAAGACAACCACTTAGAAGGGGCAGTCCAGGGTGGGTGGCACAGTGAGAGATGCTCCAGCCTGAGTGATGAAGCAGAAAACAGACCCCATAGCTTGCAGGTTTTGAGACAGCAATAACATGCACCTCGGAAAGCTCAAGAGACTGAGTATCGTTTCCAACCCAAAGCGATAGCTCCAGCCAGCACTGTGTGACTCATGCTGAGACCTGACCTCTCAGAGATTGCAGAGGTCAGTGTGGAAAGTATTATACTGACACAGAAGTAGAGAGCTGACCTGGCCACTGATGGTAAGCAAAGCCAGAAGACACTGACCTCCTTGACCAAGTTTGATGAAGGTGTAGAGAAGACAGAGTGCTGTCACATTTTCTGTGAGGGATGGGAAGAAGACCCTTTTCAGATATGTCTGCTTGTGTGAGGAGCTACCAGAGGCACAAGGCTGCTTTGCAGAGCATTTGCAATCAGTTTATCAGGCGAGTTTGGGACAGATGGTGGGAATACTGTGTGTCTGTGCAGTTATGCTGCTGCTAGAACAGACCATGGCTCCAAAGGAGAGCCTCGAAGCAGGGCCAGAGGGACCCTGTGGCAGAGATGGGCATCACTACAGCAGGGCATGGAGCTCAGCACCCTCCTGCTCCTTTCCTGCTTTCTGCTTCTCTGCCCGCCACGGGGAATTGCACAGGGGCAGGAAAGGGGGAGCAACCCAGTGAGGGTGTGAAGGGCTCAGAGGAGAGAAGAGGAACTTGCAACACATGTAGGCCAAGGGGGAGTTGATTGGCATCATGGTGGTGTTTTGTGAGAGCTAGAAGTGACCAACAATTCAGACCCCGATGTTAGGGTCTGATCAGGCCAACGTGGTTTCCCCCTGAGCTGGCAAACGCATGTATGAGCACCCCACAGAAGGGCTGGCCTGTCCCACATGGGCTGCCAGAGACCATGGCAAGAAAAGCTCTTTTCTCCCTCCCTTCAGAACAGACCGTGAGTGGGAACCTGTTTTTTACTATTATTCAAAATCATTTGACAAGTTATTTATTTTTTACCCTCTAATCATTATTTGATATTCAGGTATCCGGCTGGAATTTATTTCTGCTCTGTAACGTGAGAAATAAAACAGCTGGGGAGTTTTCCCACCACGAGCCCATATAAAGTTCGCTTCTCTGGAAGCACTTGCGTATGTGAGCTCAGTATTTCCACCTGAAGCAGTGCAAGGACTACTTAGTTGTGTGGGAATGCCTGAAGAAGGCCTTTGAAGAGGGCCAGATCAAACTGGAATTTCAGTTTTAATTAATTGCTGGGGAAAATGTCACCGGTATTATTCACCCAGCTGTACTCTTATGTCATGTTTGCCTGAGACAAAGTTCTCCCATGTACTGTAATGAATCATAATATTTAAGATGAATACAGAGCGGAGGTGACATTCATGGGGGCTTTTGGTGGCTGGAGCTCAGGTTGAGCTCTGCCAGGCTCCTCTCCCAGCCTGCAGCTGAATGTGCTTCAACTTGACCCCATCTCAAGCTCCCCAAGTCTTTTCATGCCAGGGAGCACTGAGAGGCAGGCAGGCAGGCACCCTGTGCACCGCCTTCGCAGGGTGTGAGGTGTGGGGACAGCCTCTGTGCACCCTCTGCACTGGGAATTTTGTCCCCCCTCAGTGGGACCCATGTGTCTGCAGCTGGAGTGGGAGGGTAGAAGGAGGTGTTGGTAGGGCTGTAAATAACCTTTGCTTCCTGCTGATCTCCAGAGTGGCTGGAGATAAGTCTGCTTCAAGCTGAAAAAAATGCCTGAGCAAAGGTGGAAAGAGGTTGCTATTCTGTATGATCAGTTTATGCTGCAATTAATGCTGCTTTTTTT
>VZTM01018518.1:22165-35183 GCA_013400555.1 Jacana jacana
CCCTCTCCAGCTCCCCCATCCTTCTCTGAGCAAATAGAGGCAAGGAGGTTATTTCTTCCCCCCACCCCCTTCCCCTTCATCCATCCCTCCTCACATCTCTGTGACAATGATCACAGAATCACAGCATCTTCATGGTTGGAAGGGACCTTTGAGATCATGGAGTCCAACCAGAAGGTGTGATGATGATGATGACAAGCCCCTGATGGGGGTCACTGGTGCCATTTGCCATTCCCCTCCAGGATTTCTGCCCAAAACCAGCCAGTGGGCGGTGGGAAATGGTCTTCTCCTCTTTGCTATGGCCTCCAGAGCTATTTTCTGAACCTGCTGCCCTGGGAAGGAGCCCCTTCATCCCCCTACACGCCTCCCCCCAGCCCAGGAGAGCACAAGCTGCCCCTCCAACCCACCCCAGTATCCCCAATAAACCATTTTTCCCTGCAGATTTGGGGAGGGAGGCTGTGGGTGCATGTGTGTAAGGGGTGTGTGTGTTCTAAATGACAATAGGAGAGGGAAAAAAAGCCCAGAAGTGGAAGAAAAAGCCTTTTGCCAGCCAAAGTTGAGCACAGAAAATATTGTGCCATGCGAAGGAGATAAGGAGAAGAGCTGTTTATTCCCCTGGTGGCACGAGGGCTGCCTTTGAAGCAGATAAATCTTTGCTGGTAATACAGTACTTAAACCAGAACTGACACCTTTTTATATCAATTGCTGAGAATTGCCTTTGTGAGGCTCTGATATAAAGGCTGCCTTGGCTGTATCTTGCATACCAATGTCTCAAAACCTGTTGGTTAACCCGGCGGCTCTGCCCCCGTGCCGTGCCTTGATGAACCCTGCTCAGGAGATCTGGGGCTCCCAAAAAACCCCTGGAAATCCCAGCCTTGGTCCCTTATTCCAATCTCCCGAACACCCCCTGGGCAGCGACACAAGTGTCTGGGTGAGCAATGGGGAAGTAATGGAGTGTGTATTTATATTGTATAGAACATAGACTCGTGGAATGGTTTGGGTTGGAAGGGACCTTAAAGATCATCTCATTCCAAACCCCTGCCCTGGGCAGGGACACTTCCCACCACACCAGGTTGCTCCAAGCCCTCTCCAACCTGGCCTTGAACCCCTCCAGGGACAGGGCAGCCACAGCTTCTCGGGGCAACATGGGCCAGGGTCTCACTAGAAGGAATTTCTTCCTAATATCATAGGATGGTTTGGGTTGGAAGGGACCTTAAAGAGCATCCAGTGCCCTCCTCCACCTCCCACCACACCAGGTGGCTCCAAGCCCCTTCCAACCTGGCCTTAAAACCTCTCCAGGGATGGGGCAGCCACAGCTTCTTGGGCCAGAGTCTCACCACCCTCACAGCCACGAAGTTCTTCCCCAGATCTCACCTCAATCACTCTTCTTCCAGCATCAAACCCTTCCCCCTTGTCCTAGGGCTCCCCTCCCTCATCCAGAGTCCCTTCTCAGCTTTCCTGGAGCCCCTGGAAGGCTCCAGGGGGACCTTGGAACCTTCTCTTCTCCAGGCTGAACCCCCCCAACTCTCTCAGCCTGTCCTCCCAGCAGAGGGGCTCTAGCCCTCCCAGCATCTCCGTGGCCTCTTCTTGCCCCGCTCCAGCTGTTCCATGTCCTTCTTATTTCATTCAGCCCAGCCCCATTTGAGCCATCTCCATCCCTGCTGTGGCCAAGCAGTCTTCGTTGGGGACACCATCTCATCGTCCCCAGGGACTGGTGGCTTCAGGTGAATCACAGCCCACTGAGGCTGGTGCTCCAAGAGGCAGCGGATGAAGGCGATTCCTGAAAGGATGGAGAAAATCCATAAGGAATCTGAAGGCCAAGACTCACCTGGGTTTGGAGCCAAGCCATTGGGAGCCTGGCGCTGACCTATGAAGCTTTTCCATCAAGGAAATATTAATAATTATTAAAAAATGAAGCCCTCTGAGCGAAACAGCCGCCTCCTGAGGAGCAAGGGCTGCCCTTCACATCCTCATCCTCCGGGTCCCATCCTGCTCTCCCTGTTTCCAGCTTGATGCTGGTATGGCTGCACCGTGCCTGCTGGAGATTCCCTAATTTCCACCCCAAAAAAAGCCCAGCTTGGGGAGCAGTAGGTTTTCCCACCCGCCCTGCCCATCTACAGCCCGTTTGCTCATGCATCTGCCATCGCACCCGAAAACTAACGCAGAGCATTCCACAGCGACGGGTTTAATTCCCACGGTTCTGCTATGATACAACACAATTTTAAGTGCTACAAGCTCCTGAGAGAACAAAAAACCAACTCAAAAAAACCCTCCAAAATAATCATATAATGGCTGAGAAATTCTGTAACAAACCAGCAACCCACAGCATAATAAATAGTGGAGTTTACAAGTCCTTAATGCTGCTAAATACCTGATTTCATTCCGATCAGGGACATGGTTTAGTTCGAGCAGAACTGAGATGATTTGGGACTTTGCAAGAGTGTTCCTGCCCACCAGCTGGGCTGGGTGTTTTGGGAGGGGGAACAGGGTGGAAAGAGATGAATTTCAGAAGAGCTGTGGCAAGAAAAAGAAACTAAAAATTAAATAAAAAAATCCAGATTGGAGTGTTATTTTCTTATTATTTTGTTTTTCCAAAGGAGAGATGAACTCACCCAGGGCTGAGTCTCGAATGGGGAGAGCCTGGAAAGGAGCAAGGACTCGAGCAAAGGGGAGGGAATGTCCAGGAGCCACGGCCACACTGTGCTGAGGGGGTAATTAGGCATTAATCAAGCCAATGTGTGGCTGCTAGTGCTGCAGACAGACAGCAAAGTGTAGCTTGGGGTATTGGAGGAGCTAATCAGGAGTAGGCAAGGGTACCTCCCACACCAGCAGGTGGCTTCAAGCCCCCTCCAACCTGGCCTTGGACCCCTCCAGGGATGGGGCAGCCACAGCTTCTCTGGGCAACCTGGGCCAGGGTCTCACCACCCTCACACCAAAGTTCTTCTCCACCTCTCAGCTCCATCTCCCCTCTTTCAGAGTCAAACCTTTCCCCTTCATCGTAGGGCTGATGGTTGGACTTGATGATCCCAAGGGTCTCCTCCAACCTGAATGATTCTATGGTTCTGTGGCTCTCCTCCCTCATCAAGAGTCCTCCCCAGCTTCCCTGGAGGTCCTTCAAGGACACAGGTTCTCTGGGCATCCTGGGCCAGGATCTCACCACCCTCTGCTCCCTACAGAGAGAGAGAAGCGGGGGAGGGATTTGGAGCTTTGCCTCCCCCCGCCAGCTGTGCATAAACACCATCCAAATGTGTGGCTCTGCCACCCTCCACCACAGCTGGACCTGCCTCCACTTGTCTCCATGGGGCTGCCACCGCTTCGGGGCACTCCTGAGGTCTCCATCAAGCCAAGGGCAGATACAACACCTGATGCTTTATTAATAAATGATATTATTTGTGCTGGAAGGCTGCTTACAGTGATCGTGATACAGTCTTAGATATTTTCCTTCTAACTCTCTCCTGACACTGCTCACCCAAAGATCTCAAGAAGGGATGGCAATTAAAGATGCGCCAAGCCTGAGCCAAATATTCTCTGCTCTCCTCCGTGCACGAGCTCAACACGGAGAGCAGAGCAGTCCTGAATGCTAAGAGCACAGGGGGAGGGAAAGCTCTTTTCAGCATGCAAGGACTCTGTGCATTTTATTGATTTTTCCTGCCCCGTTGCGCATTCCCCAGCAGCTCCTCTCGTGTCAACTGGTGCACGCAGAGCTCCACAAGCTCATGGTGGCCCCTGCAGCATGCCCTGCCCAGCACAAACAGCTGCCAAAGCAGAGAATCACAGAATGCTTAAAGGGATTCTTAAAGCCCACCCAGTGCCATCCCCTGCCCTGGGCAGGGACATCTCCCACCACACTGGGGTGCTCCAACCCCCTCCAACCTGGCCTTGAACCACTCCAGGGATGGGGCAGCCACAGCTTCCCGAGGCAACCTGAGCCAGGGTCTCCACCAGAAGGAATTTCTTCCTAATATCACAGGATGGTTTGGGTTGGAAGGGATCTTCTTAAAGAGCACCCAGTGCCACCCCTGCCCTGGGCAGAGACATCTCGCACCACACCAGGGTGCTTCAACCGTCCTCCAACCTGGCCTTAAAACCCCTCCAGGGATGGGGCAGCCACAGCTTGTCGGGGCAACCTGGGTCAAGGTCTCATCACCCTCACCATGAAGTTCTTCCCAGCTCTCACCTCAATCTCCCTCTTCCAGTGTCAAACCCTTCCCCTTTGTCCTATGGCTCCCCTCCCTTATCCAGAGACCCTC
Source organism: Jacana jacana (assembly GCA_013400555.1). Lineage (NCBI taxonomy): Eukaryota > Metazoa > Chordata > Aves > Charadriiformes > Jacanidae > Jacana > Jacana jacana. Next base: position 26,413 of record VZTM01018518.1, read on the forward strand.
CCCAGCTTTCCTGGACCCCCTGGAGGGACCGGAAGGGGCTCCAAGGTTCCCCTGGAGCCTTCTCTTCTTCACAGGCTTCTCATCCTCAGGGCTCCACTTTTAGCACAGCCTCCTGGCTCCTCTCCATGCAATTATGGATGCAGACACCAGAGCAATGTGTGTGGCTGGACCAGGCACCTGCATACAGATCAGCCCTGGGGCTGGGTGATGACGCTGGTGGGGGCTGTTACACCCCCTTTGCTGGGCATACACCAGGCTGAGAGGTAGCAGCAGCAGGGACACTGGCACTGGGACCTAATTCAGCCCTTTATGTGCAGGTGGGTGTAAGGAAAACCCAGTTGGCAAGAGGACTGCTCATAGCCAGGCTCAGGGTTCACCAGTCAGAATCACAGAATCCCAGTGGAGAGAAGAAACGCTTAAGAAAAAGAAAGGACAAAAGCTCAAGGCTTTGCACTGAGGCAGGGCAGGGCTCTCCCTCGCTCCTCCCCACCTCTTGCCTGTTAAAAAGCACAGCAGGTGGAGGTTTCTCCAACCTCCTGAAGTATTTGGCCACCGGCTACCGGAGGCAGGAAAACTTTTGGATTTATTCATGGCCACCCGTCAGGGGCTGCCATTCCCCAGGCTGAGCTACAGCCTGAAGTTTGCCGCGCTATAAATCAGCTCCTCTTGGACATCATAACTCTTCTTTATAGGCTCTTTTCCCCTCATAAATAAACCTCATTCCATATGTATATACTGCAAAAGGCACGGCTGATTTGCAGCTCCACACTGGCTCAGGTGGCATCTCTCTGCCAGCTGACAAAGTGCCTGGGGAATCTCTCCAGCCTGGCCACATCCCTGTGTGGAATCTATTCCTGCGTGGGACCCATTCCTGCATAGATCCATCCCTGCGTGGGATCCATCCCTGCCTGGGGTCCATCTCAGTGTGGATCCATCCCTGCATGGATCCATCCCTGAGTGGGACCCATTCCTGCATGGGATCCATCTCAGTGTGGATCCATTCCTGTGTGGGATCTATCCTGGTGTGGACTCAGCCCTGTGTGAGATCCATCCCTGTGTGGATCCATTCCCATATGGGACCCATCCCTGCCTGGGGTCTATCCCTGTGTGGACCCATCCCTGCGTGGGACCCATTCCTGGATGGGATCCATCCTTGTGTGGTTCCATCTCTGCCTGGGGTCTATCCTGGTGCTGATCCATCCCTGTGTGGGATCCATCCTTGTGTGGATCCATCCTTGTGTGAAATCCATCCCTGCCTGGGGTCCATCCCTGTGTGAGATCCATCCCCGCATGGGACCCATTGCTGCCTGGGGTCCATCTCAGTGTGGATCCATCCCTGTGGGATCCATCTCCGCCTGGGGTCCATCCTGGTGCAGATCCATCCCTGCGTGGGATCCATCCCTGCATGGGATCCATCTCTGCCTGGGATCCATCCCTGTGTGGGATCCAACTCTGCCTGGGGTCCATCCTGATGTGAGATCCATCCCTGCCTGGGATCCATCCCTGCCTGGGGTCTATCCTGGTGCAGATCCATCCCTGAGTGGGATCCATCCCTGTGTGGGAACCATCCCTGTGTGGGAACCATCCCTGTGTGGACCCATTCCTGCGTGGACCTATCCCTGTATGGATCCATCCCTGCCTGGGGTCCATCCTGGTGTGAGATCCATCCCTGGCGTCCATCCTGCTGCAGATCCATCCCCGTGTGAGACCCATCCCCGCGTGAATCCATCCCTGCGTGGGATTCATCCCTGCGTGACATCCCGCAGCTGTGGGGACCAGCATGAAGCAAGGATGGGGGTGGATGCTCTTTCCTATCCCAATTCCCCTCCAGCAGAGCAGGGAGTGGAACCAGTCACCCGGGAAGTCCTTCAGCCGCAAAATCCTCTTTGTGCACAGAGAATAAATGCCTTTACCGAAATTAGGGCCAGCCAAAGAGGCATTTCATTAGCAGCCGAGAGAGAAAAAAGGGGAATTGCAAAAGGCTTGAGCAAATCGAGCGAGGGCTGAGGCTTGTTTTCCCTCCCCCTACACACTTTCCCGGGGTTGGAGGTGGCTTCTCAGGGACAGGATGGAGAAGGCTCCAGTGGCTCTTGCTCCTCTCCCTCCTCGGCATCCCTGGGCTGGGAGCGGGGAGGGCACAGGGCTCAGCGTTCGGCCTCGGACAAAGACCGTGTTTCAGGCGAAAGAGTTGAGCAATTTATGTCGCCCCGACGTCTGCATGAAGAATAGACCCCTCTATTTTTGTCCTCTGGCTGGTATTTTAATGGCAGATTAACACAAAATGGGTCTAAAGGTGCAATCTGCCCTTTAAAGAGACTGCAGAAGCGCATGGTGGCATTTGGGTTTTACAATGGGCTTAAAGAAGGCACTGGCCACTGACCTCACTGAAGCTGGGGCCCAGGGACCTCTGAGAGCCCAGAGGCTGGAAAGAGAGGCTTCACCCAACCCATAATAGCACTTTCTTCTCCCTTTATCATTCCCACAGGGACACCCAGGAGCTCACAGGGACACCAGAAACGCCAAGCCCAGACTCAACCCGGGTGCCTGCGGGTGCAGCTCCTGCTGAAGTCAGTGAAAGCCGTTCCCATCGCCCTTATCCCAATTTTCTCCTGCAAATCCAAGGGAAGGGAGAGGGAGCAGCCTTGAACCCAGAGCACAACCGTGTCGTGCCAGCCCAGGAGGCCTTAAATCTCTTCTTGAGCTCCTCCTCTGCAGGGCTGTTGGGGAGTGGGAAGGGTGGGTGGGCTCTGGGGGGGTGCTGGGGATGAGGGACACAGCGGGGCTGAGCAATCTGTGCTGCCCGTGGGTACCCGCGCCGCAGAGCATCCCTCCCGCCCTGCTGAGCCGGGGGGGCTGGAGCGGGGCTGACTTACTGCCATGGCCTGGATTATCATTTTGAAAGCTTTAAGTTGGCAACTACCATCGTGGAGAGAAGATTAAGCCCGAGCAGAGCAAGCGGAGCGATTTTTTATAGCCTGAGCCCAGGAGATGTGAGGGGAGCCCTGGCACTGATGCTGAAGTGGGGGTGTGTGTGTGAGGTGTGGGGAGGGGTACTGGTATGCTAAGCACCTTGCAGATCCCAAATCCCTTTAATTTATGAGACTGGAGTGTTGGGGTTATCATCCTCTCTACTTGCAGACACCAGCTGAAGACCCTCTGAGCCCTGGCAGGGAGGTGGGCAGCGGCGTCGGGGCTGGTTTCTAGGGGCAGGCAGCTCCTGGCCGCCTCCAAGTCGAGGGAGTTTACACATTACCTGCCTCTCGACTCTTAACAAAGCTGTGTGCTGCCCAGAATTACTTAGAAAACCATAACACAGCTTAATCAATACTGCTTTCACCTGCTCTGGGAGCTGCTGGGGCGGGAGGGGGCAGCGAACAACGGCTGCATCCAAAGCATCCCACTGGAGCCACCGCAGGTACTGGTAGCTCTGCCTTGAAAAGAGGGTGCTGGGCTGGAGGTGCTCCCCCCTGAGCTCCTCCAGCAGCTGGGATGGCCCCCGGGATGAAGCCAAGGTGTTTTCTACCAGAAGAACCTGTTCCTCACCCATCTCTGAGCCCTCCGGTCAGAGGGGATCCAGGGATGTTGTTCTGGACTAGGGATGGATAGAGCAACCAGGATGAACTTCCCATTGCAGCCAAGCACGGTCTCATAGAATCAATCCTAGAATCATTCAGGGTTGGAAAAGACCCTTGGGATCATGGAGTCCAACCATCAGCCCCACTCTACAAAGTCTTCCATACACCAGATCCCCTGACATCACATCTCAACCGCTCTTCAACACATTCAGGGATGAGGACTCCACCACCTCCCTGGGTGAGTCTCCTCCTCACCGCAAAGGACTCTGGAGCATCTCTTCCTTATTTGCCCCCCTTAAAATTAACACTGCAATTAAGAGCCTGTCCAGATTTATATCGGCCCCATCTCCGCTCCCAGTGCAAGGTCGCACAGGTTTATGGAGATGCAGTTGAATTTGGACCCGGGACCACGGTGACAGGAGAGCGATGCCAGGAAACTTCCCAGGTCTGATTTACACCCGTGATTCCGCTTCATCATCAGCCCTGCCAAGGCAATCCCAGCCAAAGGCAGCTTATACCAATGTGGCAAAAGAATTTGCCCTATAAATTATCTTCAGAGCACAAGGCTTTCGAGCATGCCTGCCCTAGATTAAGCCGTGTCCTTGTCAGTCTTGAACTAGAGAGGAAATAAATCCCTCTCTCCTTTTTTTTGTTGTTGTTTTTCTGCAGGTCTGACCTATCTGGTTGGAAAGCCAAGACTTGGCAGGAGACAAGCCCTCGCCTCCATCCCTGTCGGCAGAAATATTACTAGGATCTTTTTCACTTCATCAGGAGGGAAACTGAGGCAGGGAGTCAGACAAGGGAGGCTCCAAAGTCCCCTCAGGGCTCCTTGCAGAGCCTGGCCAAATAAGAAATGCCCCAGCAGAGCCAGAAATACCCCCTGAGCTGCAGGGGCTGGTGGTCCCCCCTCCTTCTCTGCAGCTGCCGGCATCTGTAATTAAATAATCAATTAGTGGCATCTGGGTTTTACAGGGGGTGCTTATGCCCCTTGTCACAGGCAGAGGACGGTGGGAGCATGGTGCTCTGCCAGATGGGCCATCAAACCCCGCTGTTGGGCCATCAAACCCCGCTGCGGGGCCAGTGTGTCGCTCCACTTCCTGCGCTGTTCTCATTGGCAACGAATTTACAAATCTTTTAAATACTGGCGGGGGGAAGAACAAAAAAGGAGCCTTCCTCCCCCCGGGAGAGACAGATGGCTGCAGAGGCATTGGAAAAGCAGTCAAATCAGAGGGGTTTGGTGCTTGTTTATTGTTGTTTTGGTGTTTTTTTTCCTGTTGGTGTTGTTTGGTGGTTAATATCTGTGCGTGCGTATCTCGGTGAATGATTCATTAGTGTTGGACCCTCCTGATGTCCTCCTCCTTCTGTTGCCTGGGGAGTTGGCAACCAGGCCCTTCTCCCCAAGGGTTTTGGGTTAAATCTTGCTGGAAAAGGGGTAGGAGCGATGCTGGGTAGGAATCAGGCCCTGCATCACCTCCCATCCCTGTTCACACCACAAACCCATTGAAACAGCACTTTCCAGCCCAGTTGCAGAGCCCTGTGTAAAGATGGCTAGTGGTCCCTTGAAGGCCATTAGCCAGAGGCAATGGCACCCATCCTGTGGCCGCTCAGGATGCTGTGCCAGGCTGGTCTGGAAGGTGATGGGGAGTGACGGGATGCAGGGCAGCCAAGACTGATCAGATCCTTAGAATCATAGAACGGTAGAATTGTCTGGGTTGGAAGGGACCTTTAAGATCATCGAGTCCAACCATCAACCCAACTCTGATAGAATCCATCACTAACCCATGTCTCTCAGCGCTCTGTCAACCCGGCTTTTAACTCAGAAAGTAATTCTTTCTAATATCTAATCTGAACCTCCCCTGCTGCAACTTCAGACCATCTCCTCTGGTCCTGTCATTAGTCACTTGGGAGGAGAGGCCAGCACCCACCTCTCTACACCCTCCTTTCAGGAAGTTATAGAGGGCAATGAGGTCTCTCCTCAGCCTCCTCTTCTCCAAACTAAACTCCAAACTAAACAGGCCCAGTTCCATCAGCCTCTCCTCAAAGGAATTGTTCTCCAGGCCCCTCACCAACCCTCATCCTCATCTTCTCCAAACTAAACTCCAAACTAAACAGGCCCAGTTCCCTCAGCCTCTTCTCATGGGACTTGTTCTCCAGACCCCTCACCACTCCAGAACCTCATCTCCGCTGGCCATGATCCAGCACCTCTATGTCCTTCTTGCAGTGAAGGCCTCAGAACTCGACACAGCACTGGAGATGGGGCCTCACCAGTGCCCTGTAGAGGGGGACGACCACTTCCCTACTCCTGCTGGCCGTGATCCAGCATCTCGATGTCTTTCTTGCAGTGAGGGGCCTACTCCTGCTGGCCATTATCCAGCACCTCGATGTCCTTCTTGTAGTGAGGGGCCCAAAAACTGGACACAGCACTGGAGATGGGGCCTCACCGCCCCAGTAGAGGGGGATGACCAGTTCCCTACTCCTGCTGGCCATGATCCAGCACCTCGATGTCCTTCTTGCAGTGAGGGGCCTACTGCTGGCCATGATCCAGCACCTCTATGTCCTTCTTGTAGTGAGGGGCTCAGAACTGGACACAGTACTGGAGATGGGGCCTCACCAGTGCCCAGTAGAGGGTGATGATCACTTCCCTACTGCTGGCCATGCTGTTCCTGAGACAAGCTGGTGTGTCAGCTCTTTGCAAGGTCCTCCTGTGTCCTTCCGGCTCCAGCCCCGCTGGCACACATTCCGTCTCAGGCTGAACAAATACATCCAGGGCCAGGAATTGATTTTTCTAAAAACACCATACGCACACAAAACCCGACATGCATAAACCACGTCGGTTTGTGGGGGAACAATTGCTCTTCTTTCCTGCCACCTTCTCCCTTCCCCAATAAAAAAACCCCGAAAATCAATTGTAAGAGCGTATGTAAAAATACAATGGTGTTAAAATCCGAATAATTAGGTGATTGTGCTAAGCGAACATCTTATTTAAAAACAGCTCAGCGAGACACAATCTAATCAGAAGGAAGCAGGACATGTAGCAGTTTCCAGGTGAGTAAGCTGAAATGCAGAAGTCATTTTATGAAAGGGAGGGGAGGGAGAAATAAAATATGGGGGCTGGAAACGACAAGGGGAGGAAAAGAGAAGGAATCGGCTGCATAGACAGGAGTAATAGCAGCACATCGCCATCGTTATTCCTGAGCACAGCGGCAAGAAGGAGGGGGAAACATGAAATTAAATCAAATATGATTACCAAACAAATAGAAAAGGACCAGCTCAGGGTTGGGTTGAGGTTTTTTTGTGGGTTTGTTGTTGGTTTTTTTTCTCCCCCCCACCCCTGATGTTTGGGCAATGAGTCTGCTAGAGGGGAGGAAGGTACAGGAAAGGATGGGGAGCTTGAGGGGAGCCCCCCTCACACCCCACTGCAGCATCCTCATCCCAGAGCAGATGATCAGGATGGGAAGGAGCAGCAAGAACAGGTGGGAATCTCTTACCCTAAACAACGTTATTTAATCCCATTTTCATGCAAATGGCATCGCAATAAAGAACAAGGAAGTTCAACGCAGACACTGGGGCATAATTGCTTCTGAATAGATTGCTTCTTGGAAAAAAAAAACCAAAACCCACCACTTTTTCTTTAATTTTGAATTCTCTGGTGCACCAGCTGCTGCTTTAAACACCTCCAGCCCTGGCTGCTCCCATCACCTCCAGCAGCTCCTCAATAATCAAGGAGTGCAGGGATCCTGGGTACCTTTGGCTCATCCATCTCTCCCCGTGGCTTGTCCATCCCCGGAGCCAGGGAAGGTGCCCAACCCTCATCCTGTGGCTTTTGCCAGTTGTCCCTTGGGGACGGTGGCTAAAGCATTGCCACTGGCCATCGAGGAGCATCACAGAGCGTGGCTGCTCCACCCTCGCTGACTGGATCCACCAAGACACCGGGCTCAGTGGAATTTCACCTTTCAGGCCACCTCTGATGATGTTTCCCACCATGGTGTGACCCCCAAAAGCATCCTCTGATGGCAACTCCCACAGCCTGTTCACTGCACAAGCCTCCAGGTCCACATTTAGATCGGGAAAGGGACCAACCAAGGGGTGGAGATGGAGCACTCAGGGGGACAGGGCTGATGAAGAGGGACCAGACGACTGTATTGTCCCCCACTTGCCTGTCCCAAGGGTGGATAAGGTGGCACAGGGCAGGGGATGATGATGGCTGTGGGCAGCTGGGGTTGGAGGGGTGTCACCGCCCCATGCCGAGGTTCCTCTGCAGGCACCGTGCTGAGAAGCATCATCCTCATCCTCCTCCACTCCATCCCTTCCCTCCATAATATCCAAATATAAACTTTCTCATAAAATGTAAATTATTCCAGCTGGAAAAAGAGCACTCCCCACCCCTCCCCACCATTCTCCCTTTCCCTCCTTGGTTTTGATCTGGCTGGTGCCAGATGGCCTTTAACAAACCCTGGGCACGCAGAGGTGGCCACGTCCTCCCTCTCACCGAGAAGCCCTTTGAAGGCAAACAGTGAATAATGGGAAAAAACGAGCCGGGGCAACACGCAGGGAGAGGCTGGAAGCTGGGGTTGAGGCAGGGGGGGACAACATGGGATGGGACACAGAGCTTTGATCCAGGCTGGGGATGGAGAACATCATCCCTGCTCCCTGGAGGGTGAGGATTTCTAAATCTGAGCATGGGAGCCCCGATGCCGTGGGGTGAACTAGGGTTCGGGGGCACACAGGGGGTCCTCCAGGGGCAGTGGGATGCTGTGGGAAACACTCTTCTCCCAAAGACAGGCAGCTCCTGGATGGATACAAGGGTTTTCCAGTGATGCCACCCAAAATCCACAGGGCTGGATACCCAGCCACGCACGGTGCAGCAGCTTCATTTCTTTCCCACTGCCCACCCCTCCCTGCCTGCTTGGAAAGACCAGGATTTAACCATCCCTCTCCACTGATGCCCTCCCCAGACCCTTCCCCCCCAACCCCGGCAGCCGGGAGGTGACCCAGCCGTGCCCGTGCTGCTCTGCACCCGGGGCTGAGCTTGTGAAGGTCATTTCTGCCCCCTTGTTCCCTGCAAAACGTGCCGAGTCTCCACCTCATTTCCTATGCATTGAACTTCACAGACCTGGAGGTCTCTCCGACAGCAAGGCGTGGGGATTTGACCGGGATTTTGCTCCTGCCTTCCCCCGCCCTCCTCAGCTCCCCCCC
>VZTM01018518.1:41546-58150 GCA_013400555.1 Jacana jacana
GCCCCCCGCTGTTCGGGCAGTGCCTCGTTGGGGGGGGGGGGGGGGGACGGGGGACTGTCTTTAGGGAGGAGGTGGAAAAAGCTGGTGGGAGCACAGAGGGGCACAGAGAGATGGGGATGGCGGGGCATGGGAGGAAGCTTGGGAGAGGTGGGGAAGAGATGCCTCCAGGGAATAAAAGGGGTAAAAACAGAAAAGGACCGTTGAGAGCTAAAAATAATCTCCTGGCATCCCTGGGACTTGGGTCAATAAAGATGTTTTTGACCTTTTTCTGTGTCAACAGTTTATCACCCATCCCTCCCCCAGCAGACACGAGCCAGGCAGCCCAGACTGTCACCTAGAAGTCGTGTGTCATTTGCATAGGTTTCATTAGCGTGGTTTAATTATCGTTAGAGGTACACATGCCCTGGTGCTCGTGTCAACACCGCAGTCCCTCCTCGACCCCTGGGCTCAGGGGGCCGTGCCTCGTCGATACAGGGAGCCTTTCCCTTTCCTCCCAGTCGGTGAATGGGGGAATTGATGGCCAGGCATTGATCTCAGCTCTCCTTTCTCCCTGCTCCTCCAACCCCATCCTCATTAATTAAAGAAGCAGCCCCCGCCTCCCTTCCTGCTGGCAAGGGGGGGCACTGCCCACGGAACAGTCTATGCACGGACTATAGCATATAGAGGCTATAGGCACTGCTCTCTACCCGTTGTGCACGCTGGAATTGCTGGAGGGAGCTAATTAAGCATTCTGTCCTCCTTTTGCCTCAAAGATGCTATGCAAAACCAAAGCCCATGGAATGTTCAAGCAGGATTCTTATTAATTTTTACGGGGGAGATGGGAGAATAACTGCCTGGAAACCGGGTTTGAAGAATGGAAACAGACTGCCCCTTCTTTCTTACTTAATTTGTATTGACTTTTTTCTTTTTACTATTATTATTATTTATTTTTATTTGAGGGAGCTGAAAGCGCAGAGTGTGATTTTCAGTGCTTTAAAATGTGTATTATGTCCCTGCTTAAGGCCTGGCTGTGAGGCGGGTTAGACGAATGAACAAGCGCTGCCCTGAATACAAGCAAAATAGTCGCAATAATAATAATAATTATAATTATTATTAATAATAATGCAAATGGCAGGGCTGTCACCATGCCCTGCAAAAAAAAAAACCCATGGCTTTGAGGCCTTCAGAAACAGCTGAGCTGGTGGGAATCAGCTCTCCCAGCCCTTTATAAGCACGAGCACCCAGAGTATTGCGGTGCCGAGCTCTGTCCCTGAGAAGAACCTGGCCATAAATCCCCCAAAAGAGCACTTTCCTCATGAGGGAATGAAAGAGTCACTAACGGGGAAGAGAGGCAGGGCAGGGAGAAAGGAACACACAGCTCCAAATGGGAGGAGGAAGAGGAGGAGAAGAAGAAGGACCCAGCCCAGCATCTTCGCTGATGCTGCCAGCACCCCTGGTCCCACCGCACGAACGCTCTCGCCCTCTCCATGTTCTCCTTGCAGGAAGATTGGCAGTGACCTTTAAATGTCACTTTCAAATGCCAGCCCTAGCTAAGTGGCTACAAAATGCAGTGTTCATGCTAGATTATGGGGAGTGATGGGCCTGAACCGCTCACCTCCTGATGGGAGCAAGACAGGGATGCTGGAAAAAAGCAAAGGGCCCTTTGGGCGGTCCATGACCACCTTCTCCTCCACCCATCATTAGGGAAATGAAGATCATCTCATCTCCTCATCCCTGCCCTCCATGGGAAACAGCTGACCATAGAATCACAGAATGGTTTGGGTTGGAAGGGACCCTAAAGACTACCCAGTGCCACCCCATGCCCTGGGCAGGATCATCTCCCACCACACCAGGGTTGCTCCAAGCCCCTTCCAACCTGGCCTTGAACCCCTCCAGGGATGGGGCAGCCTGGGCCAGGGTCTCACCACCCTCACAGCCAAGAGGTTCTTCCCCACATCTCACCATAATCTCCCCTCTTTCAGTTTGAAGCCATTGCCCCTCATCCTATCAGTACACGCCCTTGTAAGAAATCTCCCAAACCTGGCAGCAGCCCACAGAGCTCCACCTGCACTGCAGCACCCAGAGATCATAGAATCATAGAATGGTCCGGGCTGGAAGAGACCTTTAGGGTCATCTAGTCTGACCTCCCCACAGTCAGCAGATCACCCCATCTCCTGCCAGCCTGGTCCCATCCCAAACACCAGCTCTAGCAGCACCACACACATCTCAGCCCCTGATGCCACCCTGAGCCCCAGCACTCCCCCTGCTGCAGGAGCCACAGAAGCACCTTCATAGAATGGTTTGGGTTGGAAGGGACCTTAAAGACCATCTCATCTTGTTCCAAACCCTTTCCATGGCAGGGACACCTCCCACCACACCAGGTTGCTCCAAGCCCCCTCCAACCTCGCCTTGAACCCCTCCAGGGATGGGGCAGCCACAGCTTCTCGGGGCATCCTGGGCCAGGGTCTCACCAGAAAGAATTTCTTCCTGATATCACAGGATGGTTTGGGTNCCTTATATCACAGGATGGTTTGGGTGGGAATGGACCTTAAAGATCATCTCATTCCAACCCCCTAGACTGGGCAGGGACACCTCCCACCACACCAGGTGGCTCCAAGCCCCTCTCCAACCTGGTTTTGGACAACGTGGCCTGATGCTGCTGCTTACCACACTGGGAACCACCAGCAGGTTGGGTCACCACCACCCCCAGTGCAGAAATCAGGGCTCCCCCAGCACCGGGGGGCTGTGTTTCTACCCTGCCAGGCAATGCTGACCTGTGGCACACAGTGAGGTGAACAAATCACAGCAGGGAAAAAACAACAACCCAATAACCCAACAAAAACAACAACAAAACCCACCAAAACCCCCAACCACTACTGTATTTCACAGAATGCCATCAGGGATTGGAAGGGACCTCGAAAGCTCCTCCAGTCCAATCCCCTGCTGGAGCAGGAACACCTAGAGCAGGTCACACAAGATTTCAAATGCATCGCCATGTTCTTTCCATGTTCCCCAGCACAGGGCTCCAATTAGACCCCAGTCAGTTACTGGGGGGGAGAAAAATCATTCAAGACTTTGTTTTCAGTTAAGACAAGGGCAACAGGTGCAAGCTGGAATGATGATAGGACAAGCGGCAATGGGTGCAAGCTGGAACAGAGGAGATTCCACCTAAATATGAGGAAAAACTTCTTCATGGTGAGGGTGAGGGAACCCTGGCAGGGGCTGCCCAGGGAGGTGGTGGAGTCTCCTTCTCTGGAGACATTCCAAACCCTCCTGGAGGCGTTCCTGTGTGACCTGCTCTGGGTGTTCCTTCTCCAGCAGTGGGGTTGGACTGGATGAGCTTTCAAGGTCCCTTCAAATCCCTGAGATTTTGGGATTCTGTGATTCAGTTGATTGGAATTTGGGGTGAACAAGCTGTTCCCGCACGGTTTCCATCTGATCCCCATTAAATCCCCTGAGTGTCTGTGTCCGTGTCTGTGTCTCCAAGTCCTCCCCATAGTGCACCCCCAGGCTTGTCACAGACCAGCCAAAATAAACCCCAAACACTGTATTTTTATGAGAAAAGAAAAGAAGAGCTGGGGCTGCAACCGCTGTCACCATCAGTGTCACCCGGAGTGAGATCGCTATCCGGCAGAAGCAAAGCCAGAAGCTCTGGCTACACAAATTGTATTTCCCCAGGCAGCAGATTAATTAAAACTATCAAGTGTTCCCAGCTTTTTGAAATTAACTTTGAAAGTGTTGGGATTAAAGAAAAAAAAAAATGAAGTGGGAAATAAGGGAAAAAAAAAACAAACCTCAACCCTGAATTATTTTTTTTTTTTAATTTTTTTTTTCTGTCGTTGTTCCTTTTCTTCTCCCTTGAGTGCGGGGAAAAAGGAGGAAAAAAAAGGCAGATTTTGCCCCAGACTGTTTGCAGGCAGTGATGGAGCCTTAATTAATGATGCTGAACCCTGATTTACTACAAACCTTGGGCCAAAGGTCCCTGCTGTTAAATTTCACGTTGCTTGGCTTTTTTTGAGATGGTTCCTCTGGGGTTTTTTGGTTCCATTCCTGAGGAGAGGTGACCCCTCTCCAGCTCAGCCCCATTGTGGTGGTGGTGGTGGTGATGGTGTTGATGGTGGTGATGGTGATGGTGATGGTGGTGGTGGTGGTGATGGTGATGGTGGTGGTGATGGTGGTGGTGGTGGTGATGGTGGTGGTAGTGGTGGTGATGGTGGTGGTGATGGTGGTGGTGATGGTGGTGGTGATGATGGTGATGATGGTGATGGTGGTGGTGGTGACCAGGCTCCCTGCTCTGAGGTGGGAGCAGGGGGATGGATAAACCCAGGGGAAACCCCACTGGGAACCTGGATATAAACAGGGGAGGAGATGGGGAAATGGAGGAAGGGGGAATGGAGGATGGAGCCAGGCTCTTCTCAGCAGATCCCAGTGACAGGATGAGGGACAATGGGCACAAGCTGGAACATGGGAAGTTCCATTAATATGAAGAAAACCTTCTTTGGGGTGAGGGTGGCAGAGCCCTGGCAGAGGCTGCCCAGGGAGGGTGTGGAGTCCCCTTCTCTGGAGACCTTCAAGCCCCTCCTGGGTGCCATCCTTAGGAGATGTGCTGTGGGCAACCCTGCTGTAACAGGGGAGTTGGATGGGGTGATCCCTAGAGGTCCCTCAACTCGAACAATTCCCTAATTCTGTTAAAAAAAAAACAACCAAAGCCCACCCCACAGCCCAGGTGTGAGACATTAGGGACTCTCAGGAAGAACTACCCTCAGGGTGGGATGAAGAGGCTGCACCAAAGAACACTACAGCTCTTTGAGAGCAATTGGGGAAATGGTGCCTCCTTCCCGCAGGACAGAGGTTTGTTTCTCGGCGGGTTCAGTAGGGAAATTACGCTCAGCTGTACTTCCCCGGGGTTTTATTTCATGACCCAGCCATGATTGTGCTACTCAGCTTCCAAAGAGGGGTTGTTCCAGGCTGGAGAGGCCTTAGAAATAAGGAGGTGGAAACCTTCCAGAAGAGACAAGAGCTAAACACGCCGTATTGGCATCCTGTCTTATGACATACAGGGTAAAGCACAGCCCAGGAGCTCTGGAATAGGAACAATTCACTCCATACCAGTTCCTTGGCACTGGTGAAGAGGAGCAGGGGATGCTAACCCAGCCAGGCAGGGCAAGGTGAGGTATTTGCAGGGGGAAAAAAGCCCCACCAGCTGCAAAGCCAAGGTTTACGGCAGCACTGAACCTGGTTTCTCTGCTGATGCCAACCCAGTTTACCATCAGGGACCCACTGGGGCCATCCTGGTTCAAACCAGGCTCCTACCTCCCTGCCCAGTCCCATTCCCAGCACGGAGCTGGTGGGCAGTGTGGGAGATGCCCTGCTGCTGCCACCCAGCAGGGCTGGCACCCACACACGTCCCCCCTGCCCTGACCAGGCTGGAAGGGGCAGCACGGTGGCACAACAGCTCCATCAGGAGCGGGGCTGCGAGCTCCATGGTGCTCTTGTGAGCTCCCTGGCAGTGCTGCCATCTCCCAAGCAGTTCTGCAAGCTCCCTGGTGCTGCTCTCATCTCCTTGGTGCCACCGCGAGCTCCCCAGCAATGATATGAGCTCCCCAGCAAGGATGTGAGCTCCCAAGCAAATATCTGAGCTCCTGAGCAATGATGTGAGCTCCCCAGCAGTTCTGTGAGCTCCCCAGCAATGATGGGAGCTCCCTAGCAATGGTACAAGCTCCCCAGCAATGATCTGAGCTCCCCAGCAATGGTGGGAACTCCCCAGCAATGATGTGAGCACCCCAGCAATGATCTAAGCTCCCCAGCAATGATGGGAACTCCCCAGCAATGATGTGAGCACTCCAGCAATGATGGGAGCTCCCCAGCGACGACGCAAGCTCCCCAGCAATGACGCAAGCACCAGCTCCCCAGCAATGACGCAAGCACCAGCTCCCCAGCAACGATGGGAGCTCCCCAGCAATGGTACAAGCCCCCCAGCAAAGATGTGAGCTCCCCAGCAGTTCTGGGAACTCCCTGACACTGCTGTGAGCTCCCTGATGTTGCTGGGATCTTCCCAGCTGTGCTGTGAGCTCCACGGGTGCTCTTGTGTGCTGCCCCGCAGTGCTGAGAGCTCGCCTCCCGCAGCTTCCCAGCCAGGCAGCGGCTCCCACAGCCTCCTCCGCTCCCCAGATCTCACCATTACTGCCTTTCGGGCCAGGCCAGCCCTCCCTTGCCTACGGGTGTCCCGCACTGATGTCCCTGCTGTGACACTCGCAGAGCTGCCTGCACTCCCTGCCTGCACTCCCTACACTCCATTTCTGCACTCCCTTCCTGCATTCCCTGCCTGCACTCCCTGCCTGCACTCCCTGTCTGCACTCCGTACACTCCATTTCTGCACTCCCTTCCTTGCATTCCCTGCCTGCACTCCATTCCTGTACTCCCTGCCTGCACTCTCCTGCCTGCACGCCCTGCCCGTACTCTCCTGCCTGCACTCTCCTGCCTGCACNGCTCCCTCCCTCTCCCCCCTGCCTGCACTCCCTGCCTGCACTCCCTACACTCCATTTCTGCACTCCCTTCCTGCATTCCCTGCCTGCACTCCTTGCCTGCACTCCATTCCTGTACTCCCAGGACCATTCACAGGACCATTCAGGTTGGAAGAGACCCTTGGGATCATCCAGCCCAACCATCATCCAACCCTGCCTGCACTCTCCTGCCTGCACTCCCTGCCTGCACTCTCCTGCCTGCACTCCCTGCCTGCACTCCCTGCCTGTGCTCTCCTGCCTGCACTCTCCTGCCTGCACTCCCTGTCTGCACTCCCTGTCTGCCCTCCCTGCCTGCACTCTCCTGTCTGCACTCCCTGTCTGCACTCCCTGTCTGCACTCCCTACACTCCATTTCTGCACTCCCTTCCTGCATTCCCTGCCTGTACTCCCTACCTGCACTCCCTGCCTGCACCATTGCACCCGTGCTGAAACTCTCCTTGTTTTGACATGCACCGTTTCACTGCCTTCACTAAAACGTGCTGGGAGGGGAAGGAGCAGACCTGGGATCCCAAAGGGTCGTGGATCAAACCTAATTACTCTTCAAATGACTTCTAATCATCTCTCCAGCTCCCTTCCCCGCAGCAGCTGTGGCTCCGGCAGCCGTGGAGCTGAGAAGAGGAAGCAAATACAAACCAAACGATTAGAAAACAGCAAACCCCAAATCTGCCTGACCCCAGCAGACAAAGAGATGCTCGGGGTTTCTGCAGGACGGCTTGGCCCCTCTTCTGCATCTCAACGGGGCTTCTGGTGGGTCTTAGATGCCTGGAGGGAGTTTTCTCTGCCTCTTGCTGCCTCTGCCCCTTATCTGCAGGCTCAGCCGAGCTGCTTTGGCTGCGAAGGCTGCGGAGTCACTAATCCTGGCTCATGCAGGGATGGTGGGAGTGATAGAAGCAGTGGCTTGGAGGTTTCATCCTGACTTATTCCCCCTCCTCAGTCCCTGCCATCCCCAGCTTTTCCCTTCATGCCATCCATGTGCCCTGGGCTTGCTTTTGGGGGACACCAGCACCCTCCCTCTGAAGCCCCAAGGGAAAGGTTTTCCCTTGTCCTGGTTTGGCATCGCTCTGCTTTTAAAAGCTGCCCTCACAGTTCTCCCAGTTGAACCATTCTACCTGTCCTCCAGCTCGGTGACCGCAGTCCCCACAGTCCCTTAGGAAGCTCCAGCACACAGACTGGAGACTGGCTGTAAATGTCTCCTGTTACCCAAGCGCTCCCCTTCCATTAGTTTAAAAGAAAATAATATATAAAAATCAATCAGATGCTTTTTATTTGCTCTTTTCCCTCCCCACTGCAGCCAGCCTTTGCCAAGCACAAACATCCCAGCCTGGCTGCCGGCCCTGGGGTTGCTTTCTCCATCCCAGATGGCTGGAGGTGAGGGATGGCTGTGGTAAGAAGGGCTGTGGGATGGACCCAGTGTGGGATAGGACTGGGGTGACACAGGACCTGGGTGACACAGGACCGGGGGGCACAGGACTGGGGTGACACAAGACCTGGGTGACACAGGACCAGGGGGGCACAGGACTTGGGTGACACAGGGCTGGGGAAAGCCCACAACGGAGCAGTAGGGACTGTGCTGATTAATGCCACGACATGAGATGTAAAACACAACATTAGCACAAAACCTTTCTCCCGATTACCTTGGAATTATAATTACACTGGCCCTTAATATCCCCACATCCCAGTAATTCCAGCTGGCTTACCAGCCTCCAGTCATGGGCTGATATTCACTTTTAATCACCTCGCCTTTGTGCAGGGGAAGGGATGGTCCCAGCGACCTGTCCTTTTTAGGGGGGGGTGTTCATCAGCATCCAAAACCCAGCGAGGGACTGGGATGCAGGGAAGGAGCTGGACTCTGCATCCCTTCCAGGGGAGCCAAGAGAAGAGGTGTCCTGATTTAAGCGCTCCAATCTGCACTCATGAGACCCCACCTGGAGCACTGTGTCCAGCTTTGGAGTCCTCAACATAGAAAGTACATAGACCCGATGGAAAAGGTCCAGCGGAGGATGATGAGAGGGCTGGAGCACCTCTGCTGGGAAGACAGGCTGGGAGAGCTGGGGTTGATCAGCCTGGAGAAAAGAAGGCTTCAAGGAGACCTTAGAGCAGCCTTCCACCATCTGAAAGGGGCTCCAGGAGAGCTGGGGAGGGACTCTTTGTCAGGGAGTGGAGTGATGGGACAAGGGGTAATGGCTTTAAATTGGAAGAGGGGAGATTTAGATGAGATACCAGAAAGAAATTCTTTGCTGTGAGGGTTGTGAGGCACTGGAAGAGGTTGCCCAGAGAAGNGTTTTCTTCCCCCTTCCCTTGCATCAGGCCCATCTCCAGTTATCTCCAGCCCTATCACAAGGGGGTTTGTTCCTGCCAAGAGAGCTGGATGTTACAAGTGTCCTTTGAATGTGCAATCACAGCAGGCGACTCCCCTTTCCCTCCCTTTCCTGGGTTTCTGGCTCGGGATCTTGATGATTAAGCTCAGGGCAGGGGGTTGGAATAAGATGATTTTTAAGGCCCCTTCCAACCTGAGCCATTCTATGATTCTAATCGAGGTCCCTATCAACCCCTCAAGCTCCATCACCACAGCAGCTGCATCCCAGGCATCACCACCACCTCTCTCCCAGCCCCATATCCACCCCCGTGCTGGTCCCAGGGGAGCAGAGAGGCAAAGCTCCCTTAGCCCTGCCCCATCTGCAACAGGGGGAAGGACCCACATCCCAGGAGCTGAGCAGAGGTTAAAGCCTAGCCCCAGCTAGGAGGCATCCTTCCCAGGAGGAAGAGCCAGAACACAAGCACCCAGCCTCAAACAGCGTCAGGATTAGAGGGAAAAGATAAAATCATCGGCAGGGACGGAGAGAGAAAAGAGGGGAAAAAAAGAAAGAAAGTAAAGGAAAAAAAAAAAAAACCACAAACCCTCAGACAGAATAAAACATTCTCCCTAGAGGACCGATTTCAAAGACATTTTTAATTAACTGTGCATTTCACTGGAGCTTAGCGGCAGAATTATTGTACATTAAATAAATACCAGTTGATTATTAAGAACATATTTACCGAGCCTTAAGTATGGCGGGTCACAGATGTAGGCTCCTGCTTGGTACAGTTGTTTCTGAGTAATCAGTTATTTACTTTACAACCTCTGCTGCTGCAGGGAAGGAGAGGAAAGAGGGGCGGCAAAGGCATCCCCAACCCCTGGGAGACTTTTTCCCCGAGGGGGGATGACCATAAGGCAGAAGGGAGCGGGATGGGAAAGGTTTTTCCTTTCTCCATTTCCCCTTCTGCCTCTGCCATAAGGAAAAGCCGCCCTTTTCTGTGCATATTTATCAGAGCTGTAATAAATGAGGGTCCGAGCCTTTTCCCCCGATGATTGATGGACACGGGGATTAGTTTAAGCACAAGGGGAAGCTAAGTGGTCTGGCTCGGACCACGGCACATTCATCAAGTCGACAGGCAGAGCATGGGGCTGACTCCCGCCTTTGCTGGGGAACCTTTTTCTTAAACACACTCACACACACACACACACACACACAAAAAGAGCACTTTGGATCCCATTAGAGCAAATATACATACACGAACCAGTCTTTATCCGAGTTAACGACAAACAGTTGTGAGCTGGGCTCGGTTCCCGGCGCAAGTGTAAATGGTTGACAGCAGCAATTCCTGCCCAAAACAGGCCACCTGCCCACCTTCTCTAGATAATTCCATCACATCACAGCCTTCAGCACAGGAATGGAACCAAAGCCATCCTCTTTACCCAAGAAAGGGGCTGGCAGAGGTGGCTCTGAGCGCAGATGGAGGAACCCAGATGTTTCCTTCAGGGGTAGACCTGTTCTCCCAGCAGGGCCCAACCGCCCAAAGGCAAAACCCCACAAGAGCCCTTGGACAACGGTGGGAAACAAAATCCAGCTCTTGTGGCTCCCAGCCATGTCCTCTTAAAAATAAATTCATGGCTCCTGTCTGCCTGGGCCATCATTTTGCAAGGTTTATGCACAAACCACATACAAGTAGAGTGGAAACATAAAATTATATAGGGCAGTTAATTGAAAAACTGCCTGCGCTGCATGCAATAATTGACATTAAGTGTTGCTTGGAGCAGGAAATCACTCGATACTGAACAGGCTCGGTGGTACTGCATGTTCTGAGCAGCTCCACGGGCCAATCCAGGGCTGGCAGAAACTAGGGAGAAGCCCCTCTGCTGCTGGGATTGGGATGGAAAATGAAGTTTCCATGAAGCAGGAGTTTCCATGGGGGGTGTTGATGCGACACGGGTCCCGTGGCATGTGGAGGAGAACCAGAGTGGCTGGGAAGTGAGTCATAACTTCAAGTGGTGGTTTAAATCAGGGCAAGAAAAGACAGCCAGTGAGATTTTTATTTATCTCTTTAATTTTTTTTTAAAATACTGAGACTAAAAGTTTGCAGTCCCCTGTATTTCCTATAGGATTGAAACCATTCGCTGGGGTCAGTTATTTCCCTTCCAATGACTGTCCCATGATGGGCCCCATGGTCCCAGTCACGTCACCTGGGGGCTGTGCATGTCCTGCAGATAATTGTTGTCACTGCAAGTCATTGAAATAGATAAATTCAAAATTAGGAAGGGAAAAGACAGAGCAAAGGGTCTGTGGTTGCTTGGCCAAAGACACCCAGCAGGGCAGAAGAGCCCCAGTCAAAGTCCTGCCCCAGGACCCATCTCCAGGGTATCATGGAATCATAGAATGGTTTGGGTGGGAAGAGACCTTAAAGACCATCTCATTCCACCTCCTTGCCCTGAGCAGGGACACCTCCCACCAGACCAGGTTGCTCAAAGCCCCATCCAACCTGGAAAAGATCCAGGTTATTCGTATCGGTGCGGTAGGAATAACCCTGTCTCTCTGCCAGACCCTGCTGGGGGGGGGGGTCACCAGGGATCCCAAATTCCCCTCCTTGTCCTTTCCTTCAGCTGGGACCAAGAAACAAGGAGCTTTGGAAGTCCTTGACTCAGGAGCCGCAGTTTAATGTGCCGGTCACATCGCCCACTGCCTTATTAGCAGCATCAAGCATCTGTAATTTGCAGACACTTTTCCAAAGGGGAATTAGCAATATATTTATTTTTCTGCTGATGAATAGCTGAGCTGTGCATAAGGGATAACTAAGCCTTGCCAATTTTTTATCATCTCTATGATCTACAGGTTTTTCCCATGCAAACATATCTGAGAATAGATGTTTTTACTATCAAAACCCCCTTTCAGACCGTTCGGCTCCCTGAGGACATGGGTGCTTTCACTGCTCCTGCAGTCCCTCCATCAGGGGTGACTGGCTCATTCAGGAGATGTTGCAATATGAGCAAAATAATGTTAAATATTAGCTTAATACCTTCAAGCACTGGATTGAACGTGGCGTAACACATTTCAGAATTCTTAAGGTGACACCTTTGCTGTCATCTTTCAACAGGGGAAACCAAATTGACACTGTAGGGTCCCAGGAAAGGGCAGGAGAACCGAGAGAGCGCTGCTAAGCCCATCTTTCCAACAACTTTTGGGTGCCTCCTCCAGCTCTGTGTGATCACCAGAACCAGAGCATCCCAGAGCCAGATTGTCCTTGAGCCAGACCATCCCAGAACTGGACCACCCCAGAACCAGAGCATCCCAGAGCCAGAGCATCCCAGAGCCAGAACATTCTTGAGCCAGAGCATCCCAGAACTGGACCACCCCAGAGCAGGAGCATCCCTGAGCCTGAGCATCTCCGAACTTGACCATCCCAGAACCGGACCATCCCAGAACCAGACCATCCCTGAGCTGGACCATCCCAGAGTCGGACCATCTCAGAGGCAGAGCATTGCAGAGCTCAGCCCCGGTCCCCAGCATCTCTGAGCACTCCCCTGCTCTGGCTATGCCCTCAGGGAGAGAAAGAGCCCATCCATGCATCAAAAGCTTCAAGCCAAGCAGCATCCCACTAATTTCTCCCTTTAGGGTGGCCCGAGGGCTGGTTGAGTTAAGGCAAGGAGGAAGCGTGCACAAACCAAGAGCCGGCGGAGCTTGCTCATTTATTTGGACAATGATAGTTTAGCTTTAAATATTTATAGCTTTTCCTAATGTACTGGTAAGTGTAATGTAGTATATTCTGCAAAGACGATGAGCCTCTGTGAGCTCACTGCAAATATCATTGTCTCTTCCCTGCTAAATCTTTGATGAGAACCGGGGGAGAAGGTGGATTTGAGTGCGCACGCACGTGTGTGTGCTGACAAGTGGAGCACAGGAGGACAAAAAATCCTAGAGAGCAGTCCTCCTCCTGGGGATTTGGGATTTTGCCCCTTTCCCCTTCCCCTTTCCCTTCCCCTTCTCAGGTCCCTTCCTGCAGAGCTGCCCTTCATCTGTGATGGACAGTGAGCTCAGGGGAGGAAGGGTCTGTCCCACAGCCACCAGCTCGCTTAATAAATGCCAGAGGAGAGCACTGGGAGGTGACCAGCGATACCTGCCTGTCACCTCAACTCCTTCCCATGGAGCCATGTTCCCCCCTGTCCATCTGGATGACTTTGATTCACCAGCATCTTCCCCCCTACCCCGCTGAGAGCCAGCACTCTCATTACACTTGTGATGCAAGGCCAGGCTTCATTCAGGGAAGGCCCCAGTTTGCTTCTCTTTTAAAGGGTTTCTCCTGCCAGACAGACGTCCTCAGCCTTTCTTCCGAGCAGCTGAAAGGGGAAATTATTTAATCAGGGCCTATTTAAACTGCAGGGCGGACTTCATTTCCCATTACGGCGTGACATAAAAGTTTAACAGCTTTCACACACACACAAAAACCCACCCTATGATCCACTTTTCCACCCCTTCAAGTTCTTGTAATAAATCTGCAAATAAGGAATTCATCATCTCTCGGTAAACGGGTCCCTTCCCCGCCAGCTCTGGAGGAAATCCCTCTCTCCAGGCGTAGTTCAGGAACTGCTGCCACGATGCTGGGGACCGAGGTGTCCCTCCTGCCTGGGGACACCCTGCTGGGGACACCAGCATCTTCCCCAGTGTGTAATGGGGAACAGCTTCGTCCTGCTGCTGGAAGGACTCGCCATCGATTCCCGAGGCTCCTTGGATGCTCTCCAAAGCGCGGGGAGAGCGGCCTCAACCTTCCGCCCGGCCTAAACGATTGTTAATAATGAATCAATAGGGATAACATAACCCTGCAGGGCAGTTTTGCTATCGGAGGCGTCTTATTAATTGGTGGTGAAGAATTAGACCCTGACACCCCATGCATCGCTACAGGCTTGGGGCAGTGTGGCTGGAGTTGCCTGGCAGAAAAGGACCTGGGGGTGCTGGGTGACAAGGGGCTGAACATGAGCCAGCAGTGTGCCCAGGTGGCCAAGAAGGCCAAGGGCATCCTGGCTTGCATAAAGAATAGTGTGACCAGCATTAGTAGGGAGGTGATTGTCCCTCTGTGCTCAGCACTGGGGAGGCCACCCCTTGAGGCTGGTGTCCAGTTCTGGGCACCTCAGCACAAGAGAGATCTGGAGGGGCTGGAGCGAGTACAGAGGAGGGACACGGAGCTGGTGAGAGGCCTGGAGAATAAATCTTATGAGGATCGACTGAGAGTTGGGATTGTTTAGTTTGAGGAANAGGGAAGCTTTGAACAGCTGCTGCAGGGTGAGGCGGTGGGAGACCAGGGCATCCATCCAGGAGGATGCTCCTCACGGGTGCTGGGAGCTGAGACCCTCCCCGGGGAGGATGGAGAGTGGGGTTTGATCCCCTGTGACCCCCCCAGCCACTCTGACACCCCTCTCTGCAGGTATAATTTCACAGAGAGAGTGGTCAGTCAGTGGAATCAGCTGCCCAGGGAGGTGGTGGAGTCCCCATCCCTGACTGTGTTGAAGAGTAGATTAGATGTGGTGTTGGGGGATCTGGTGTAGGGGAGAACTTGTAGAGTAGGGCTGAAGGTTGGACTTGATGATCGCAGGGGTCTCTTCCAACCTATGATTCTATGATTCTATGATAATCCCCATGGGGAACACGCTGCCCTCTCCTAGGGCTGGAGAAGAGCGAGGCGTTGCTGAGACCAGGGAATAAACCACAGATCATAGTGCAGGTGGGAGGCAAAGCTTAGCAGGGCTCCGAGCCCCTCTGTCCCCCAACAAACAGCCTGTAAACTGGGGGGACAAAGGGTTCCCCCTCTCTCCCCACAGCCTCATCCTTGTCCCTCTCCCACTGCTCAGCGCCTGATGCGGTGGCACAATCAACCCAGCCAGGAACACCGGCAATTTTGCAGGGGAAATAAAAATGTATCTATAATTAATGATCCTCCAAGAACACGCGGCCCCTTATTAATGTAGCAATTTGGTGAAACATAATTTATGAGACATTGAGCTTAATCATCAACAAGATCCCAAGTCAGACGCCCGGGAAAGGGAGGGAAAGGGGAGTCGCCTGCTGTGATTGCACATTCAAAGGACACTTGTAACATCCAGCTCTCTTGGCAGGAACAAACCCCCTTGTGATAGGGCTGGAGATAACTGGAGATGGGCCTGATGCAAGGGAAGGGGGAAGAAAACCAACCCAAGACAGCAGACAGCCCATTTATGAACATCCTTTCCATGGGCACTGCCCCAATTTATAAAATCAATAGACCCAAACTGGCTCTGCCGGACTGTTCTCCTCCACCCTGGGCCACAGAGGGAAGCAGGACCTTCCTGAGGTGGTCCAGGAGGTCCCTGCAACCCCCGGAAGTGGCTCTTCTTCTTCACCCACCATAGGACACTTTGGGAGCGATGGGTTAGACCTTTTATAGGAGGTACCTGGGAGCACAAAGTTGTTCCCATGCAGCTGGTTTGGCTCGGCAGTGAGGAATTCATAGAATCATAGAATGGTTAGAGTTGGAAGGGACCTCAAAAATCATCAAGTTCCAGCCCCCCTGCCCTGGGCAGGGACACCTTCCACCACACCAGGTTGCTCCAAGCCCCATCCAGCCTGGCCTTGAACCCCTCCAGGGATGGGGCAGCCACAGCTTCAGTGGGCAACCTATTCTCACCACCTCTCACAGCCAAGAACTTGAAAGAAGTATCTCATCTAAATCTCCCCTCTTCCAATTTAAAGCCATTACCCCTTGTCCCATCACTCCACTCCCTGACAAAGAGTCCCTCCCCAGCTCTCCTTCTCTACTGGAAGGGGCTTTAAGGTCTCCCCAGAGCCTTGTCTTCTCCAGGCTGAACAACCCCAGCTCCCTCAGCCTGTCTTCCCAGCAGAGGTGCTCCAGCCCTCTCATCATCAGCAATTCAGCAATCCCACTTCATCTGGCTTTCCACTGGGAGATTTTCGAGTAGGATAGTGGTTCCTCAGGTTTCTGTGGGAAATACCTTTCTCTTTTTGCTTTTTTTTTTTTTTCCTAGGGGGGAAACCAGAAAAGCCAAAATACTGACTCTGTTCTGGTTACCCCACCCTGAAAACACCACTGTTCAGCCTCTGATTTTTCAGGTTTTCAGTGAAAACCCCTGACATATGTGGAGCAGCATATGCACTGTGGCACGGGGGCGGGCAAGAAGCAGGCGAGGAAGATATTCCCAGTCAGCACTGGGAAAGGGCCCAATACAAAACCCCTTGGAAAAAAAACCCAACACATCAGTAGCTTTTGCAAAATCATGTTCTCGTTTCCCGTCCCTTTTTCATCCAGCCCCCGACTTCGGATGCTCAGCACTTCTGAAGAGCCATCCAAGCTGTGATGCCACATGCTCTCTCCACAGCTTGCCAGAGTCATCATCCCCTGTTGTCCCCCCTCCCAATTCCTTCCCTACAAGAAGGGTGACTTGTTTTTATCTGGGAACTATTAGCAATTAAACAAAGGATGCTCCTTTATGCATTTTCTCTCTTGCACAAGATCTCAGGGACCTCAGGCGAAGCCGGGCCCGTGGCTGGGAGAAGCGCCTTTAAGGCGATGCTGCCTGTGTTTAGCACACGCAGCACAGCCAGATATCTGATGGAAACACATGTTCCTCTTTGCGACAGCGGCTCTCTGCTTGCTCTGTGGTTGAAATTAATTTTAACAGGGATAAAAAAAAAAGAAAAAACACCAAAAAAACCACCAACCCTCGCACGCGGGAAACTGCATGCAAAGCAGTGTGACCTCTCCTCTCCTCTCCTCTCCTCTCCTCTCCTCTCCTCTCCTCTCC
>VZTM01018518.1:67518-82510 GCA_013400555.1 Jacana jacana
GCCCCTGCTTCCCTGCCTGCCCCTGCATTGCCCTCTGCTCCTGCATCCCTGCCTGCATCCCTCATCCTTGCCTGCCCCCACATCCCTGCCTGCCCCTGCATTGACCTCTGCTCCTGCATCCCTGCCTGCCCCTGCATCCCTCTCTGTCCTTCCATCCCTGCCTGCTCCTGCACCCGTGCCTGCCCCTGCATTGACCTCTGCTCCTGCATCCCTGCCTGCATCCCTCATCCTTGCCTGTCCCCACATCCCTGCCTGTTCCTGCATCCCTGCCTGCCCCCACATCCCTCCCTGTCCTTCCATCCCTGCCTGTCCCCACATCCCTGCCTGCACTGACATCCCTGGCTGTGCCTGTGCAGGCAGCGCCAGCAGACGAGTTTTTTGCTGCCTGTTCGGCCTCTTCGAAGCACAAGGTTCTCGTCAGGCCCTAATTGGGAAATGAAAGAGACAAGGTGTCATCTTGCAGCCCGAGTTGGGCACCTCTCCCTTCCTCAACTAAACAAATTCACCATCAAATCACACTCCTTTATACTCTCCTTTACTGGGGCAGGGTGGGGAATATTTGATGAAATAGGGAATATTTGATGAAACGCAATATAAAATGAAAGCAAATCAGATCTGGCTGCCTGATTCAAAGGCAAAATGCTTATTACTCTGCTTTTCCTGCCACTGGGATCTCTTAACGTTATGTAAATGTGACGGGCGCCGAAAGAAACCAGTCCTCACGTTTCTGCCAGGAAATCCCCTTTCTCCTACTGCTCCTCACGGGATAATTGAAGGTAATTGGGGACGAGGGCTGTCAAGGACTCAGAAATTCATCTAGGCTCCAGTAAGGGCTTTTTTCCTCTTCTATGGGTGACCACCACCTATCCTTCAGTGAGATCCCATCTAGAGCCTACATGGAGACTCCTCCACTCCACCTCCATGGCTTGATCCAGCATCCACCCGGATCAATAGCAGCTACTCCATTCACATCAATAGATACCGGGAGCAGAGAGTAAATCTGGGCTCTGGATAATGCCTTTCTTTTAATTAGTCTTTGGCCTTCCAGTCATTAGTTCTCAACAGCTTAACTCAGCGCGAGTTGGAATGAAGACAGACCCCACTAGTGCATATTAGTTTCCAGCCCTGGCCCTAAGAAGCAAGAAATAAGTGTAGAATTTGCAAAAGAGTAAAGTTGCTGCATTATTTAAAAATTTGCTGATGAATAATTTAGGCAAATGAGTCTGTGAACATTAGGCAATATTGCATTACAAAATAAATCAATTACAACGTAAGGAAAAACCAAAAAAATAAGCCCTCCTTGGCTCATTGAAAAACACTGCAAAGGCGAAGAATATTCCCTTTATTAAAAAAAAATAATAATAAAAAAATAAGAGTTTTAAGTAAGAATCTGTTACGATAACCAAGGTATGGCCGCAAGCGTCTCTGCGAAGGGGAGGAAGCATCCTTCCTCTCCCCCAGCACCTTCTCTCCATTAACATTCCTCTCCTGGTTCTGGTGAGGGTAACTTTGAACCCACCAGGTATCCTGGTGCACAGAACTGAGGAGTTGTTTGTCTGTAAATACCCATAAATTAGCATTTATTCCAGCCCATATCGCAAAGGGCCCTGCTCAACTACTGCAGGCAGCCTCGCCGAGCCCCTGCCCCACTCAGCACCTCTCCCAGAGTGGTCCCTGGTTTATTTAGGGGTCACCCCTTTGATGTGGGGGCAGTTTCCTTGCGGAGACCTCCTCAGAGCATCCGTAAAGCCTTTGGAAATGGGAGAAGGGACCATCACCCTTCTTTCCTTATGATGGGAGAGGAAGGTCCCTGCTAATACAAAAGTCCCTTGAAGCCAAAGCCATAAGGAAATCACAGAATCCCAGAATCTCAGGGATTGGAAGGGACCTTGAAAGCTCATCAAGTCCAACCCCCCTGCTGGAGCAGGAACACCCAGAGCAGGTCACACAGGAACGCCTCCAGGCGGGTTCGGAATGTCTCCAGAGAAGGAGAGTCCACCACCTCCCTGGGCAGCCCCTGCCAGGGTTCAGTCACTCTCACTGTGAAGAAGTTTTTCCTCATATTTAACTGGAATCTCCTCTGTTCCAGCTTGCACCCATTGCCCCTTGTCCTATCACTGGATGTCACTGAGAAGAGTCTGGCTCCATCCTCCTGACACTCACCCTTTCCATATTTATCAACATTCAGGAGGTCACCCCTCAGTCTCCTCCAAGCTCAAGAGACCCAGCTCCCTCAGCCTTTCCTCCTAGGGGAGATGCTCCACTCCCTCCANTTTGTCCAAAAGTAATTTCAATTTCTGCCTGAGCTTGGATGGGGCTTGGGTGAATTGCCACTTGATTTGGGGCTGGGGGGGGAGTTAGAGAGAGAATTAGGGCTCCTGGGGAGAGCACTAGGCTGGGGGGGGTGTCACACCGGGCAGGGGGGTTTCACTGAATTCTGAAAATGCGCTGAAATGTTAAAGCTGTCCCTGCTGGTGGTAACTGGACCTACCTTTTGGACCAAAGAGCTGCTCAGCTGCCAGTCTCTCCCTGCGTTGTTGGCTTGGATGAGGGGACCTCAGTGTGTCCTTAATTACCCTAGCACCTGAGGGCAGTAAGAGAGAAACTGAGGGCAGGGAGACCTGGGCTCATGGGGACACCACACTCCCCTGCCATCGTCCCCGCCTGATGCCGGGCATCGGGCCCAAGGGTCCCACAGCATGGCTCCAGCCAGCTGGGAGGATGCAGAGGGTTTTGACAGGGGTGAGGGTGTGTGGGTGTGTGGGTGGGGGAGTTTGTTCTGGACCTTTTCATTTCAGGATAAAGGAGGAGGAAAAAATGCTTTATTTCCAGCCCTTTGCTTCCTCGATCGAGGCTATTTCCCACCCCACATCTTCTTCCCCCTCTCCTCTCTTTGTGACTCATAAACAACCTCCTTCTGTTGAGCTCTTTCTCTGCTCCTGGCCTTTCCTCTCTCTGCCCTGGGCTTTTTTGCTATTTATTCTGGAGGACAACAGCCCTGCCAAGAGTGGGACGCTCTCACCGGCTGCGTGGAGCCGGCTTATCCTGCGCCGCAGGGACTGAGGAGGAACACAAGGCTCCCAGTAAAAGGCTCACTGTCCCCTCCATCCACACGTCACCACCCAGAAAGCAGCAGAATTTCTCCCAGCATGAACCAGGGGAGCAGCCTCAGCATGTCAGGACACTGCCCAGAAAGGTTGTGTGTCTTATCCCAGCATCATAACTCCAACCTTCACATGAGCCACAAAGGCCAAGTCTTTGAGGAACCTCAAACTCCTCACAAGCACCTGGGAGTCTCAAAAACAAGGATTTTTGGAGCTCCCCCAGCCCTCCACACCCAGGGAACCTCATCTGGGAACGAGATGGGCAGATGCTGGCCCATCCCTGCCCAGGAAAGTGGGGATCCATCCCAGGGAAAAGGCATCTCCCACCCTCACAAGCCCCGGAAGCTCGGGATGAAGCACAGACACTGCTGCCTCCACAAACTTCTTGCCTGGAGGAGCTGATGGAGAAGAGAGTCCAGGCAGTATAATTAAAGATAATTAAAGATAGGATTCTTCGAGTGCTTATCACAAGGGCAGTGAGAGGCAGGCTCTAGAGGAGATGACGTTAACCCCGGTGATTTAAAGCTTTTGGCCCAAAACCCTTGACCAGCAGAGCCCTGAGGAGAAGGATTTAGGTGTGATGGTGGATGAGAAACTCAACACGAGCTGGCAGTGCCAGCTCTGGAGTCCTCAACATAGAAAGGACACGGAACTGTTGTAACAGGTCCAGCAGAGGGCCATGAAGATGATCAGAGGGATGGAGCACCTCTGCTGTGAAGACAGGCTGAAGGAGCTGGGGTTGCTCAGCCTGGAGAAGAGAAGGCTCTGAGGAGACCTTAGAGCAGCCTTCCACCATCTGAAAGGGCTCTAGGAGAGCTGGAGAGGGACTCTGTAAGGGAGTGGAGTGACAAGGCGAGGGGTAATGGCTTTAAATTGGAAGAGGGGAGATTTAGATGAGATACCAGAAAGAAGTTCTTGGCTGTGATGGTGGTGAAAGCCTGGCCCAGGTTGCCCAGAGAAGTTGCAGTTGCCCCATCCCTGGAGGGGTTGCTGGCCAGGTTGGATGGGGCTTGGAGCAACCTGGTGTGGTGGGAGGTGTCCCTGCCCAGGGCAGGGGGGTTGGAACTTGATGATTTTTAAGGTCCTTTCCAACTCTGACCATTTTATGATTCTATAAATACAGACAGGGCTAGTTAGTTGGTGCTGGGGTCATATGTAGAAACAGGATCCATCATCCCAGACCGTGATCCCAAGCTTTGGGAACAAAACACACCCCACAGCCTTGGTGGAACCAAAAAAGAGCCTCCAGGTCTGCAGCCAAACATCTCCCCACGCCGTAGAGGGAGGACACACAGCCCTGTCTGCCCCCGCTGCCGGCCGAGGGGAAGGTTTCCTCTCAGGCAGTCAGCAATTTCTCAGCCCACACTTGACAAAAAATGCTCAGCATTGCAAAAAATATAATAACAATAATAATAATATAAAAAATAATAGCTGAAGATTCCTTGCTTGCCCTCCCTGCTCCCGCAGCCAACACCACCCAAATTCAATTAAACGCCCCCACAGTGTTCAGATCTGCAGCCACCCCCGTGTGCCCAAGGGTTCATTCCCCCGCCCCTGCATCCCACTCCTGAGCTGGGTATGTTTTCCCAAATTGAGGAGATTTGAGGTTTGTGCATTTGCCATCTCTGGGGAAATGGAATGGCAGAGCTGAAACACCTTTGGCGTTGACTCGGGGGCTTTGCTGCCCCCTTTGCTCTCCCTGAGCTCCACTCCCAGCCCTTTCTTTTCCCCAGAAATATGACAAAAAGGAGGAATATTTCATTTTAGAACAAATGGGAGGGGGAATACTCCTGACCAGGTCCATTTATCACAACCAAGAGAGTATAATGTATATGGAAATCCACTAGGAACAATAAAAAGGGTGTTGTTGAATGACCCAGGCTGAGCCAGTCCTGCCCTGTGCCCACGGTGATGGGCAGCTGGAGCATCACCTCTGCCAGGGGGCAAAGGGTGCCCAGAGAGCACCCTGATTCCCTCCCACGCCAAGGAATGTGGGTCCAGCACCCACAAAGCCAAAATCAGGGTGAGGGAAGGTGGGGACTGTTTGGATATATTTAATGATGGAGCACTACAAAGCTTGGAGGTCATGTTAGCTACTAAAATTGCCCTTTTTCTGGCTGGTTGTGCCCTGATAAAGCATGAAGGTGTATTGCCATCTTCCAATGTGTGTACAGAAGTAGGGAGAGGGAGGCTGCTACACGTTTAAAAGTCTCATGTCTCCTAGTTTTGCCAGCTCCCTGGGCTGTATGGGAGAAGATCTGGTGCCAAAGAACCCCCTGAGATCCATCACATCTCACGGTGGAGATGGAAATTTTGGAGCCAGACCTGTTAAAGCACCAGCTTCCACCTGGAATGCTCAAAGGACTTTCCACTAACTTGGCTCCAGCTTTTCTGACATTCCCAGGGGGGATTTTCAGCAAAGCCAAATCCCTGCAAAAAAATCACCCAGACTTGGCCGTCTATCCCATATGGAGCTGGGATGTGGGGTCACAGCCCAAGTCGGAGGAAAGGGGGTTCAAAACCACTATCAGAGCTGCCAGAGCTGGGTTCAGGGGCACTTTGCAACCATGTCCCCCAAAAAAACAGGCACAGATCACCCCTTCTGCTCCAGCAGCAGCGCCTCTACCAGGGAGACAGGTCAGGAAGGCATGGCCAGGGATCTTACCCCAAATCTCTTGGGTTTTCCAAGGCTGAGGGAGAGACAGCTTTCTCCTGTGTTAATTAAACCATAAGAAGAAATGATAGCCTGGATAAAAGCAGCAAGCAAGGCTGGGAGCTGGTGCTAACAAGGGTTGCTTTTGCATCAGCACGACTGCCTTTGGTTCGCAGAGAGAAAGATGCTGAAGCAGAGGCTTTCGTCCAACTCGGGCCAAAACCCATCTGTGAATAATTGAACAATATCCACATGGGAGGAGTCAGCGATTTTGCACTGTCTGGGAGGAAGGGGAAGGGCTTTCAGAGGGCCAGAGGAGGCAAAGGCAGCTCTGGGCAGGATAATGGGAGAGGCAATGGTGATGCTGGGACCTCGGGGGCTCCAGGATGAACAGATCCCCATCGTTTCTGCAGTGTGAGACCCCGGGAGGGGATAGGAGAGAAATCCAAGAGGAGGAGGAGGAGGGTGGAGGGGAAAAGGTGATAGCTGTAATATCAACTTCTGAATCCTGCATCATTTTTCTCCCCCTTGAAAGGTCAGAGAAGGCTGGCCCCGTTAACAAGGACCTTTGGCGGAGAAAATTGCCTTGTGAGAGGGTGATTTGCAGGAGTGACACTCTATTGATTGCATTGACTGCCCACCAGTGGCGTCTAGAGACCCTCAGGCTGCCGTCCCAGTGCTTCATCCTGTGCCACCCTGTGACCCATCCAAGGATTAGCGAGTGTTTAGAAAGTGCTTCAAAAACCTGAAGCCCAACAGAGGCCGTAATTATTTAATAAGGAAGAGTAATATCAAAAAGCAACTGGCCCTGAGTAGCTGGGATCACCAGCTCCTAATTTTTACCAAAGGGGTGGACAGGTTTTGGGGGGGACTCTGTTGGTGTGTGTCCCCCCCCTGACCCTTCTACCCTCCCAGTCATTGCCTGGTCCCTTTGGGCTCCACATCCCAGATCAATACCCCGTTAAACAGGGAAGAATCACAGAATGTCAGGGATTGGAAGGGACCTTGAAAGATCATCAAAGTCCAATCCTCCTGCCAGAGCAGGAACACCCAGAGCAGGTCACACAGGAACACCTCCAGGCGGGTTTGGAATGGCTCCAGAGAAGGAGACTCCACACCCTCCCTGGGCAGACCCTGCCAGGGTTCCCTCACCATGAAATTTTTCCTCATATTCAAGTGGAACCTCCTCTGTTCCAGCTTGCACCCATTACTCCTTGTTCTGTCATTGGACATCACTGAGAAGAGCCTGGCTCCATCCTCCTGACACTCACCCTTTCCATATTTATCAACATTCACGAGGTCACCCCTCAGTCTCCTCTTCTCCAAGCTCAAGAGACCCAGCTCCCTCAGCCTTTCCTCCTAGGGGAGATGCTCCACTCCCTTCATCATCTTGGTAGCCCTGCCCTGGACTCTCTCCAGTAGTTCCCTGTCCAAAGGATTCCCATGGGAGCCCACTAGGAGAAGGGGGGAGAAGAGAGGAGCCTGTGGGACGCAGCACTGAGTGGTGGAGGGGGGAGCATTAACAGCAATACCACTGCCAGCAAACAGCATCCTCCAGTGACAGAAGTGGGGGGGGGGACACCCCTTGAGACACCCACTGCAGCTTCATGGGTGCCAGATTTGTGGTCCCTGTCCCCAGCTCCCCGTGGCAACGGGAGGGAGTGATGAAAAGCAGGAGGGGAGCGAGCAAGGTTCTCTCTGCTTCTCCAAACCCCTTCCACACGGGGAGCCTGGGAAAGTCAGCTCCCCAGCAGCTTGGGGAGGTGTTGAGCTGCCAAATTTGGAGGAATCTATCATCAAACCCCCCTGGAAGGGGCAGGGAGGGAGGGGGGGATCCGAGCCAGGGGTGCAGCCGCGCTGGAGCTTTGCACCTTGCTTATAAGTCACTGGGGCTCGGAGCCAAAAAGCCACCCTGCTGCAGCTTCCCTGCTGCTTCTCCCATTCCTTTCCAAACTAGGAATCATGTGGCCCAGAAGAAGTTTATTATCCAGCCCATAGGGGGATTGAAATGGTAATTGTGGGCAGGAGGTGATGCCGTGCCCCACTGCCATGAGGAGGGTGAGGGGCAGCAGGGGTTGGGGAGGGGGTGGGTGGGTGTGGATGAAGGTCTGACCCTCCCTGGCAAAGAGGGAGGCTCGAGCTGCCACCTTCTCTTTGTGGGAAAAACCATCCTCAGTGCATGGAAATAATCAGGGTAAACATAAAAATTAACATGTTTCAGCCAGATTTGACATGCTCCCCCCCACCACCACCTCCAGATGGGATGCTTTCCCAACCCCAGCATCCAGCCTTGGCTGGGAGCTGCCATATGGATTAGATTCTTTTCCTGGCACTTTGCTCCTCAAACACACCCATAAAATGAGTTATTTTCACTTGGGCCCCAAAAGCTGCCATTGCTCCCCACTTCCTTTTGACCTATCCTGCTTCCCTGGCTTATTTATGGGCATAATTACACCCTGCCATCGATTTCCTGACAGCTGTCCTGATGCTAACTGTGTTATAAGCCTCCAGATCTCCACAGCAAAGGTTTTCACGGACCTTGGCAGCCTGGGGAAGGCGGCTGACACAAGGATTAAATCCCATTTTCTGCTGGCATTAAGCTATACCTGCTCCCGGAGCCAGGGCAGCAGCGGGGAGGTGGGAGGACTGGGGCAGGCAGGGGCTGGCAGCAGGGACCACGGCCGTCACCTCTCCCCAGCAGGGAGCAAGCCAAAAGGGAAAAAAACCTATAAAATTTAATAAAAAATAAAGAAAGAAAATCAGAGGAGGTGGATGGAGACCCGCTGAGACGCCGGTGACGCAAGAAATATGCTGCAAAACAGCTTGTACACGAGTTTAAAGGAGATGCTGGTGGCTCCCGTAGCACAGCCCCTGGGCTGGGTGGGAGTTTGTTTTTTGTCCAGAAGAACAAAAAAAATTAAATAAAATTAAAAACCCATAGTCTTTTCCAGGGCATCAGGTAGGTTTTTCCTCGCTCAGACTTTCCCCTTCCAAAGGGTGCCAGTAGAAATGTCAGGGTTTCACGGGGAATTTTGACACATCCATGTGGGATGAGTGAAGGTGATGGCAGCATTAATGGAACACAGAGCAGGGTGGGAGGGGGGGGGGAAATAAATAAATTAAATTGAAAGGCTCCTTTTTTTCCAGAATTAGGATTCAAGTGAAAACATATTGAAATAGCAGCACTTCCAAGCCATGCATAAAACCACAAGGAATTCCTGTGTGGAGGAGAGGAAACAAACCCCCAAGTCAACTTTGCTGTATCAGATCCCAGTTGGTGGCTCAGGCCCAATGATGAAGCTGAGGAATGAAAGTATTGATCCCCCCAAGGGTCAACGCTCAGCCCTGTCTTCTTCAACATATTCATCAATGACCTGGATGAGGCGACAGAGGGTATCCTCAGCCAGTTCACTGATGATACCAAACTGGGAGGGCTCGCTGACACTCCAGAGAGCTGTGCCACCCTCTGGTGTGACCTGGGCAGGTTGGAGAGCTGGGCAGAGAAGAACCTCATGAGGTTCAACTAGGGCAAGTGTATGGTCCTGCACCTGGGGAGGAAGAACCCCAGGCATCAAGCCAGGTTAGCGGTGGATCTTCTGGAAAGCACCTCTGAGGAGAAGGATCTGGGGGTCCTGATAGACAGTAAACTCTCCATGAGGCAGCAGTGTGCCCTTGTGGCCAAGAGGCCAATGGAATCCTGGGCTGTGTAGGGAAGAGTGTGGCCAGTAGGTGGAGGGAGGTCATTCTCCCTCTCCACACTGAGAAGGCGACAACTGGAATCCTGCCTCCAGTTCTGGGCTCCCCAGTTCAAGAGAGACAGGGAACTGNGCCCTGATTTCATGAAACTGGAATGCCTGGGCAAAGGGAAGAGGCCTGGTGCCAGGGTGATGGTTGGGTAGGGAGGTTAAGGGTGGGGACAACATTTCCATGAGCGGGGAGCTCTACCTTCCCTCAGGGAAGGATGTCCCCTCTCCTGGGACATCCAGTGACTGTCAGGTTGTGTCAAGAAGCTGCAGCTACATCCTTCCCCAGGCAGGGATGGCATTGGAGCCCGCAGCACTGTCTGCTCAGCTCTTTGGAGAGAGCTGAAGTGGCGGCAGCGACTGCAGCAGGTTTAGAAACCTTAAATAAATCAGCACGGTGGCTCGAAGCAGATGAAGTCGCAGACGGCACAGGCTGCAGCACGGTGGGAAATTAAAATTGATGCTTGGGTGTCCCATGTCCTCCCCACCCCCTTCCCAGGCTCCTCTCCCTGAATCCACAAAGCTGCTCTGACCCACTTGCAGGAAGAAAGCTTCCCCCTTCGGATGCTTGCTGCTCTGCTAGCTTAACTCCTGCCAGCCTGGCTCCTGCCACTCACTTAACTCCTGCCAGCCTGGCTCCTTCAGGCCAGCCCAGCCCCTCGCTCTGCTTCCCCCAGGCTGAGACACCCCAAAACTGGGCAGATGTGCTGCCCACCACCAAGCCTTCCAACGCCACACTGCTTCCAGACACCCCCAAACCCTCCCCTTGCAGAAACTCAGTATAAATGGACTATAAACCGAGTATAAACTCAGTATAAATGGAGTATAAACTGAGTATGAGGGATGCTTCTCCCCTGCCCTTCAATGTCACAGCCTTGACTGCAGAGGAGCTGCTAAAAAAAGTAAACTAGAACAAAAAAACTCAGAAACTGGGACAGATATCCATGGAAAGGGACCATCAAAGAGCTATCCCACCAGCCTGGGCTTCAAAGGGCAGCTTAAAGAGCATATTTAGCCAATGGACCCACCTGGAAGAGTATTCCTGGGCATGTTCTGCCTTTTCCTGACACCGTGGGGAAGGGAAGTACAAGCTGCTCCACCAGAGAGGTGTCTCACCTATTACAGGGCTGCCTTTCAAGTCACTCCCAGCTTTTTTCCCTGGGTGCTGGTACAGCTCAGCATCACTCCCTCCCACCCTAACCTCTGCTCCTAGATGTCCACCAGGATGGATCCTGCAGCCTCCTGGACCTGCTCATCTCTCTGACCCATCTTCAGAGCCACAAAAACAACCCCAAACCCTCTTGGAGGGATCAGGAGTGGGATGATAATTAATGGTGCAGCCCCCATACAGTTATGGATTGATTGATTGATTGATTGGTTGTCATGGGGCCATGCCAATCCCCTGGCATTGCTACGCATCCCCAGGGATGGAAATAGGTCTGGAAGGGAGGTCAGGACGTGGGGGGTGAGGGATGCAGGCAAAGGGACACATGGACAGGGATGCTGGAGTACTGTGTCCAATTTTGGAGTCCTCAACATGGAAAGGACATGGAACTGTTGGAATGGGTCCAGCAGAGGGTCATGAAGATGCTCAGAGGGATGGAACACCTCTGCTGTGAAGACAGGCTGAGAGAGCTGGGGTTGTTCAGCCTGGATAAAAGAAGGTTCCAGGGAGACCTTAGAGCCCCTTCCACCATCTAAA
Source organism: Jacana jacana (assembly GCA_013400555.1). NCBI lineage: Eukaryota > Metazoa > Chordata > Aves > Charadriiformes > Jacanidae > Jacana > Jacana jacana. Next base: position 78,721 of record VZTM01018518.1, read on the forward strand.
GGGGCTTCAGGAGAGCTGGGGAGGGACTCTTTGTCAGGGAGTGGAGTGACAGGACAAGGGGTAATGGCTTTAAATTGGAAAAGGGGAGATTTAGATGAGATACCAGAAAGGAATTCTTTGCTGTGATGGTGGTGAGGCACTGGAAGAGGCTGCCCAGAGAAGCTGTGGCTGGCCCATCCCTGGAGGGGTTCAAGGCCAGGCTGGATGGGGCTTGGAGCAACCTGGTGTGGTGGGAGGTGTCCCTGCCCGGGGCAGGGGGGCTGGAACTGCGTGATCTTTGAGGTCCCTTCAATCTCTAACTGTTCTATGAATTGCTCAGCATCCCTGGCCAAGCCCCAAAGGCAGCCATGGGACACACCAGGATACACCAGTACCCACAGCACTGCCCACCCCACACCGAGACACCCTACTCCCACAAGGGATATGAACGAGATCTTTCTAAGGGTTGCAAGTTCATCACAGCCCTTGGCCATGCTTCTTGACTCATTTCCTAGTAGATTAGATGTGGTGTTGAGGGATATGGTGTAGGGGAGGACTTGTAGAATAGGCCTGATGGTTGGACTTGATGATCCCAAGGGTCTCTTCCAACCTAAATGATTCTATGATTCTAAAGGACTCTTGGTGCTGAGATTTGGGGACAGCATGGTGCTGGCAGAAGGGAGGTGGCGGGGTGGGTTTGGCTCCCCAACCTCTGGTTTTGGGGGGGTGAGGGTCTGCACAACCCATGCAAACATGGGGAGGGGGGTTGGAAAAAGGAAAACCAAGCTGTTTTGTGTCTTGTCCTCCTGTCTGTCTGTCCCCCAGCTGGGAACAGGGGATCTCTACACCAAAGCCAGGCTGTAAAAACACATGTACAGTCACATAAATCCCGAGCTGCTCCTGGTGTTCCACTTTGGGACATCTCCAAATGCCAGGCAGACCTTACACAGCATCATCAGGACCAGCTCCACGCCAGCAGGGATGGGGAGCCAAGGGAGGGGAAAACCACTGCTGGAAAAGCACTTTTCCCACCCCACAGTGGACGGGGAAACCTCAGCGATGCTCTCAGCCAGCCCAAACCCACCCATCCCACCCCACTCCCACCCCTTCGACCCACCGAGGGTGGGTGAAGGATGCTCCCAGAGTGGGATGAGGACCCAGGTTGTCACCCCAGGAGCCAAGGCACCCAAAATTCCCATGAAATTCAGGTTGTAACCCCGTCCCTTGGCACAGCAGCCCTGGGTAACGCCAGGCTGTGGTATAGAACAGCCTATTGCTCTTTTTTTTATGTCTCCAAACAGGTCATAACAAGTAGCAGCCATTAGACTAATTAGCCCCAGTGAAAACAGAAGTGTGGGGAGGGTTGAGCAAAGGCAGTAATTGAAGCCAAATAATGAATATTTAACTCTCTTAAGTAAAGTTTAATTAAGTTATCCTATGGCTGAGGCTTTTTGCAGTATGACTGTGGCTTTCAAGCACATTAAGATAAGCCAAAAATAACCTTGCCAGAGACAGGGGTGGGGGGACACTCTCCCCTTGTCTGTCCCCCCCTCTCCGTCCCCTCACCTCTTTGCTGAGCTGCATCACTCTTCAGCCCCTAGGTCTCATTAAGAGTAAAGTTGAGTTAATTTAGAGCAAGGTCCCTCTAACCAGGCTGCAGCAGTTCATTCCCATGGCAAGGGCCTGGGGACTGACACTCCTGGGGGCTTTTAACTGTTTTTTAAAGCCCTTGATGGAGGAGGATGAGCCACCCCCCCATCCCCACATCCCATGGCTCTTCCCAGGAGGAATTGCCACCCTCAAAATCCCTCCCCTTGGAAAGAAAGACGTTTTTCTCCCCCATTTTAATGAAAATGCAACAAGTGCTCTTTAGCATTGCTATTTAAATTAACCCTCCAGCTTGCTCCCTGTGAAGATGCTGAAGAAGGGATTTGCTTTGGCAGAAGCAGAGGAAGCTTCTGCAAGGCCAGGGGGGTAAAGGAGACTCTTCCCAGCTCCAAAAAAATGCTTGATACCATTAAACTGCCCACCCACCCACCGTGGGGAGGGGGACTGGTACTTCTACTGCTACCCAGCCCCACGGAAAGGGTAGCAAAACCCAAATTCATTATGGTGCTTCCCCTCTCTCACAGGTTTGCCCTTTCAAGCCCTCAGCTATTTTATTTATTTCTTATTTTGTTGTTGATGAGCATTAACTCCCCCTCCAGCTGAGGCCAGGAGCACCTGATGAAGGGCTTTAATGTCACTCATTAATTGCAGAGCCCTCCAGCTCCGGGAGCTGATGCTCCATTAACACCAGGGGTGAGAGGGGCTGCCATGGGGACCCCGAGCCCCCCCAGTTCTCCCCATCAAACACTCTTCCCCCTCTTCCCATCACAGCAATCAGCCCGTGATTGGCTCCAAAACACCCGGGACGACGATGAGTGATTTATAACAACACCCCATCGGGCAGACAAACCTGCCTGTAATTGCCTGTCCTTCTCGGGGGCTCTTAAAAGCTTTCCACGGGAAGAGAACAGAGGCTCCTTGTCAGAAACAGGTTATTATACAGATGAAAAGAGCCTCCCCCTTCTTTGCTGCCTCTTGTGGTGGTTTTTGGGGGTTTTTCTTTTTTCTTAATGTTTTATTTTCCACTTCCCCCCCCCCTCCCCAAGCCACAGCTCTCTCCCACGCTGGGGGTGAGACTGAGGAACGGCTGGAAGGGCATTGCTTTGAGACAGCAGAGGGCTTTAAAGGACACATTTTGGAAGCTGGCAGGACAGTGACCTTCAGGGGGGGATTCCTCATATATGGGGTCACTTTCACTCCCTGTTTTACAATGCACAAAAAAGAATCCATCCTCAAAGGATCCCGGAGCAGCGTGGGGGATGCTACATCCCTCCCCACCTTGAGCTCCACAGTGATTTTGGTCACCAAGAGCGGATGCTCTGGACCATCCACTGGGTTCTCAGCCCCGTGGGTCTCACCCATCACCTCACCAGTGCCCGGGAACACCTTTGGGACCCTCATTGGCAAACACCCCCCTGTTCCCACGGGATGACGGTGACTGGTCCGGCTTCAAAACGAACCCACCAAAGGTGTTTTCAAACACCTCCCTGTCGGTCTCCCCTAGATCAAACTGCCAGCACAGGGCAGCACCACTGACTCATAAACGCTTCATTAGCCCTTCTCCAGCAATTAATGCATCTCTTGATGATGTTTGGTCACTTTTATCCACGGAGAAGCCTATTTTCACCTCCCTCACTCTCCCTCTGCATTAGTGCGGCTCCGCTGGTTGCAGCAGGGACCTTCCCCTCCTACTAAACACTAGAAGGGCCAAAAAAACCCCACCCCAAAACAACAACAAAAAACCCCTCTCCATTCAACCAGCCTTTGCTCTCTCTCTCTCTCTCTCACTCCGATTTTCTCCATCTTGCTTTAAAAGAACTGAGCCCGGTGACTTTCCGAGGCGGGGAGACGCTGCCATAGACAGGCTTCTGGTTTGATCCAGCCTGACAATGCTTCCGCTCCGCTGATGGTTGTATCGAGTACCACAAGGCAAGGGAAATGAGGCATTTCCTTTCGAATCGGTAACTTAGCCCGCTTACAAGGAGCGGTCAGGGTCACCGAACGGGAAAACCACTTCATTCTCCCCAGAAGTAGCCCATTACGGTGCCGCTAAGCCGGGGGAGCAGAGGGCAGAGCTGCACAAAACAGCAGGTATAGCTCCACTCACCCAGCCCCACCTTCTCCAGCCAAGAAAACACCCACAAAGAAGCTTTGAGGGGCAGAAAAGATTCCCCAGGGCATCCGGGTAAAGCAGCAGAAAGGG
>VZTM01018518.1:82543-93924 GCA_013400555.1 Jacana jacana
TGCAGCTTCAGGGCTGCCAACACCTTCCCCCAGGGCAAGGAAGGGGTTTGGGGGAGTCCTGAGCTGGAGACACCTTATCCCGCCTTATTCACCTACTGCATTTGATAAATATGATTTATTTTTTAGAGCAGGGGAAGAGGCAGTCAACCCCAGTCAGCAGAGGGGAGAAACAGAGGCACAGGGTAATTTTATATATAAATAAGCATTTTTAAAGCTCAGCTCCACGAATGATTGATCTTCCCACCAGGCCAGACATAGCAGCCCTGCTCAGACACAGCCCCTCTTCCATCCAGTGGGATGTTCAGCCTCTGGAAGAGCCCAGCCTGTTAGAATTTGTAAAGCTCTTCTTCCAAAAATCCAAATTTGAGGCCTGAAAGGACTTGATGATGTCCCTTTTACATCCTCCTCTGTCCCCAGAGGAGCCAGCACTGAATAGATGTCCTCCTTGATTCAGGGAAAGAGATTTTTTTCTCTCTGTCTGTAATTGCCTGCAGTTCCCCTGGTTGGTGCTTCCTGAATGGAAGGCAGAGGATTCCAGAGATGAGCTGGGACAGGCACAAGAAATCAAGGGGGATAATGATCAGACAGGGCAAACGTGCATCCCCCCCAGTTCAGAGGGGTGCTCTGGCTCCAATCCCCATCTCCCCCAGCCCAGAGGGATGCTCCAGCTTCAATCCCCATCTCCCCCAGCCCAGAGGGATGCTTCAGCTTCAATCCCCAGCTCCCCCAGCCAAGAGGGATGCTTCAGCACCAATCCCCATCTCCCCCAGCCCAGAGGGATGCTCCAGCTTCTATCTCCAGCTCCCCCAGCCCAGAGGGATGCTCTTTGCCCAGATCCAGGACCAGACCCACAGCCCTGTTGAGTTTTAACTTGGTTTCAGGCACTTGCCATCCCACACAGCAGGACTCAGGTCACACTCTGCACCCCTGTGTGAGAGCCACAAGTTCTCCTCTCCTCCCCTCCCTGCCAGCCAGCCCCCATTTCTCTATTTCTGTGCCCTTCTTTTGTTCCGCCTTCTTTCTTAACACTTCCCCCCTTCCCCCCCACCCCCCCATATGTTACTTGAGAGCAAGAAAAAGTTGAGATGAGAACCCAAAAGAAGGGAAAAAATATAAGCAGAACAGAGTGTTTCAGGGGAAAAAAACCAACCAACCAGGATTATTTTTAACAGGGATGGAAACAATTACGACCCTAATGGAAAGCTATAATGAAGATTAGCCTGGGTTGGTTTTGGTTTTCTTTTTTTTCCTACCAGTAACAGCTTCCATCAGGAGGGAGAGAAGAAAAACCAACAAGGAAAGGACAGATTTCCCCATAACTTTAATTTGCAGTGATTTTCCTGCCAGGCTCAGCCAGCTCCAATGGGCATTGCGTGCTCCTCTGGAGCAGTGGCACAGCACCCACATTTGCCATGAGATGGGTGCAAGGAGAGCACCCAGATATTTTTTTTTTTTGGGGGGGGGTGTGTGTGTGTATGGGGTAGTGGTGCAAGAAGAGCACCCCACAGGGGAAGATTTGAGGCTGGATGGAGGATGAGGAGGTTGGACTCATGCATAGCCCCCCCCCCCCACCAAACATACCCCTGCTGGACCTGGCAGCCTCAATCAGCTCCCATTCATCCTCTCCCCACACCTTGGGCTTCCTCTGAAAGCCCTTAATCATTTCTCTTATCTCCTGGATGAAAAAGGTGGTGGATAAGGACGGTGGGGTCCCCTCCTCTCCCTGATCCAGGGAGAGAGGTGCCAGCATGGGACGGGATGAGCACAGCGAGGATGGGGATATAGGATGAATGAGCTTTGGAGGGTCTATATCCCCCCAAAACAACCAAATCACTCCTTCACATCAAAACACCTGGGTAGAAAACAAATTTACTCCCCCAAGATCATTGGGAATGGTAAAGAAGAGCCTTGGCACCCACTAAACTGGAACAAACCAGGGTGGCTGCGAGCACCTCCAGCTTCCCATCCCCTGGGTGCTCACCCTTCCGTCTCCCATCCCCACTCCTGCCCTCCCTGGTCGGCCTCTCTAACACTTCAGCATATTCTCAATGTGAAATAAATGTTATTTTCTCGCCCACAGAAGCCCCATTCATCTTCCTGTCAGGGGAAAGGGCGAGCAGCGGCTGGGCACTTACTGCTTACACCCAGCAAAAGGGATAACGCTGCCGCTCGCACAAATCCTTCCTTGTTTAATCAAGCTGAAACACAGGGGCTGGGAGGGAATTAAAAAATAAAATAAAACCAAACCAACCAACCAACCAAACAAAAAAAAATAGGAGGTGGAAAACTTTACCTTGTTCTCCTCTCCAGTCCCTTTTGTTCTGTCCAGAGCTATAAAACCCAGCGCGATTTTTATCTTTTCATAAACTTTTATTGAATCTGATGCTGGGAGGGCCGTGGAGTGCCATCCAATTAAACTTCCCCTTAATCCCACTCTTAACTCCCCAGCACCGATGGGAGATTAAGAACTAATAAAGATGACAAATGAGAGGAGATAAAGGGGAGCCGAGGAGGAGGATGGAGGGCAGCGGGGCACCAAAAAAAGGGCTTTAATTGTGTAAGCCGTAACCCCAGTAACTCAAGAAATACGGCTTTCATATAGTGCTGGGCAAATGGAGCCAGGGAAAGCTGATATTATACACAGCCCCAGGTTCTGCTGCAGCCAGGGCTGCCCAGAGCTTGAGGATGAGGTGGTCTTGGCTTGGAGAAGCCACTGTGCACTCACAAGGGTCCGTGCTCCTTCATAGAGCACACCCAGCCTTGCTCTCTCCATCCAAAAGTCATTCCCCTCCACCCTGATCCTGCACCCATTTGTGCTGGATTTCTGGATGAAGAGCAGCCCCCCAAAAAAGGACTTTTAGGAGTGTTGGTGGATGAGAAGCTCCACATACCCCAGCAACACGGACTCGCAGCCCAGAAATTCTCCCAGCACCCTGGGCTGCATCCCCACAGCATGGCCAGCTGTCTCCAGCTCTGGGGCCACCAACATCAGAAGGAAACAGAGCTGTTGGAACAAATCCAGAAGAGGCCACAGAGATGTTGGGAGGGCTGGAACCCCTTCTGCTGTGAGGACAGGCTGAAAGAGTTGTGGGGGTTCAGCCTGGAGAAGAGAAAGTTCCAGGGAGACCTCAGAGCCCCTTCCAGTCCCTAAATGGGCATCAGGAGAGATGGGGAGGGACTCTGGATGAGGGAGAGGAGCCATAGGAGAAGGGGGAAAGGTTTTGACCCTGAAAGAGGGGAGATGGAGCTGAGATGTGGAGAAAAACTTCTTGGCTATGAGGGTGGTAAGACCCTGGCCCAGGTTGCCCTGAGAAGCTGTGGCTGCCCCATCCCTGGAGGGGTTCAAGGCCAGGTTAGAGGTGGTTTTGAGCCCCCTAGTGTGGTGGGAGGTCTCCCTGCCCGGGGCAGGGGGTTTGGAACTTTATCATCTTCAAAGGCCCTTCCAACTCTAACCATTCTATGATTCTAAATCACATATGTTATGGGCAAGGGGAAGTCCAAGAAAAAGCCACAGGGGAAGCCTGGTTGAAAGCTGCCCCATTACCCACCTGGGCCAACTGGGAACTCCAGCAGGGTCCCACCCTGAACACCCAACACCACCCAGTGGGAATGAGTCCCCGTGTCCTTGCAGGTCTCCAGCTGATGGGTCGCTGGAAGCAATTACCTGCCTGCCTTCCCACACCCAAACTCCACACACAGCTGTTTTCTCAGCTCTCTTATTTCTAGGTAGAGAGACAATAGGTGCAATTAACATTTTTTTTAAGAGGTTGTGTTTTGCTGGGCAATCATCCAAGGTGCAAAAACATCTTTATCAGAGAAAAAAAAAAACCCAACAACTCTGTATGGGATCTGAGGTAGGACCCATCATCCAAATCATCCCCTAAAGCAAGCAGCCCACCCTCTCTCCATCCCCTGAGAACAATTATAGAATCATTTAGGTTGGAAGAAACCCTTGGGCCACACCAACCCCAGGGATGGCTACAGGCTTGGGGCAGTGTGGCTGGAGCTGCCTGGCAGAAAAGGACCTGGGGGTGCTGGGTGACAAGGGGCTGAACATGAGGCAGCAGTGTGCCCAGGTGGCCAGGAAGGCCACCAGCATCCTGGCTTGTATGAGAACTGGTGTGACCAGCANCCCATCATTTTGCCCAACTGCCTACTGGTGCCAGCCCTTTTGCCCCACAGAAGAGGGGAAAAGAAGGAAAAAAAAAACCCTCACAAAAAGAGACAGGGGCAGATTCCCTGGGAGCCCTTTCTCTGCAGTCCACGTGCTTCCCTCCTTTTTCTTCGAAATTGGCCTTCCAGCAGGAGCTGCTGCTTCTAATTCATTTACCACTGACTCATGCCTCCCCTTCCCCGGCACCCTGTTCCAACCGCGTGGCGAGCGCCACTCCAACGCACTGGAGCTATTTTGACACACTAAGTAAATACCAATTAATTCATCTTTTTAAAAAAATAAAAGAAAATAAGACACACACACACACAAAAATAAGAAGCTTAATTGAAAAAAAAAAACAAAACAATCAATCCAGGTCCACATTTACAGCCCAGTGTTTGCCAAAAGAGCCTTGTTTTAAGGCATATTTTCCCTCAATTCCTGGGGATTTTTACAGCTCCCACAAGGCAGAAGCTCTCTCTAAAGGAACTGTGACTCACTGAAGTCAAGAGAAGGGAAAATAAAAGGGTAAAACCCTCGCTTTCCACAAAGGTCTGAGCCTGCATGGGCACAGAGCCAGCCCAAGGGAAGGTGGGGGTGTCACCAGCTGGGGACCCCCCTGGGATGCGGGAGAGGAGGGATGTGTGTGTGTGGGACAAGGGGAGCGGAGCTGGGTGCCAGGGGTGCTGCAGCTCCCCATCAGCTTGGCAGGAGCTATAGAAAAAGCTGAATTTCACCCCAATTTTAAGGCAGTCAGACCCAGCAGGAGCCAGTGCAGGCACAGGGCCAGCCTCCCCAGTACACCACCAGTGAGAGGCATCAATAATGCTGCGTGTTTAAAGGAGAGGGGAGGGGGGAAATAAAATAATAAAAGAAAATAAATTCCCCAGCCCCTGCAGAACGACTTAATTTAGTAAATCACTTTGACTCATGCAATTATTTGCTTTTTTTTTAAAAAAAAAAGCAATTAGCTGATGAGCCCCAGCTTGGGTTTGGGTTTTGCCTCCACGCTGGTGCTGTGTAAAGGGAGCGAGTGCGTCATTGGCAGCGAGTCCCCGGCAGAGAGGGGACACGCCAGCCCCGGTGCCAGCACCGTCAGTGCAGGCAGGAGGGCTGTGCTCTGGCAAAGGCACCCAAAAAAGCCTCTTTGGAGCATAATTTGCTGCTAAAATTCCCCCCAAAGAAGAGCTCAGAAACAGCGGTGGGAAGAGGAAAAGTCACCTGCCCGAGTCCGTGCAACCAGTGCTAAACCCTGCATAATCTGTGCATCCCAATGCCTTTCCCTGCATCCAAGATGGAAAGAAATGCTGCATTTCCCCCATTTCCCCAAGTTTTACTGTGTTTCCTCTGCAATGAGACATCTCTGCTCACGACATCCAGCCTGCACATCCTCCCAGCTCAACCACTGATAGCCAGGAGGTGTGTCTCCCCCCCCACCCATTTATTCAAAAGCCACCCAAGCATATTGAGGAGCCCAGGGGTTTGGCAGAAAAGCTGAAACAGCTCAATCACACACACACACACACAAAAAAAAAAACCCTGGTGAAATCACCCCCACTGAGGATCACCCACACCACTGGCCACGGAGTGATTCCCCATCCTCCAGCCAGGAGACATCAATGGGGACGAGCTTCCTTCGACAGCTACTTAGCCCTATTTCTCCACGGTTTTTCCTCAATATCCCACACGGATCATTTCCTTCTACATTTCCCAGGCTGAAAACTGCAATAACATTTTCATTATTTAAAAGAAATTAGCTTTTTTTACCCCCTGGCAGGATTTGTTGCAGCCATAAAACCAGAGTGCAAAGGCAAGCTCAGGACCGGGGGCTGCTGAGCCCTCAGCTCCTCTCCCCTCCCCTTTGACACCTTCTAATTAGGGTTACCCTTCGCAGCAGCATGAAACCAGCCTTTTAATTACAAGGGAGAAAGCAGAACGTGTGAGACGCCGTGAAAAAATAGATATCCGACACATTTCCCCCCCCTTCTCCTCCCTCGTCTTCTTCCTCCCCCTCTGCTCTTCACAGCTGCCCCCAGCTGAGAACTTCAGCGCTTACAAGTGAGAAAGGGAAGTGGGAAAGGTTAAGCAAAGCTGTCAGAAAGGGTTTTGTGTCGGGTTTTGGTTTGTTGGGTGTTTTTTTCCTTCATTCCCCTCCTCTTAAAACAGCAAAATGTGTTTACTGTTGGGCGTCGGGGTCGTTAACGAGAAGTAGGTACTTCGCCCGCCTGACACTGAGTGCCTTTGACATCGATGACGGCCCTTTGGTAGGAGCGAATTCACCCGATGCCTAAACAGATTATTTGGGCTGTCTGTTGCCGGAAAGCACCCACTTTGCAAATATTCTAATGTTCCAACCTCCTCCTTCAGCCCCAGCGGGTTTATTTTTCGCACGGCCGGAGCCACGGCGAAGGAGGAGAGTTAGAACAACCAGGGCTTTGATTTCGGGAGCCTCCTCGTTGCCTCTTTGTACGGTCAGGGGGGCAATAGGGGCCAGACACGTGATAACGGGGTTGTTTCCCCATTTTTAAACAATTCTAGGGTATTTTTTCCCCTTGGCCGCAACGGCCCAGAGCTCCCAGTAGCTACACCAGGATTGTGGTGCGTTGAGCCAACGTGCATGAAAATGGGAAACCCCTACGAGAGCTGGGACACCCAGAGGCTGCCCCCCAGATGCAAACCCCCACACACACCTCATTTTGGAACTACTTTTCCCACCTCCAGCTGCTTCTCCCCACTTTCCAGTGCCCATCCAGGTTTTGCCCTCAAGCCCGGGTAGACATCCCAACTTGGAGCACCGAGAAAATGCCTCCAGTCTGGGGGGAAAACAGCATTTCCCCCCTTTTTTTTTAAATCTTTTGGTTTTTAAAGGCAATTGCCTGGGTGTTGCAAAGGGGAGGGCAGTGCTGGGGACAGATTAATCCTACCCCAGACGCCTTCCCCCTTCTCTTCCCTCCCCCGAGTCCAGGGAAAAACACACATAGAAGTTGCAAGAGCTGGGGAGGAAATAAAAAAAGAAAAGAAAAAGGAAAAAAATCTGCGGAGGAAAGAGCTCCAAGAGCTCAGACTGCTCAGTTTATCAAAGGGACAAGGGAGGTGACTTGATTGCCACCAGTAAGTACCTTCCCGGGAGAAAACACAGGCTGCTAAAGCATCTTTAATCTAGTGAAGTCAGACATAACAAGAGGCAGGAGTTGATCGTGCCTGGCTTCAGCTTCCCACTGGAAAAATAAGGCCCATGTTTTAACAGCAAAGCTGATTAACCGCTGGAGCAGATGCCAGCGAAAATAGAATCATAGAAAATGACGAATTCTGCACTTTTTAAAGGCTTCAAATCCAGGCCAGGTCCCTCTCCAGGGACCAGCACCCACCTCTGCCTGCTGTGCTGGAGGAACTGGGTGGAATAGGAAGGAGAACAATACACCAAGCAGCCAGAACTGATTATTTCATGGTCCCTTTTTAAGGCTCAAGCTTCGACATAACACCCAACACAAACTGCTCCTCCTGCTCACCCAGGAGTCCTAAAAAACCAGCTTTGTTTCACACCACAGGTAGCAGAGGTGAAGGAGTCACCCCTCCTCACTCCTCCTGTCCCACCAGCCTGAAGCATCCAGCTCAGTCTCATGTTGTACCACCTCCAGGATGAAGAGACACGACTTACACCCAGTCACCAGGACCCACCGGTGTCCCACACATAAATACACCTCTAGAAGTTTGACACGTTCACCTTGCTGTACTCACCACTGGTTGCAGCACTGATGATGCTGGTGGGCGACTGGGGAACACCTCTCAAGGACTGGTGTGGTCTCCAGGGCTCCTCTGCACGGAAGGGTTTTGCTTGTATGATGTGCAACAAGATCTTGGTGACTTGGGAAGCTGGAAACTGGATTTTTTCCTTCTTGCAGCACAGGTTGGCCAGTAGGGATCGGAAGGGGATGGTGGAAATAAATCTAAGCAAAAATAAATCCAATCCCAGATGGTTCAGAAAGGGATGTCTGTGTCATTTCAGCTGGTGTGGACTCTTAGAATGACTTTGGTTAGAAGGGATCTTAAAGACCATCACCTTCTACCCCTCTGCCCTGGGCAGGGACACCTCCCACCACACCAGGTTGCTCCAAGCCCCCTCCAACCTGGCCTTGAACCCCTCCAGAGATCGGGCAGCCACAGCTTCTCAGAGCAACCTGGGCTAGGGTCTTGCTTGAGGGCAGCTGTTGGGCACCTCAAAAAGCTCCCACCCCAGAGCAGAGCCCTGCTCCAACCATGCTCCATCACCCTTCCACCTTTGCAGAACCGGCCAGGCCTCCCCAGCCCTCTTTAAATTACTGCCCTGAGCATCGTTAACACCCAGTAACAGCCCGAGCTGCTGCTCTGGGGCCGGTGGTGCCCAGGGGAAGGTCATCATGCACTGGTGCCATCGTGATGGTGGAATCATAGAGTCATTTAGGTTGGAAGAGACCCTTGGGATCATCGAGTCCAGCCATCAGCCCCACTCTACGAAGTTCTCCCTCTACAAAGGGTAATGCACCCTAATGCAAACACATCATTGTGCCATTCTGCAAAAGCACAATAATGCAAAAATGAGGTAATTTGAAGGCTTCCCCCTGCTCAGGGGGGCGGAGACAAGTAAAGCAGAAGCCATAAATTGTTCAACTAAAGGACAAAGAAGAGCCATAAAGAGCCATTAGAAGTCAAGCAGCTGAGATTAGAATGGAAATGACTGGGGAGTCTTGGTGGGGCCGGACAGGGCTTGTTCAGGGCTCAACAATTCTCTTCATCTCCAGGACATTGATTTACTCACTGCTTGGCCGTTTTTATGGGGTGCTGGGGCAGGGAGCAGCACCACCCCCAGGGAAATTCGAGGAGAAGAGAAGGTCCATGTGTTTGGAAAAGCAAATTAGAGGTGGGAAAACGGAGCTGGGGATGGGGGTGGAAAGAGCCCTGAGCCCCCTGTACTGGCCCAGTTCTCCCTGACCACAGCAAGGCAGGATTGGCTTGAAAGGATGATTCTGCTCCATTTTTAACACCCCCTGGAGATGTTAAAATCCACCCCCCCACCCCGTTCCCAGAACATCCCACTCCTCCGTCCCCGCGTTCCCCCGCGTCACGTCGCTTATCAAAGCCCCCATTTGAAAAGGGACAAATGGCAGGCGCCGCTTCTGCTGCTCTGCCTTGATTTCTGAGCGTGTAGGTGGACAAATTTTCCCAGATTATCCCCACACGGCGGTGGGTGGTGCCAGGGAGGATAAAAAGATAAATATATATAAATATATATATATACACACACACACACACAAGAGCCTTGTGAAGTCACTTGGCTCTGGGGATCGACGGGTTTGGTACCAGCCCTGGAGGGCTGGCAGGGATGCTCTGGTGGCCCTGGAGGGCTGGCAGGGATGCTCTGACGGCCCCAGTGTCACCTCTGACATTTGGAAGAGCTGTTTAGACATTTTAGTGGTTGAAAAAGGCAGCTGAGAAGAGTTGTGGAAGTTTGAGGAAAGCAGAAGTGCAGCCAGATTTTGAGGGAGGTTGCCTGGTCTGCAGGTGGCTCCTGTCGGGGCTGTGGGGCTCAGGAGGAGCAGAGGGGGACAGGGATGGGGACAGGGATGGGGAGGACTTCTCTCCTCTCCCCATTCAACACCAGCAGCCCGGAGAGCTTTGCTCACACCTCAAGGGTGCTGTAAATATAACCAGCATCTGGATGAGGTGAGGTCCTCAGGCAAAGGGGCTGCATCTCTCTGGGCTTGCATGGAATCATGGAATTGCCTTGTTTGGAAGGGACTTTTCAGATCATTGAGTCCAATCATGGACCCAGCACTGCTCAAACCACCACTGACCCATGTCCTTCAGCCATGTCTGCCCGGCTTTTAAATCCCTCTAGAGATGGTGACTCCAACGCTGCCCTGGGCAGCATCTTCCAAGGTTTAATAACCCTTTCAGCGTAAACATTTTTCCTAATATCCATCCTAAACCTCCCCAGGTGCAACTTAAGGCTGTTTCCTCTTGTCCCATGGCCTGTTCCTTAGGAGAAGAGACCGCGCCCCCTGGCTACCCGCTCCTTTCAGGGAGGTAGAGAGAGTGAGAAGGTCTCCCTCAGCCTCCTTTTCTCCGGGCTGAGCCACCCTTCCTCCAGACACCTGGACAGCAGAGCCTGGCTCTGATTGCATGGCTGGAAAAAACCTGACCTCAAGGATGCAGAGGAAGGACATGACCCTCCAGCTGCTGAGCAGCCCCTCTATATCTTGCCCTTCCCTTGGGGGACACCCCCAGCATGTGGAGAACGTCTGGCATCCCTCATCCCCAGCAGCAGATGCAAGCAGAGCATCTTGTCCCTCTCAGTGACCTCCAAAACGCTCTGCCAACCCCAACATCTTCATCCCCAGCCTCCTGTGAGCTGTGGAGCGACAAACCAGTCAGCCTGTGCTGCACGCCGGGCACACTGCTCGCTTTATATTACCCAAAGGAACGAAGCACTATTATGAAATCATTAAATTAATAACTTGGTAATATGGGCAGATATATAAACCAATCTGTTCCTAGAACAAAAGAAATTACCACATTCCAAACATTCATAATTTAATTGAAGAGTGAATTAAAGCAGCAGACATCATTTCCCCCTCCAATATGTCAATAGTGTTATGTAAATAGGGGCTTGCTGGGGCTGGTGGCATGTGCCACACATGGGAGAAGGTGCCCCTACACTGGGGACCGTCCTTTGGTCCCCCTTTGGCTGCCAATGGAGAGGAATAGATTAACTGCTCGCCTTTTAATTAAGCATGTGCTAATCAGCCAAAGCATTTGGCAGGGAGAGAAAGAAGGAGAGAGGAGAGGAGAGCGGTGGCTTGGTTCCTGCCCCTGTGGGGAAAGGTGAAACGGGGGACCGTGGGGTAGGTTGGGGTTAGGATGCCCACTGGGATCACTGGGCTGGGGATGCAGCCAGAGCGAAGGGGTACTGCAGGGGTGGGGATGGTGTAGCAGCCCTGACCCTGCACCACCTGCACCCACCCCTCACTGGCACCCGGGTGCAGGGAAACACCCAACCTGTGTTGAGCGTTGTGGTTGAGAACTTGAGGGCTTGGTGGGATGAGAAAGGAGAGGATGAGGGAGAGGAGGAGGAGGAAGGGAGAGGAGAGGTTTGGAGAGGTTCGGTTCGGTTCGGAGAGGAGAGGTTTGGAGAGGAGAGGAGAGGTTCGGTTCGGTTCGGTTCGGTTCGGAGAGGTTCGGTTCGGAGAGG
>VZTM01018518.1:109563-125466 GCA_013400555.1 Jacana jacana
TTGGAGAGGAGAGAAGAAAAGAAAAGAGAAAGAGAAAGAAGAGAAAGAGAAAGAGAAAGAGAAAGAGAAAGAGAAAGAGAAAGAGAAAGAGAAAGAGAAAGAGAAAAAAAGAAAAGAAAACTTTTACCCCTCCAAGTGACAGACTGAGAACACCAGGGCAACCTCATAACGTTTCAACAGGAGCTTCTTTTCTCTTCCTTTTGAAAACTCTTGCCAACCACAGGAAAGGAAAAAAAAAACCAACACCCCAAACCAAACCCAAAATAACGATGTCACGAGCTGGAGCGAGTCCCCTTGGAGGATGCAGACGAGCCTCCTGACGGCACCTCCATCCTTCGGGATGCTCCGATGCGGAAACCTCGCCGTCCCCGCGGCCTCCCCAGCGCCCCCAGGGTGATGGGTCCCACAAATAACCTCTGCCAAAGCTCTGCTCGAGGCTTATTTTCCCTCCCCAGTGTCTCTCACAGCTCAGAATTCCGTGTGGGAAATGCATGTTGCGTGAGGAGGGCGTTTCACCATGAGCCGTGGGCTCGTGCTTTAGAAAAGAAACCCAACGCGCCGTAAAAGACACACCACCCGTTACCCACCCCCCCAAAAAAACCCAAAACAAAACAAAACAAAACAAACAAACAAAAGTGGGGAAAAAAATGAAAATAGGAAGAAAACCACCAAAGTTTCTCAACATGGTGAGGGTCCCTCCTGCCAGGCGGCGTGTCCAGGGCTCGGCGTCCCCGGGTGTTTCTGAGCGTTTCAGTCTCCGGCAGGAGGATGTTCCTTCCCGTCCCCGGTGGCCACAGCAGGAGCCGAGGCATGGGCCAGCATCCCCCCCGGCCCTGTCACGCTGCCTTCCTCACCCCCTCTATACCATCAGCTTCAGCAGGAAGATGGGCACAAGGGGCAGGATCCCGCCCGCCCGGTGTCGGCTGCCGCCTGCCTTCTGGTCCACGAAGGTCTTCTGGTCTGGCATGATGTCCGTGGTGAGCTGGGTCTGTGGGCGAGGGGAGAGCAGGGGTTCATCAGGCTTCTTTTTGGGGCAAAACCCATCCAAACTCAGAAAACACATATTTTTGCCCTCTGGGCGGTGAAGCCAGCGGGTCCATGGCAGGGCACTTGCCCGGCACACCCTTCCCTAGCCATTTGCAGTCCTTCCAGCCCCAGGACCCTCCTCCCTGGTCCCCTGCCCCAAACATACCTCTGAGTAGCACAGGCTCTGCTCTTTGGACTTGTTTAGCTTCGCTCCGTGCTCCTGGAGAGGAGAAAGGACACAGGCAAAAGGTTTAAGGAAGGTATGGGTTCCTGATGGGGGTCACACACCAAGATTTGGGGTCCCCAAACTTTCCCCACCCCAGGAGCCAGCAGAGCCACCCTGGGAGGGTGTGAGGTGATGCCCACAGCCCTGTGCACTGGCAATCCCGGCTTGGAGCACAAGCTGGTGTTGAAGCATGAAGCCTCCCCGTGAGCTTATCAAACCCCCAGAGCTTTCAAAAAGGAGAGGAGGAAGAAAAAGGGGCTCCATATCTTCTCCCTGGGTGGCTCAGGGTCTTTGCTGGGTCCCTGCCTGAAGCAGGAAGGAGCACAAAGAACACAGGACTGGAAGGACTCAAGGTAGATTCATTCCCCTATGTGCTCCCTGTTGCAAACGCTCCCTCCTACTGCACCCCTGGGACACCCGCTGTCCCACTCCTCTCCATGCCCCCTTTCCACCCATGGAGCAAAGTGTTGAACCCACCAGCCCAGAGCAATGCAAGAAACCCGGTGTTTTTCAGGTTGCCCAAACCCACGGGGGATTCAAGCTGCTTCACGCCAACATCGCATGTTTTCACCCCAAACGAGCTGGGGGCAGGAGAAGTTGGGCTCAGGGCAGCTATTCTGGCTGTCTTTGCCCTGGGCACAGCCCCGTGCCGGGCAGGGGACTATGCCGGAGAGAGGGAAGGGGATGGGAAGGGCAGGGATCCCTCCCTTCCCCACACCAGCCCCCCAGGCAGTACCCAGACCTCCCAGTACCATGGATGGCCAGATCCTGCCAGGCACCTGGGTACCAACCAGCACCGCATCCAGACCAAGATGACTCCATCCACTCCATCCAAAAAAGGACTTTTTGCTGCCCATGGGCTGCAGAAGATCTCCTGGCTGATGGACCCACCCAGGGTCCAGACCAGTTTCCCCCCAGTTAGCACCAGTGACCGGGACTGGGGTGTCCTACCTGGATGGAGGTGCAGGTGGTGATGACGCTCGTGTCGTAGATGGTGTTGCTGTCATTGATGTCATCTGGCAAGGCAGGGCTCTTCTCCGTCTTTGGCGGCAGGGTGATGGGGGGCGAGGGGTTCTTGGGGGACAGGTTCACGTCGGTGCCATTGCCAAAGGCTTGGATGGCATTTCCTGGGGAGAGGAGATGTTTAGGGAGGTGGTGGGTCAGTGGGAGGGGGGGATGCACCCCTCCAGGTGATGGAGCAGGGTGAGGAGGGGGGACGGGAAAGGGCCTTACGGAGACAGGGGTTTTCTGTGAAGTCCTGGAGGAACTTCTCACACTCCTCTTCCATGTTGCCACTGCCTTTGCAGGAGCACCAGGGCGAGATGGTGATGCTGGTGGTGCTGGCGTTGACGTAGTTGGGCGTCATGTCGAAGCCTGCTCCCGGGAAAGGAGGAGGAGGAGGAAAAAGTGGGATGAAGGATGAAGGACCTCAGTGGGAGAGACCTTTCGCCGCCCTGACTCCCCCCCATCCCCTGACACTTACCGATGAGCCCCGCGTAGGAGCCCAGGCACGCCTGGTAGTTGTCCCCAGGGCAACTGGTCAGGGACTGGAAGGATGCTTGGCAATTGGTGTGGAAATCAGCCAGTCGGGACCTGGGTGCGAAGAAGAAGAGGGAGAGGGATGGGATTTCACCACTGCTCCTGCCATGGAGCGACTCGACAGCGAGGAGAGACACTTAAAAAACCAAAAAAAAAGAAGATAAAGGAGAGAAAAAGGAAGATAAAGGAGAGAAAAGAGATGATAAAGGAGAGAAAAGAGGATAAACAGCCTGGAGAAAGGAGATGGAAGTAAGATTGAGGCTCAGGAGGTGCAACTTCTTGTCTTGCCTCAACCTGTTGGATGGTCGTGGATGAGGGAGGGGGTGTCACCCCCCACCATGAGTTGGGGGGACCCTTGTTCCTCCACCTTTTACTGCTCCCCATCTCCCCATCCCCTCCCCAGGTGCATCCCCACGGCCAGAGGACACCATAAACTTCACGACCTCGTTTGGCTGCGCTGCTCCCAGCACAGTTACCTGCCTGTAAAATTTCACTGCTTGGTTTAATCTTCCCCTTAAAATGTTAAAGCATAGAGTGCAATTAAAACACCTGAGGGCTGTGTGTGTGTTACTTTTTGCCTTTCTTCTTTTTGCAGCCAAGAAAGGGGGAAAAAACACCAAACCAACCACCCCAAAACCAAAAGGAAACCTCATGGGGACCTCAGGGCATGGAGATAACGAAGGCAGAAGGATGGGGAAATGCAGAATCATAGAATTATAGATTCATTTTGGTTGGAAGAGACCCTTGGGATCATCAAGTTCAACCATCAGCCTCACTCTACAAAGGTCTCCCCTACACCAGATCCCTCAACACCACATCTCAACCACTCTGAAACACAGTCAGGGATGGGGACTCTACCCCCTCCCTGGGCAGCCCAGTCCAGGCTCTGACCACTCTTGCTGGGAAGAATTCTTGCCTCATGGCCAGCCTAACCCTACCCTGCTGCAGCTTGAAGCCATTCCCTCTCCTTCTATCAATAATTCCCTGTGAGAATAGACCAGCACCACCCTTTCCTTCCAAGCAGTTGTAGAGAGTGATGAAGTCTCCCCTCAGCCTCCTCTTCCTCAAACTCAACAGTCCCAGCTCCTTCAGAAGATTCATTCTCCAGGCCCTTCCCCAGCTCCGTGTCCGTCCTCTGCGCTCACTCCAGCCCCTCCAGATCTCTCTTGTGCTGAGGTGCCCAGAACTGGACACCAGACTCAAGGGGTGGCCTCCCCAGTGCTGAGCACAGGGGGACAATCCCCTCCCTGCTTCTGCTGGTCACACCATTTCTCATACAAGCCAGGATGCTGGTGGCTTTCTTGGCCACCTGGGCACACTGCTGGCTCAGGAGCTGATTTCCCCTCCTAATCCAATTATTGGCTTGATTATCTCATCTTTTCCCTCTGCTCAGTGCACAGAAGCAGCACAAGGAGCAATGGAAGTGCCGTTTTTTTCCAGTGCTGGGGGTAAGCTGGTCCCACCAACACAGCCCCCGCAGCCCCACACTTCCCACTGGGGATTTATTTATTCATTGATTTATTTTTCCCTGGGGATGAACTGAATCTCCAAGGCAGGAGGGTAAAGAAGCGGGAAGGGATGCAGAAGAGGCCGGAGAGATGGACCAGGGTGGACAGATGGATGGATGGATTGAGTTTCCCAAATGGGCTCCGGCATCAACTGGAGATACACCAGGCTGGACCGTGGACCAGACTGGGTCTCAGTCACAGGGAGGGATGGTGGAGAAGCAGCCAAGATGCCATATATGAGACCTCAGCGTGTCCTCAGCTCCCTTTTTTCCACACCTCATCCAGAAAGGAGAAGGTGTACCTCGTTTTCTTTAGCTTCCTCTTCCTTCCTCCTTAATTAAATGTCATCTTCGTCCAAGCGGTGATTGAATCACCCGACAGCACCTGCCTAAAGCCATAGGAACTGAGGGAAATTAAAGGGTAGAAATTGTGCTGGGATTTATTTCATTTTATTATTATTTATTAATTATTTTTTTTTAATAGGAGTGATTTGCTCTCAGAAGGTTTTGATCCAATTAGACAGAGGAACCAAAGGAGCAGTGAGTGAAGGAAGCAGAAAGGCTCTGCAGTGATGCTTTACACCCATCCAGTGTATTTAACTACAACCCCACCCCCAGGGTACTGAGGAAATGGGGTTTTGGGGGGGAGCCAGGTACCCCCAAACTGCAGCCAGTGTCAGGGAGCAGCAGAGCTGCTGCTGCTGAACCCGGAGCCAGGAGGCCACTGCAGTTTTGAGGGCTATGTAGGATGGAAAAGGGGATAAAGTACAGCTGCTCAGGGCTGGCCCAGAGCACTGGATGCTCCGTGGAGGATCCCCAGTGATTTCCTGGAGGCTTGTGCTGTTTCCAGCCATCTGCAACTGGGGCTTTTTCCAGGTCACAGCCACCACTGTGACCGTCTTCTGTGGAGCATCTGAGCCTCTTCTGGGGACTCCCCAGTCTTTTGGGGATCCCAGCATCACCCTGTGGCCAGCTTTGGTTTGGCAGGAGCCACCCAAGCACTTGGGACCATCTTTTTGCTCCTTCCCACGGCTGGATGTGCAGGTTCCACTGGGTTCTCTCCCGCTGATGGGCTGCCAGTGGTGTGAACTGGATTATTTTCCCACCTCCACCAGCTGCCTGACCCACTTAACGGCCTCCCAACAGGCTGTGAATTTCCAGGGCAAGGTCAGCTGTCCCAGTTTGAGGTAAAACAACCAATTTTCTCCTCTGTAGTTTCACTTTTTTTGGCAGAGCCTCTTCTAACTAAGGAAACTCCGGGAGGAACAGCAGATTGGTCAGAAAGTGTTGGGTCTCAGGGTGATCAGAGCTGACCCCACCGAGGGATGGTGCAGGGATGGGCTCATACTCATTGCTGGGACAGCCAAGGGCAGGGAATTGCGGGATTTGCCCCCTTGGAGGGTGGGAAGTGGAAAAGCCTCGAGGGATCACCCCTGTGGGGAGGAGCGGACACGACAGGGGACCCCAAACTGGTCAGCTGGGGTCTTCCATCCCACCTGCATCATGCTCAGTGTAAAAGCTGAGGGAGCAAAGGGTCAACTCCCTTCCTTCCATGGCCAACGTCCCAGGAGGACCCTGTCTGTTCCTCTGCCTTTGATCCCGATCCGAGCGTTCCTGACTCCAGAGCTGGAATCCAGCTCCTGTTGGTCATCCAGTCCAGGCTGGGACTTTTACTGATGCCTGATGGTGACATGATCCCCATCCTGGGAGCTTCATGTGGTTTTGTATATATTGTATTTATTTCACTATCTTCTTCTTACTTTAATTTTAGTATTTTCACTTCATTAAAGTAGTTTAGTTCATTCTAAGCTCATAAATCTCCTTACACTCTTCCTCTCCCTTCTTTTTTTTTTGGGTAGGGGGAGGAAGGGCCATCTGATGGTCTAGTTTTGGGTAAATTTGGCTGAAACCACGACACCAGCCTCTTCACCGGGGTTATACAAGCCCTCCCAATGAGAAGACGGGACTCCTGGGCACTTGGGATGCTAATAAATAGCAATATCACAACTGGCACTGCCTGTCCCTCCCCTTACCCCTGCAAACCCAACTCCTCCAAGCCCATGTGCCATTTTTTTTGGCCAGACCCACATTTCTCTTCCTCCCTTGGGGATTTAGAAAGAAACTCCCCAAAGCCAGTGGTGGGGAGGGAAGCTGGGGGCTCCCATCCTACACCCAGTTCCTGGGGCTGATGCTCGGCTCCTGGCACATCATCTCCCTGGCCAGAGCTGTGCAATTTGTGCAGAAAAGGGGATTTTTTTTTTTCAGCAGTGCTCAACCCTCCCTGTGGCCAAACCCATCCTTGAATCAAAGCCCATTTGCTCCCCGTTTGCAAGAAAAGCCCTGCTAGGGGGACTGGGGGAAAGAAGGGGTGGGTTTTGCAGAGCAGAAGCAGTTCCAACCCTTCTCTCACACAATGCCCATCACAGGAAGGTGTCTGGAGTCTCCTCCTTCTCCTTTCCGCGGGAGATAAAAGTTTCCGACAGCTTTTCCCCCCTCTCTCCCCAAATCAGAGGCGAAAGGCACGTCAATTCTCTTAAAGAACTGTGGCAAGTTCATCACCCAGCACCACGAAAATTTGTCACGCTGCTCCCCGGGGCCCTGCTCCTGGCTTGTAGCATCCTCTAAGGCAAATGTTATTCTTTTCATAATACATGACAAGCCAGCTGGTAATCTTTCCAGAATATCCAAGCCAGATGTCACTCTTTCCGTTGTATACAATGAGTTTGCAGTCGCTGGAGGAGACTCTCGCTGCCAGGAATAAACCCTACTGGAGCCGGCCCATAGTTTCTCAGATTTCTGCTTTTAAGTGCCCAGGGGGGAAAAAAAAAAAAGGAAAAAAAAAAAAAAAAAGAGAAAGGAGAGGGAGCCAAGTCTATCTTAGCAGAAACGGGAGGAATTGGTGCCAAATCGCCGGCTGGCAGCTCCTGGCAGCAGGTGGGTCTGGGGCAGTCTCTGCCTGCAAAGGGCTGGGGACAAGGGATGGTGACACAGGGAGCTGCAGGGCACAGCCCGGTGTTTTCCTGAAAGGCAGTGAAAAGGG
This sequence comes from Jacana jacana, assembly GCA_013400555.1. Classification (NCBI taxonomy): domain Eukaryota; kingdom Metazoa; phylum Chordata; class Aves; order Charadriiformes; family Jacanidae; genus Jacana; species Jacana jacana. The sequence goes on from VZTM01018518.1 coordinate 116,902, forward strand.
GCTTAACAAATATTAATTGTATAGAATCATAGAATCATTTGGTTGGAAGAGACCCTTGGGATCATCGAGTCCAACCGTCAGCCCCACTCTACAAAGTTCTCCCCTACACCAGATCCCTCAACACCACATCTCATGGATTCTTCAACAAAGACAGGGATGGGGACTCCACCCCCTCCCTGGGCAGCCCATTCCAGGCTCTGACCACTTTTCCTGGGAAGAATTCTTGCCTCATGGCCAGCCTAACCCTACCCTGCTGCAGCTTGCAGCCATTCCCTCTCCTTCTATCGCTCATTGCCCGTGAGAAGAGACCAGCACCAACCTCTCTACAATGTCCTTTCAAGCAGTTGTAAAGAATGATGAGGTNATATATATATATACACACACACACATATCTCATTCCCCAAACCCACTCCAAGTGCAGGGTTTCAAAGCAAAGGGGTTAGAAGCTGCTTCTCTTTGATGTCTCTAGAAAACACATTGGACTTTTGGAGTGAAAAAAAAGCAGGAGGCAGCTCCAGGGTCTCTTTCTCCAGACACTTTCAGGGACTTGGGTCCCTGTGGTGGCCAGCCACCCCGGGTGCATAATATGTCCCCTTTAGGTGACTTTTTGCATTGCCTTAGGGTCTATCCCACCCTCTCCTGGCCACCAACTCCTCTCCTAGCATTGAGTAATTCAGCTCACCAGAGAGACACCCTTGCTCCGACATTAAAAGTGATCTACATGGCAGAGGAATTTTTGGTGGCGGTGGCCTGGGTTTGGTTATTTCTTCCCTGCTTGTTGGTGAGTTGCAATTTTATTTGAAGCAGAGAAAATAAACATGAACAACCCACAAACAACCACCAAACCCCAAACCCACCCCAGAACAGATGCAAGGTGCCTAATTGTGTGCTAATTGTTCCCATCTCCGCATGCCTAGGAGAAGCCCAAGCCCCGACGCTGGTAATAACTCACCACCCATCAAAGCAAACCCTATCAGGCTCTTGAATATTTCATGCAGAAAAATGTCCAAGATGTGGAGATTACTCAAGATGTGCTCTTTTTTTTTGCTCTTCTTTTTTCACAGGCAATTTGCAGGGACGAAGGAAAAAAATGGCTTTAATAGACACCAGAGTCGAGAGGCGGTGGGGGAACACGTCTGTCTCTCTCTCCCCACCCCATCCTCCCAAGCCCCCACAGGGCAGAGGATGTTCAAGAAACTGCAACAACATGGATAAAACAACTCAACAAGACACAAAAAACCCGTGGCCCCGCTGGGCATCCTCCTCCTGACACAGGCTCTGCTGGGGACGAAGGCTTTGGAGGCCAGGAGAGGCTGAGATGGAAAGAAATAAATGAGCCTCAAACAGCAAGAAGAGCGGTGAGGGATTTCAAAGAGCCCTAGGGATGGGGATCAGCTAAATAAAACCAACTAAAATATGAGGGAAACTGGAGCAAAACTCTTACTTTTCTGGATGACCCTCTACCAAAGCAGTAAACAGTTCCCGAGGGAAGAAGAAAGAGATCAATGGAAATACTTGTTTTATCCAGGAAAATTGTCTGCCGACTCCGGAGAGTGAAGTCACCTCTTCTGGGTATGAACAAGGAGGGGTTTATTCCTGCTTTTCAGGGGAAAAAAAAAGAAAAAAAATCACATCCCTGCAATAGGAGAGCATCTCCCTGTAGGGTGAAGACTGGCCTCCCCATCCCAGAGGAGGGCAAAAAAACCCCAAAGAACAACTGTTGAGATGGAGGAAGAGGAGGCTGAGGAGTGACCTCATCACCCTCTACAACTGCTTGGAAGAGTATTGGAGAGAGGTTGGTGCTGGTCTCTTCTCACAGGGAATTAGTGATGGAACAAGAGGAAATGGCTTCAAGCTGCAGCAGGGTAGGGTTAGGCTGGCCATGAGGCAAGAATTCTTCCCAGGAAGAGTGGTCAGAGCCTGGAATGGCTGCCCAGGGAGGGGGTGAAGTCACCACCCCTGAGTATGTTGAAGAGTAGATTGGATGGGATCTGGTGTAGGAGAGTAGTTGGGGGATCTGGTGTAGGGGACAACTTTGTAGAGTAGGGCTGATGGTTGGACTTGATGATCCCAAGGGTCTCTTCCAACCTGAACGATTCTATGATTCTATCCAGAGAGGAGCAAAGGAGAAACCCTCAAATTACAATAGAGCTGGAGAAGAGGGGGAGGAAAAAATGAGGACAAACAGACACCAGACCGACTGCTCAGTTTGGAGCCGTTAATTAAGGAGTTTCTCTCACTGTGTGTATTTTTAGGAGCACCACAGTTTGATTCATCACAGAGAAGAAGAGTTAAAAGACTTTTTTTCTCCTCTTCTTTTTCTTTTTATCCTCTTGCCTATGCTCAAACCCTATCATTACCCGGTAAGAAAAGGGAAGAATTAAACACACGCATCATTTGATTTTAATTGAAGGACTGTTCTATTTCATTGAACTGCTAACTAAGCCGAACAGGAGATTGTGTTTACATAAGCAAACCCTGAGTCAGTATAGACTTGCTGTCACATTAAGTCAATACTTATGAAGGCTTCCTATTTAATTATTCAGTGCAAATTGACTTATTACTGCGTTAAGAGCGGGGTTAGCCTTGAGCAAGGTGGCCGGGGAGCTGAGAGATCCCCTTCCAGCTTGCCAGCTGCCTTTCCATGAGGTCCCTAGGGGAGAGGTAGCCTGGGAGCGCTGCCTCACTGGCCCCCCTCCCATACCTGGAAGCCAAAGCCACCAACAGGACCACCTTTGCTAATTTAAGGTCAGATTTAAGGCTTCCCCCAGCAGGTTCTCGCACCCTGGGGACCCGTCCTGTCCCCCTTCCAGACACGAGAATTGCTCCTCTCTGTCAAATTCCCGGAGCTGCTGTGAAATCCAGGAGCATTTATTTTCTTTTCTTTTATTTTTTCTCCCTTCCCCTCTCCCTCCTCCTCCTCCTCCTTCTTCTTCCCAGACAGCTCCGTGGACAGCCGAGCCCTACTTCTGAGCCGCTCTCATTACGCGCTGTAATGAGAAAGTTGTGCCGCCGCTTGGCTGTTTATCAAGGAAACATCCATTATAGATGGCATTTCGTCTGTGCTAAAACAAAGGATGAGGAACGTGGGTTTAAAGAAAAAAAACAAAAAAAACGAATAAATAAAATCCAGCAGCGTTTTGTTCCCATGTTATTGATTTAATCGATACCAAACCAGGCTGGATCCGGCCCTTCCCTTCCCCAGCCCTTCCCTTCTCCTGGGTCCTCGGGTGATGAAGCAATGCTTCCCCTCCCTGGGGTATCCCTTCTGAATTAACAGCCCAAACCTGGCCAAAAAGAGATAGTTTTAGGCATTCCTACCCTTGGATGCAGGCACAAGGCTCCTGCAAGGAGCTGGGCGGGATCTGACCCTTCCCAGCTCCAAATATGCTGAAAAAGGGGAAAACCAAGCAAACCAAACCAGAAAAAAACCTCAGGCAAATGAAACCTCACTCTGCTTTTGGATGCCGAGGAGCTACAGCCAGTGGAGGCTGGGAAATTCTTCAGCACCAGCATCACTGAAGCATATAAGACCAGATTATTTGTGTTCCCGACTTGCTGATGCAAGATGAAAAATACAGCAAACTGCAGCTGCTGAAATCAGCTCTTTTTCTCCCCTTTCCTTCCCTTTCCCCTTAGCTGAGGTTAGTGTTTTGCACGACAGGGGAAAAAAAAAAAAGTAAAAAGAAGTTTTTTTTTTATATTCTGGGAGCTAAAAAACCTGTCCTTTGCAATCAGACACAAAGCTCAGGGAGTTTGTCAGGCTCCTCCGTTGTGGCAGGAAAAGCTTCCCGGCAAGAAAAGCTTCCCAAATTGCAGCGATCTGAGCCTGATTGCTCCTGCTCTCACAGACGGGAGGGAGAAGGGGTTTGGGGCTGGGGCATCTCACCAGGAAGGGGCTTTTGTTATCTTTTTTAGCAGCCTCACAGGTCAAGGCCACTCAAATGGCTTCATCTAGAGGAAAAATCAGGATTTCAGCACAGAACAACCCAGATTTTACACCCTACTCCCTGGAAGGGAAGGGGGCACAGCTGAGCACTCGCCCTCACCAAGACCTGAGCCCATGGTGGGGAGCTCAGGAGCTCCTGACCCCTTCATGCCCAGGGGTTGCCCAGCACCCTCCTCCTGGCCATAGGGACCCCCCAGGTGATCCAAAGCCCCCCAGTGCTGGGGACACTGCCTCCTCATGGAAATACCCCAGTCCAAAACCATCACCTTCCACGTGATCCAGAACCCCTCAATGCTGGGAGCTCAGGAGCTCCTGACCCCTTCATGCCCCAGGCCCAGGGGCTGCCCAGCACCCTCCTTCTGGCCATAGGGACCCCCCAGGTGACCCAAAACCCCACAGTGCTGGGACACTGCCTCCTCATGGGAATACCCCAGTCCAAAACCATCACCTTCCACGTGATCCAGAACCCCTCAATGCTGGGAGCTCAGGAGCTCCTGACCCCTTCATGCCCCAGGCCCAGGGGCTGCCCAGCACCCTCCTTCTGGCCATAGGGACCCCCCAGGTGACCCAAAACCCCACAGTGCTGGGACACTGCCTCCTCATGGGAATACCTCAGTCCGAAGCCATCACATTCCAGGTGACCCAGAACTCCCCAGTGCTGGGGACCCTGCCTCCTCATGGGAAATACCCCAGTCCAAAAACATCACCTTCCATCAGCAGTGACAGAAGAGCTGGTGGCTTTTATCTCCCCAGCTTGGTGACCCTTGATGGGACAGGGGCTGGTATTCAAGGACCATTTAACCACCAGCCCTGAGCAGCTGGAGAGAGGCAGAATGACTATTTCCCATGCCAGATTCCTCTTTTCACCTCTTTCCCAACTCCTCTGCTTCTTTTGGGAAGGATTCAAAATGACCTCAGGGTGGGCTGTGTGCCTGGGGAGCAGCAGCCCCTAAGAGGAGCATCCCCAGGCACCCACCTCAGCACCATCCCCACCAAGGTGGCAGCAAAAAATCTCCCTGCAAAGTCCTCTCCTGGCACCAAGGGCTTCTCCCTTCATTAGGCCTTGAGCCAGGAGGTTTAATTAGGCTCACAGCCTGTGCAGGGAACATCATCTCATCTCCTGTCACTGCTGGGTTTGCCGATCAGCTTCCAAGTCTAACACCCTCACTGGTCCCACGTGCAGATAAGGAGGATGAGCATCAATCCGTGGTGCTGGCCCAATAAACACAGATATCGATGGGAAACCCCAAGGCAACCCCCCCAGCCCTGCTTTGCCCACTGGCAGGGGGTTGGGATGATGGGCCACAGAGGGGTTTCATGCCCAGCTGGCTCCTGGGTGGAACCTGATGGGTGCAGATGCCTGGGAAAGGAGGACAAAGCCTGCACCACTCTATTTATACACATTCCCGGCACCTGGTGATGATCTTGGCAGCGGCTGCCTGCCAGTGCTCTGTTATTTATAAACACAGAGGGCTTGGAGAGGCAGCAAAGAGAGAGAAGAGCCCCCTTCTACCATCACCAGGCACCCTCCAGACCACCCTGTCCCTGCAGAACAAGCCCAGAGCCTCTCAGCAAAGGGGACATTGAACAACCAAAGCCACTCTGGGTGCAGAGGGATGCAAAAGCCCCATGGAGTCCGGCAAAGTGTCACCTGCAGTGTCCCCCCCCCAGGGGTCAATACTCAGCTCAACCCATTCATCAACGACCTGAATGAGGGGACAGAGGGTATCCTCAGCCAGTTTGCTGATGATACCAAACTGGGAGGGCTGGCTGACACTCTAGAGGGCTGTGCCACCATCTGGCCTGACCTGGCCAGGCTGGAGAACTGAGGAGAGAAGAACCTCATGAGGTTCAACAAAGGCAAGCGGGGGTCCTGCACCTGCAGAAGAAGAACCCCAGGCATCAAGCCAGGTTAGGGGTGAATCTTCTGGCAAGCACCTCTGAGGAGAAGGATCTGGGAGTCCTGGCAGGGACACCTCCCACCACTCCCACCAGGTTGCTCCAAGCCACCTCCAACCTGGCCTCGAACCCCTCCAGGGATGGGACAACCTGAGCCAGGGTCTCACCACCCACACAGCCAAGAAGTTCTTCCCCACATCTCAGCTCCATCTCCCCCTCTTTCAGGGGCAAAACCTTCCTCCTCCTCTTATGGCTCCCCTCCCTTATAAGAAAGATGGAGAGGACTATGAAGTTCACCCTGTACGTGCCCACAATCAGCCCCTCCTAAAAGGCTCTCCCAGTGCCCTCTCCACCCCAAAAGCCCAGGAGAAACAAAGCCAGGCTCTCTTTCTCTCACAACACAGCATTAATAGAGAAAAATCCTTATTTTGCCCCCACCCCACCCCGAGCTCAGGTGCAAGACACAGCTCACCCCAGGTAGGTCACTGCTTCTAAAAGCTTTCACAGCTGCAAACACAAGGAGGTCAAATGAGCTGCTGGAGCGTGGCAGCATCTCTGAGCTGCCATGAGCTCCTTGTGCAGGTTCATAACCCCCCTCCTGCCCCAGTGCTGCAGCCTGGGTAATGGAATGGGGTTTTTAACTAGGGGGGGTTGGAGCAAACCTGCCTGTCCAAGCCTTGGGGAGCATGGCCAGAACCCCCCCTGTTGGGGGGAGCAGGTAGAATGGGACCCTCTTGCAAGCCCAGCTCCAAGGGGTACATCCATGGGCAGCCCCACAATGAGAAAACAGCCAAAGTTGGGCCAAAACTCCACCAACCAATGCCCAAAGCTGGGTGCATAAAGAAATGGGGGATTCAGGTGCTCTGCAAGAGCCAAAACCCTCAGCTGGGGCCACCACGCATTTCCAACTGGGAGTGAGCTCCTTAAATCACCTGCCTGGAGCTTCTTCCCCCCTTGGCTGCTTCACCTCTTTCCGAGAGAATTTCATTTCATGCAGGACCAGGCTCAATAATTAACGCTCCACGGCAGCTCCATGGCCTCTTCTGTTCCCACTGACCCCCCTCCCCAACACTCCTGGAGCAGGATCCCGAGCTGGGTTATCTATTTTGCCCCCAGGCTCCGGGAAACTCCATCACCTTGATGGCAAAAAGACCCTCCTCCTCAGAAATCTATTCTTTTACCAGGCTGATCCAGCCCCCAGAGGGTAACAGGGCAGGGGGGTGGGGGAGAGTTTATTTGCCATGTGAATAATGAGTTTCATAATGGAACAAAAGCCTCATCTCCCAACTTTGTTCTGCCAAAAAGGGGGAAAATAGGGAATTTTACCAGCTGGGGGTGCCAAAAACACGCCCAAGGGTTTGGCTGTTTGCAGGGAGTGGGTGGTCCCGCTCCCATGGCACCTTTGGCACCTCCATGGCACCTTTAGCACCTCCATGGCACCTTTTGCACCTCCATCTCCTCCACAATTTGGGAGTACAGAGCATTCCTTGGGTAGGAATGAGGTAGGGGGGGGCTGCATGGGGGGAATGCTCCCTGGAGACTCAGCTCCACCACTCACAGCAGAAAGGCATCCAACCCCGACCTTCTGGTTCTGCCCCCACATCTCTACCCCATCCTGGATGGGAAGAGAAGGCTCCAGGAAGACCTTGGAGCCCCTTCCAGTCCCTCTAAGGGCTCCAGGAAAGCTGGGGAGGGACTCTGGATGAGGGAGGGGAGCCACAGCCCCCAAGCAGACCCGTGGTTTCACGCTGGGGGGTTTCAGAGCAGATGAGAGCTCAGGGTAGGGGGGGGACTTTGTTGGGAGCCCCTCTCCTTGCAAACCACAGGCATCCCCGTACAAACCCAGGGCTTCACTCCACAGCAAACTCATGACCACACCTCAGCCTCTCCACCAGCCAAAACCATTAACTCCAGCCCATTTTCCACACGAAATACAGCCCTTACTGGGGGAGGCTGCACAACGCCGGCAAGACACAACCCAAAGAGCCATGCAACCCAAGCACTGCCCCACAACCAGAACCTGCAGATCTTGCTCCAGCACTGGGAAGTGCTGGGAGAAGCCCCAGGCAGAGGTGATCCTTACTGGCAGAGGTGATCCTTACCGGCAGAGGTGATCCGTCCGGCACGTGTTGCGCAGATCCAAGCAGTTGGGTTTCTCCTTGTCCTCGTAGGAGCAGGAGGGGACGATGGTTTGCCGCCGGCGCTCGGCGCAGGCCTGGTCCTTGCAGGAGCAGAAGAGGAGGCGGTAGGTGTACTCACTGGGGACTCTGTCGAAGAACTGGCGCAGAGCCTTGTGGCATTTCCTCCGGCTGCAGTGCTCGGTGGCCGAGATCTCCTTGCTGCAGGTGGAGATGTAGCCCGAGCGCAGGCGCTTGCAGTTGTCGTTCAGGTTGCAGGCTTTGGCTGCGTCGAGGCAGTGGTTGCTTTTGGAGTTGGTGGCAGGGTCCATTCCTGCCCAGAGAACCAAAGAGGGGAAAAGGATGAGAAGGGATTGGGCACGGGAAGGACACGGAGCTATTTAGAATAGAATCATAGAATCAGATAGGTTGGAAGAGACTCTTGGGATCATCCAGTCCAACCATCAGCCCTACTCTACAAGTTCTCCCCTACACCAGATCCCTCAACACCACATCCAATCTACTCTGAAACACAGTCAGGGATGGGGACTCCACCACCTCCCTGGGCAGCCCATTCCACTGACTGACCACTCTCTCTGT
>VZTM01018518.1:151177-168049 GCA_013400555.1 Jacana jacana
CCCTCCCTGGTGTCTGGCAGCCCTCCCGCCCCCCCTGGCAGCCTGGCACCGAGAGGCAAGAGCTGCCGGGGGGGCAAGAGAGCGAAGAAAACCCACACGTTTTGTCAGAGAGAGCTCCGATCGGCCTCTCCGCCGCCGGAAAGGCTGTGGCAGAAGGTGCAACCCCGGTGTCAGACGTCGGAGCAGGCGCAGGGGACAGACACCCCCCCCCCCCACCACAACACGACNCCCCCCTCCCAACACACACACATCCCACCCTCGTCCCGGGGGAGAAACATGGCAGGAGATGTCCAAAGCCATTCCCCTCTCTGCTGTCACCACTTGCCCCTCGGGTCCCTCCCTGGCAACATCCCTGAGTCCCCTGATTATTTTTATTGTCTCTCTCTCTCTCTCTCCAGCTCCGAGCCCTGCTTGCTGTGTCAGCAGCCGTATTTATAGCACCGCTCTCCTCACAGACCCGTGTCAGGAGCATCCTTTCCTGGGCTGATCCCTACCTGGTCACCCCGGGCTTTTTCACCCTGGCCAAGGCATTTGCAGCCACTTCTTTCCCTTCTTCCCCTCTTTCCCCTTCTTTTGCTCTTCCTGGGCAGGATCTTTCACGTGAAAAGAGCAAAAAACCTTCTGGGTGGATGCAGGCAGCTCTTGGGTGACAAGGAGCCCCGCGGGGGGACACTGCCAAGGGGGTCTCCATGCCCTGGGAGGGTTGTGGCAGGGGTAGGGGTGAGGGTCCTGAGCACAGCTCTAGCCTCCCCCCCTCTTCCTCCTCCCCCCCTCGCCCCCCCCCGGGATTTACTGCTTCCATTTCCCTCAAGGGTGGAAGCTGAGCTTAATTACAGGTATTTTGCTGTGTGTTAATAACATTCGCAGGACTGCAAGATGGGAGAGCGGGGTGAGGGAAGTGAGGACCTCTGCCCTGGGTGGGAACTGGGGGCTGCAAGGGCAAGGCATCTCTGCCAGCCTCTCTTTTTCCCCTTGAAATACTATGGGTGCCAGATGCACGGCTTGGGTGATGGCTCTCCAGCTCCTGGAGGGGCATTTAGTGAAGGTGGTCCCTTCTTAAAGGCAGGCAGGAGGGATGGGTGCTGGCCCCAGGGAGCACCCAGGGGGGGTTATCGCTGGTCCCAGACTTCCTCTTCCTCACTGGGATGAATCCCTGGTGCTTGGCTGCATTGGGAGATGCTTCTTGGGGTTGCTCTACTGTGTGGTTGCAGGGGAAAATAATCCCATGGCAATTCCTGGAGACCCAGCACAGCAAGGGAGGGCTCAGCCGAGCACCAAGGAGTCCCCACTGCTGGATCTCACCCCCAGGAAAAGCCCGAGGTGCCCATCTCCATCCAAGCCAGGGATCCTGTCCCAGTGTCACCAGAGGCACTGGGCAGGGGATCCCTTTTGGAGAAAGCCCTGGAGGAGCTTTTCTCTTTTAGCAAAGCGATGTCTCTGCACCCCAGAGCTCGCACACACCCGGGCGATGGCAAACCAGCCCAAGTACAGGTTTCACTGCCATTTACTCCTCAGTTCCTCTGAGGAACATCAAGGAGAATAAGAGGGTGCAAAGAACCATGATCATACTCCAAATAACCTCAACCCTCTCCGAGAAGTGGATCTCACCAGCTCAAAGCAAACCCAAACCGGGTTTGGCACTGGGAGCCCTGGCAGAGCCTGGGGGAACTCGCCAGGGCTTTGGGGGGCCCCAGCATAGCCCTGGCAAGCCTGGCAAAGCCCTAGAGACCCCAAAAGGGCTTTGGGGAGCCCGAGCATGCTGCTTGCAACCCTGGCAGAGCCCTGGAAACCTAGCCAGGGCTTTGGAGAAGCTGGCAGAGCCTTGGGAAGTGTGCCAAGGCTTTGGGAAGCCCGGGTTTGGCCCTGGAAACTATGGCAGAGCTCTGGGGAGCTCACCAGGGCTTTGAGAAGCTCCAGCATAGCCCTGGCAAAGCCCTAGAGAGCCCAAAATGGCTTTGGGGAGCCCAAGCATGGTGCTGGGAAGCCTGGCAGAGCCCTGGGAACCTAGCCAGGGCTTTGGAGAACCCAGCAGAGCCCTGAGAAGTGTGCCAAGGCTTTGGGAAGCCCGGGTTTGGCCCTGGAAACTATGGCAGAGCTCTGGGGAGCTCACCAGGGCTTTGAGAAGCCCCAGCATAGCCCTGGCAAGCCTGGCAAAGCCCTAGAGAACCCAAAAGGGGTTTGGGGAGCCTAGGCATGCTGCTTGCAACCCTGGCAGAGCCCTGGGAAGCTAGCCAGGGCTTTGGAGAACCTGGCAGAGCTCTGGGAAGTGTGCCAAGGCTTTGGGAAGCCCTTGGGAAAGCCATTTCAAGCACCATGAAAAAACCAACCAACCAACCGAAAAAAAAAGCCTCTTTTTTTTTGTTATCCAGGAACCACCCTACCTCCCTGGAAGGGTGAGCATGCATTTTTCTGTTTATAAGCCAAATAATAATAACAAAAGGCTAATAAGCTGTGAAGGCAGGCAGGGAAACACAGCCAGCTTCCCTCGGGTGGAGTGGCACTGACTGCCCTCCTGCTCCAGGAGCGCTGGGCAGGGGCAAAGCTGGTGTTGGAACCAGCCCTTATTAAAATCACGTCCAGCTGCGTGTGGAAGGTTTGCCCACCTCTGCAAAACGGGCAGGATCAGCCCGTTATTGGGATTTTTTTGTGGTCTGGGTTGCTTTGGTGGGGGTGCTCCAGCTGGAGGGATAACCAGGGCATGGCAGCGCTCCTGGATCTGCAGGGGTTTGTCCCTGCATCCAAGGTGGGAAGGAGAAATCCCCTGGGAATGCTGTGAGCCCCACGCTGAATTGGGATGGAGGGTGAGGGGGAAGTGGCCACTGAGCACCCAGCTGTGGCTCTGAGGACCTGGTGAAAAGGGGTTGTGTTTCACAAGAGTGTGTAAACCAGCAAGGGATGGGGTTTATAAGGTTTGGGGTACTGGGGGCGCAGATCCAATGCCCAGCATGGAGCTGAGCTGGTCCCCAGGCACTGACCTGGGCTGGTCCCCAGGTGCTGACCCATGTTTCCAAGGGGACAAAATCCTCCTGCCCAGTGCCTGAACCCAGCACAGAGCAGAAAGCCACCTCCATCACCCATGGGCACAGCAGTTGGAGAGCTGGCACCGCTCTGCCAAGGCAGCAGGAGGGTGCCAGGGATGGTGCCAGGTGCCAGGGATGGTGCTGGTGATGCCATCCCACAACCAGGGTCTATTAACCAGCACCATAAATCCGCCACTCCTCCTTCAACCCATGGTGGGGAGGGAGATGTGCACACACAGGGCCCCCCCAAAAATGCCTGGTCCTGATGTTGGTCCCGATGGCAGCTCCTTGGAGGAGCTGGATTTGAAGGTGTCTAATGTGCTGGTGCTGTTTCCATGGGGCAGGCCCCAAGGTGTGGGCACAGGAGGTGGAGGAGCATCCCCAGGCTCTGCTCTGCATCCCGGCTTCTCCAAGAAGAGCTCCAATCTGCCTCCCTGTTGCAAATGCTTTGGGCTCTGGCACCTCAGAGGGGCTCCTGCATCCTTTGCTGCCTCGGGCTGGTGTGCAGGGGGGGCTGAAAGCAAAGGGGAGAGGCTGAGGATTCCCAGAGCCATGAAACTGGGTGTTCCAGGAGTTCGTAGATGGAATTTGATGGGATCAAACCAGTTCAGCAACGCGCTAATCTGTCCCAGCTCCTTGGGGATGCAAAGGACACGCTCCCACCACGGCATCTCTCCATCCAGGCACGGCCCTGCTGCCTGCACCCCCCCTTCCCAGCCCTGTGGGGAGACGGGGGTGGGTTTGATTAGAGAAGCCAGAGACGGCTTAATTGAGCTTCCCAAGGCTGCTGCAGGCACAAATTGGATGAGCCCAAGCTCCGAAAGCCGGCCCGTTCCCCAGCTCCTCCTGCGCATACTGAATCTTCATTTAGGCAGCCACTCCTGCCAATTAACTCAGGGCCTCTCGTTAGCAGCCTGGCATTGACTGGCCTGCCAGGGCTCCCCCCGGGACCTGCCTTGGCTGAAACAAGCTTGGAAGTGGATTTGGCTCCTCCAGCTCCAAGCCCTGTCACGGGGCTTTTGCTGGGGAGGGCCAGCAGCTTGCCTCTCCCCATCCTCTCGGTGCTTTCAGACTTTCTCTCCCCTGGGTCCTCCTCCTGTGGGCATCTGCTCCAAAACCACCCCAGCAGCTTCCCTCTCCCCATCCTCTCTGTGCTTCAGCCTCTTCTCCTCTCCCCTGGGTCTTCCTCCTGTGGTCATCTCCCAAAAACCACCCCAGCAGTTCCCCTCTCCCCATCCTCTCGGTGCTTCAGACTTTCTCTCCCCTGGGTCCTCCTCCTGTGGGCATCTCCCAAAAAACACCCCAGCAGCTCCCCTCTCCCCATCCTCTTGGTGCTTCAGCCTCTTCTCTCCCCTAGGTCTTCCTCCAATGGGCATTTGCCCCCAAAACCATCCCAGTGGGTCAGTTGTGAGTAGCCCCACAGCAGCATCACCTCCCCTCCCTGCAGCCCAGGAATTTGGTGCCCAAACCCTCCTGTTTGGCCTGAAATTGAGATGTCAGCATCCTCCAGATCGACCTGTAGGTACCCACACCTTGGGCACGGTCTGGCATCTCACTGGAGGGCACCTCTGGCAGGAACCTGTGGCTGAGAACCGATGTGGGGGTGATGGGTGCCAGGGCAAAGCCCTGCTGATTCTCTGCAAGCAGATCATTACACAAATGATCTCTGTGCTTAGCGGGTAGGTAATGTGCTCCGGGAAGGGCTGCCCTGATGGGCAATGCTCTCTCTGCCCAGGCTGCTGCTTTTCCGGGCTCTGCTTCTGGAGAGACGTGAGAGCCACGGCCAGCACTCTCTCAAGCCAGGCAGAGCCAAGGCTGGTGGTCAAAAAAGCTCTTTTTCCACCCACCCACTCAGTCTAAAAACCCAGGACCCCAGGCCACCAGCCCTGCCAGCCACCAGCACACGCCAAATGCCAGCCCAGCCCAAAAGTCCCAGGTGCCAGGAAGGGCCGGGTCCCAGGGCACAGCTCTGTTTGCAGGGAGATGGGTGAAGGATGGAAGGGTAGCACAGGACAGACAAACAAGCTGTAATATTTGGCCACAGAGAGTTCTTGCCCTTTGCACTGAACACAGAGACAGCAGGGACAGGTCCCAGGGCTGTCCCCGATGTCCCCGCGCAAGGGCAGAGCCCCACGGTCGAGCTGGCTGGGGAGAGAAGCAGCTGGGAGCCTGGATCCAGTTGACTTGCTCTGGGTAATATCTCCTGATTATTTCACTGCAGCATGCTGAGGCTGCAGAGTAATCGAATTAGGCAAATATTATGGGGGAGAAAATGGGCAGATAAGTAGCTTAAAGTGATCGAAATGACCTGGAGGTGGCCATGCAAATGGTCTGTATAATATCCTGTAATAACCCTGTCCAGGCAGCTCTGAGGAGGCTGAATTCCAGTAACAGGGCAGTGGCAGCTCCCCTCTCCCCATCCTCTCCAGCCTTCAGCCTCTTCTCCTCTCCCCTTGGTCCTCCTCCTGTGGGCATCTGCTCCAAAACCACCCCAGCAGCTTCCCTCTCCCCATCCCATAACAGGACAGTGGGCTCAGTGGCAGTGCCCAGCGAGGGCTGGGGGTGGCAAGGGCTCCTGAGTACCCCCAGCTTTGGGGGGCTTAACCCTGGACCCCCTCCTCCCCAGCACCCAAGCAGGGGGGAGCTTCCAGCCAGCTTTAGGAGACGCTCTGGGGTGCAGGTAGCTTTGCTGCTGGGGGAAGATATGCCCCCAAACCCCCCCTGCAGTGCATGGAGCTCACTCTGGAGCCTCCCCAGGGATGCTAAAGAGGGTCAGGCTCAGTGAGAGACACCACATTCCCATCTCCAGACCAGGCTGATAAATCACTGGGGCAGACTCAGACAGGGGCAGGAGGGATCGATATGGGATGGCGCACGCTGAGAGCTGCAGAGCCCTGAGACATCCCCAGCCTCCAGCCCCCTGGGAGGACAGACAGCCGGGACAAGGGACAGAATGATCCAAAGCACAGCCCAGAATTGGGATAAAAAGCTCTAAACAGAGTAGGGAAGCAGGAGTGGTGGAAAGAGGTGACAAAAATAGTCCTTCTCCAGGTGTCAAGCAATGAAAGAAGATGGAGCCACCTCTCCCAGGGATGCTGAGACCACCAGCACTGGCCAGGGAGCAGAGCCCACCTCCTTGTGTACATGGGACAGGCAGGCAGGCACAAAGGAGAGGGTTTTTCCACGCCTCCTCCCCTTCCTTCTTGCTGGAGGCCTGGAAGGAGACCAAGAGAAACCATCCCTCTGTCACCACAATTGAGAAGGGAGCAAAAATAGTCCTGGCAGGAGAAGTTGTGTAGGACAAAGCGTCCTGTCACCCCGTCGGCTCGTGGCAGGTAACGAGATGCTGCTGCCAGTGCCAGCCCTTGCCATGATCAATTAAACTGACAGCATCCTCCCATTCCCTACTTCTTCATCTCCCTGGAGCATCCAGGAGGTGAGTGAGGGGCCAGCAGGTGACCTGGGTGGGACCCCATGGCTTTTCCTGCATCCCTAACCCATCAACACCTAAATCAAGATGCGGTGGGGACACAGCATCCCTCCCTCCCTCCAAACCCAGGTTGGTTTTGGGATGCCCCACATTCCCAGCACAGCCCAGCACTTCCCAAGCTTCTGTCCTCTCACTCTGCTCTCCCATTTCCCAGGAAAAGCTCCCAGTTTCTTTGCTGGTTGTGTCTGCACCGGACAAAGTATGAGGAAACACTGATTTTTCCCCTCTAGGTTTGTGTGCATGGGAAGTAAGAGTAATTAATCAGAAATAGCTTTAATGAGATGGCATCAATTTGTGCCACTGGGTTTTTTTCCCCCAAAATGGGGAAAGAAAACCCAAAAAAGCCCACCAAGCCCACCCAGAACCGGGTGCCTGGATTGAAAAGGCATAAGTGATACGTAATCCCATGTGCCTGGGGAAGCAGCTCGTGAAAGAGATTGACTTTGACAGCCTAATAAATGTCAGCTTCTGATGGGCCCCGGCTCCGTGACGAGTCCTCCAAACTTTAATTGGAGACATGGTGCTCCCATTACCCAGAACAGACCCCCCTCCCTCCCTGCCTTGCATTTCTCCATTGATAAAATTATCAATTATCTTTTTCTATTTTCTTCTTTTGGTTTTGTTTTTTTCAATGCCTCTAATTGATTGCAGTGTGAGCCCTTCCCCTGGAGACTTTGCTCCTGCAGCCTGGCAGGGCTGGAGAGGAGCCTTGGAGATGACTGGAAAAGTCCTTGCACTCCATGGGGAGGGCATTGGGGGCAGCAGAAGAGCCCCCAAGACCTGTAGCATCTTCAACATGCCCGCCTGCTTCTCCTTCTCCTTCTCCTTCTCCTCCTTCTCCTTCTCCTTCTCCTCCTTCTCCTTCTCCTTCTCCTCCTTCTCCTTCTCCTTCTCCTCCTTCTCCTTCTCCTTCTCCTCCTTCTCCTTCTCCTTCTCCTTCTCCTTCTCCTTCCCCTTCCCCTTCCTCTTCCCCTTCTTCTTCTTCTCCATCAGAGGAGGATGAGGAGGAGGAGACAGGGGCTGTTGGGGAGGGATGACAAGTGAACAGGAAGGGGGGGGAGAGGGAAAGGCATGGCAAAACCTTAGCTGATAGCTATCTCCCTACCTGATTTTAATTACCCTGTCGGATTTAGCAGGCAGATTTCAGCCCCGCTCGCCGGCAGCTGATAGAGCCCCAGCAGCGCTGACAAGCAGAGATTATCAGGGCTAAGCCAGAGAGGAGCCACCTTGCCTCCATCTCTGCCCACTGGTGGGTCTGGGGTGCCAAAAAAAGGGGGGTTTGCTCCTGAAATGGAGCAGGATGAGGGGTTTCAGCCACCCTGGGCAGCACAGGCCACCTCCAGCTCCCAACCCTGAGGGGCACAGTGGTTGAAGGCAGCTCCTCTTCCTCACCATCTCCTTCCTGAGCTAGGCAAGAAAAAAACCCCAAGCAGGAGTTACACCAGGCACAAGGAGGGGGAAAACCTGCCAGTGCCACCACAGGTTAATGGTCCATGTTTTGTTTCCACTTTCCCACCTCGATTTCTCCACCATTTTCCCACCCAAGAGCAACGCTGTTCCCTGGGCTGGGGCGAGAGGGAAGGGGGGAGCTGGACTCTGGGGCTTCGTGGTCCATGGGCATGCAGGGGACCTTTGTTAAACCAGTGCCATATCCCTCCCCAGTGCTTACTGGTGTGGAGCAAAGGGGGAGCTGGACTCCAGGGCTTCGTGGTCCATGGGCATGCAGGGGACCTTTGTTAAACCAGTGCCATATCCCTCCCCAGTGCTTACTGGTGTGGAGCAAAGGAAGGGGAGAGCTTGGAGGAGCCAACCTGGAGCTTACCCCTCCCTTTGCCAAGCAAGGCAGGGCTCACCATTAATGATTTATGCTTAATTAAGGCTGTTCCGTCCATTGCTCGGCCATCATTGGCACAGAAGCACCTGGAAACAGTGAAGGCATTGGCAGGAGAGCAAATTCCCCCTTCTCTGGCTTTAGGTAGGGTGGAAATAATTACATAGCAACCAGGTGAACTCGGAGCTCACGGAGCTCTTTTGTTCACTGGGCTCCTGGTCCCGAACGTTGCCAGTAATGGATACGGCAAACACAGGGCTCCAAGTGCTGCTGGGGTAGAGGGAGAGGGATAAAGGAGGGAATATTGAGGTGTGAAGCCCCCATGGGGGCTCTTGCACATCCCAAACTCCTCCTCATCGGGGTTCAGCATCAGCTGGGATGGAGCTGTGGCAAAACACCCCCCCACTCCCAACACATGGGCTGTGATCGGAGGGGGAAGGTTTAAACCCCAAAAGGGAGAGAGAAAAAAAACAAAGAAGACCCAAACAGGAGAGAAATCCAAGGCACCTCATTTAAACTGTCTGCCACCAGCGAGGGGAGAGGCAGAGGCATTTTCCAGCTGACGAGCTGCCACTGTCTTCATTTACAAAGAGCTCCTCTGATTAATTACAGAGATGACATGGTTTCTCGAGCTGATGAGCCCTTTCGGGGACCAGGGTCACTTTCTGAGCTCTGCTTCTGCCCAAAAAAAGGGGCTGGGGCTGCTGGAGGGTTGTATCTGAATGGGAGTGGGACCCCTCCAGCTGTGTCACCCGCCACCACCGTCATCCTCCCTGTCCCCTGCTGGGATGTGGGACCTCCATGTCAAAGCAAGAGGGCATGTGAAGAGCTGAAAGTGGCTTTTGACTTTGCAGGGGGGTGGGAGACGCAGGCAGAGGATGCTGGCAACCTTGCTGGGAGGGATAGAATCATCCAGGTTGGAAAAGACTCTTCAGATCAAGGAGTCCAACCATCACCCCAAGGCTGCCCAACCCACCGCTGACCCATGTCCCTCAGCACTAAGTCTGCCTGGCTCGTAAATCCCTCCAGGGATGGTGACTCCACCGCTGCCCTGGGCAGTCTGGGATGTTTGATAATCCTTTCAGTGCAGAAATTATTCCTCTTCTCCATCCTAAACCTCCCCTGGTGCAACTTGAGGCCGTTTCCTCTTGTCCCATCGCCTGTTCCTAGGGAGAACACAGGAAGGCCCACACACACCTCTGGGATTGTCACCCCGGTGCTTTTACAGGCAGAAAGCCCTCTAATCGGGGATATGTCACTGCATTAAGCTTAAACCCCATGTACAAACTGCCAGAGCCGGGGGACAGGTCCTGTTCCATGTGAGCACCCAGTGAGAGGGTTGGATCCTGCTCTCGGAGCTTGTATGTCTGCACCGCAGCCCCCAGAACGCTGCATCTGCAAAGTAAAGAGCAGGAACGAAGAAAGCCAGGAACACCTCCCTCCCTTCACAGCAGAGGGGTGGAAAGAGACTTTTGCAGCGGGAGCATCCAGGTCCCCAGCGCAGGGCGAGCCGAGCCGGAGCCCGTGCTGCAGAGCTCGGGAGCCACCGTGCTGCTGGAGGCAGCAGCTCCCCATCAGCCAGGCACGAAGGAAAACCCACCCCACCGCCGGCAAACAGCCACCTCCTGCCACTTCGAAGCCGCTAATGAACCCGCAGCGCTCTCTGAAAGAGTCCCCGAGCTCAACCCAAAGCTCTGGCCCGGCTCCAGCCGCGGTAATTACATTTTTGCCTCCTAAGATCTCCCCTGCCTGTGCAATTAGGATGGGCGAGAGCATCAGCCTGTGGCTCAGCCCTGGCCCTAGCCCCGGCCCCACTGGGGGCTGCTTTCGGAGCAGGTCAGTGTTTTATAGCAGGAGCCCCTGCAGCCACAACTCTCCAGCAAACCCGGGATGCTGGGGAGGCTCCAAGGATATTTTACCCCTCCCAGAATGATCTGCCCCTGGAAGATGGTCCTGGACCAATTTAACCAGTCTGACATCCCACTGTGCCCCTACTGCATGGTGCCCAGTGAGGGATGCTCCAGAGGAAGGAGTTTTGTGTCCAGCTCTGGAGTCCTCAGCACAGGAAGGAACATGGACCTCCTGATGGGGGTAGAAGAGGCCATGGAGGTGCTGGGAGGGCTGGAGCCCCTCTGCTGGGAGGACAGGCTGAGAGAGCTGGGGGGATTCAGCCTGGAGAAGAGAAGGCTCNAAGGGGTACGTGTTTGTGTGTGTGTGTGTGTCCCGCTTCTCCACCACCCCTCATCAGCATGCAAGCGGGGCTGAGCGCCGGAGCAGCTCCCTCCGGTGACAGGTTTAGGCGAGAGGAGTCGTATAAAGCCGCGCAGAACCCGAGTCAGCAGTAATGAGACGCTTGTGAAATCTTGCAGCGATCTGTGTCAGTGCCCTAATCGCAGGCGACAGCCGGGCTCTGCGCCTGGTTGGAGATGATAATATTAATGTCAGGAAGCATCAAGCGGAGGAGGCGCCTTTCAAAGGGGGGATTACACTCGGCGCGGAAGGAAAAAAAAAAATAAAATAGGAAACAGCCTTAATCTTTGCTGTTGGATCCCGGGTGCTGGAGGGGGCGCCGGGGAAGCGTCTCTGAGTGACCTGGGCTGGCTCTGTGTGTGTGTCAGGGAGGTGACATATGGGCGTGTGTGCGGTGTGAATGCTCTTATCGTGGTCCAAGTCCCGTCACCTGCTTCACTTGTATCCCGTTCCCTGCATCCCAGTTCCTGTCCATCATCCCCATATAGATTCATAGAATGGTTAGAGTTGGAAGGGACCTTGAAGATCATCAATTTCCAACCCCATCATCCCTGCATCCCACCTCCTGCCCCATCATTCCTGCATCCCACGTCGTGCCCCACCTTCCCTGCATGGAATCATAGAATGGTTAGAATTGGAAGGGACCTTGAAGATCATCAATTTCCAACCCCATCATCCCTGCATCCCACCTCCTGCCCCATCATCCCTGCATCCCATTTGCTGCCCCACCATCCCTGCATGGAATCATAGAATCATTGAATGGTTAGAGTTGGAAGGGACCTTGAAGATCATTGCTTTCCAACCCCACCAGCTGCATCCCATTTGCTGCTCCACCACCCCTCCATCCCACCTCCTCCCCCATCATCCCTGCATGGAATCACAGAATGGTTAGAATTGGAAGGAACCTTGAAGATCATCAAGTTCCAACCCCACCATCCCCACATCCCACCTTCTGCCCCATCATTCCTGCATCCCACCTCCTGCCCCATTATCCCTGCATGGAATCATAGAATGGTTAGCATTGGAAGGGACCTTGAAGATCATCAATTTCCAACTCCATCATCCCTGCATCCCACCTCCTGCCCATCATCCCCACATCCCAGCTCCTGCCCCACCATCCCTTCCTTCCCCATCCCTTGCCTTTACCCCTCAGTGGTCCCAGGGCTCAGCAAAGAGAGGAGACTCGGGGTGAGCAGCCTCTCCGGGCTCAAGTGATGCTCCCTTTGTAATTCATGCTGCTTTTTCCTCCCTCTCCCCATCTCCAGGTGCAGCTGCCAATCCAGAATTTATTAGCATGCAATCTGCTCTCATCTGGGATGCCAGTGGAAAGGGGAGCTGACAAACAAACAAGCACAGACAAACAAACAAACAAACTACAAAAGCAAAGGGAAGGGCTGGGGATGCTGCAGATCCTGATGGACACAAGACACCCGGGTACCCAGGGCTGGGTGGAGGTGGGTGGGAAACATCCCTTCTGGATCAGGTTTTTCCTAGTTCTTCCCCATGAGCAGCCTTCACAGCTCAAAAAAGGGTCAGAGGAGCCCCTCCTCAAACTCCTTTTGGGCTTAGGAAAGGATGGTTTACCGAAACCTGGGTTCATTAATATGTATCTCTGCTCTGGGCACAGCAGCTCAGAGCCAGTGTTTTTTTAGGGGCTGGATGCTCCCAGTAACAGCAGCCAAATCCCAGCTCTGGGAAAACAGCTGCCCCACCACCAGCACCACAACCACCAGCACCACCACTGCCAGTTGGGATCGGGGAGCTGGGGTGGAAATAACAGCCTGGCAGGAGGGGAGAGGGTTGGTTTGGGGCTTTTCTGGTGGAATGCATTTTTTTAAATTATTATTATTGTTGTCATTATTATTTGGCCTCTTTTGCAAGGCAAAAAGCACTTGCTTTTCACTGAGGACTGAGCTGCAGCAGAAGCTCCCAGCCCTGCACTGTGCGGGGAAAGCCATGCTTGTTACCTGCCCAGAAAAGATTTTTTTGGTTATTTTTTTGGTTTGTTTAAAGCCATTCTTCCTCAGCAGCTTTGTGGTTTCCTTTTTTGCTGCTCACTTTGACCTCCAAAGCCTGGTGTTCCCAGGTCTGGCCCCTTGTGTCATCCTGGGCTCGTGGGTGGGATGATGCCGTGGCACGGAGGGATGCAGAGATGCATCAAGAGAGCAACTTGGAGTGGGGGGAAACTGGAGAAAGAAGAGAGTAAGTCCCCCATGAAGAGGTGGGAATTAGAGATCAATAACTCCCGAGGCAACTCTAAAAGTGGCTGATGAGGGGGGACTGAGGGAGCATTGATCCCCGCCCCCAGCACCAAAGTGGACTGGGCTGCAAGAGCTGGAGCCCCTCTGCTGGGAGGAGAGGCTGAAAGAGTTGGGGGGGTTCAGCCTGGAGAAGAGAAGGCTCTGGGGAGACCTTGGAGCCCCTTCCAGTCCCTCCAGGGGCTCCAGGAAAGCTGGGGAGGGACTCCGGGTGAGGGAGGGGAGCCATAGGAGGAGGGAGAAGGGGAGACTGAGCTGAGATGTGGGGAAGAAATTCTTTGGTGTGAGGGGTGGTGAGACCCTGGCCCAGGTTGCCCCGAGAAACTGTGGCTGCCCCATCCCTGGAGGGGTTCAAGGCCAGGTTGGAGCGGGCTTGGAGCAACCTGGTGTTGTGGGAGGTGTCCTTGCCCAAGGCAGGGGGTGGCACTGGGAGGGGGGCTTTACTGTCCCTTCCAACCCAAACCATCCTATGATATTAGGAAGAAATTCCTTCTGGTGAGACCCTGGTCCAGGTTGCCCTGAGAAACTGTGGCTGCCCCATCCCTGGCGGGGTTCAAGGCCAGGTTGCAGGGGGCTTAGAGCCCTCTGGTGTGGTGGGAGGTGTCTTTGCCCAAGGCAGGGGGTGGCACTGGGAGGGGGGGCTTTAATATCCCTTCCAACCCAAATCATTCTGTGATTCTATGGTAAGAATAGAGGGAGAGGGAGGGGAGTGTAAGGGGCAGCGGCTCCCTGTGCCCCTACAGCCAGGTCCCACCCATGGACTGGGATCTGCAGCCAGGGATGTGTTTAGGGGACGGGATGAAGATGTGGTCTCAGTGAGCAGCTGAGAAAACAGAGTATATCAGCCAGGAGAGCTGGGTCAGTTTGAAGCAGGAGGGACTCTGGGGTGCTCCTGAGCTCAGAACTCATGGAAAAGGGGATCTGTGACTCAGTGATCATTTTTTTTAACTCAATTATCCTCAAGGCTGATGCACTGACTCAACACCACCTTGGCTCTCCCCTGAGCGGATCCGCTGCTGCTCAGCACCGATAAAGCCAGCGCTGCTCTGCCTGCATTGTCGGGCTCCTCCGTCTCCCCATGGCACTGGGAATGGGGACAAGCCCCTGGTGGCACCTTCCTGGGCACAGCCATGTGCCAGGAATGGGGGAGAGGTTAGTGCCCTGTGGGACATGGAGGGGACATCCTGAAAGGTCAGACCAGGAGGATGCACGCCGTAAATCCTGCCTTTAAATGCAGTGGAGAGGACAGCTTTGCTTCATCTCCATTATTGCTTCCTTATGCATAAATAGGTGGTATCGATGGGGCCATGAATCAGGCTCCCCCGGGCTTGGTCAGCAGGAACAGGAGCTGCCATCAGCTCTGCCAGCACCAGAGCTAGTACTGGCCCCTGCCTGTTCTTTCCTGTGCCCCCCTTCCCCACCAGCACCAAGGGGGTCTGAGCTGTGAGGGCTGGAGCCCCTCTGCTGGGAGGACAGGCTGAAAGAGTTGAGGGGCAGAGGAAGGAGTTCTGTGTCCAGTTCTGGAGTCCTCAGCACAGGAAGGAATCTGGACCTCTTGAGTGGGGCAGAAGAGGCCATGGAAATGCTGGGAGGCTGGAGTCCCTCTGCTGGGATGACAGGCTGAGAGAGTTGGGGGGGTTCAGCCTGGAGAAGAGAAGGCTCCCGGAAGACCTTGGAGCCCCTTCCTGTCCCTCAAGGGGCTCCAGGAGAGATGGGGAGGGACTCTGGATGAGGGAGGGGAGCCCTAGGAGGAAGAGTTTGACCCTGAAAGAGGGGAGCTGTGGGGAAGAACTTCTTTGATGTGAGGGTGGTGAGACCCTGGCCCAGGTTCCCCCATCCCTGAGGTGTTCAAGGCCAGGTTGGTGGGGCTTGGAGCCCCCTTGTGTGGTAGGAGGTGTCCCTGCCCAGGGCAGGGAGGCTGGAACTCAATGGTCTTTCAGGTTCTTTCCAACCCAAACCATTCTGTGATTCCACGATCTTGGTGGCCCCACACCTTGGAAATTGGGTGCAATGATTTTTTCCCCATGCTTAGCTCAGCTCTGCAGCAGGGAGAGGAGCACAGCCCTGGACCCTTCAGCCTCCTCCTGCTCTGAGCATCTCTGTTGCCTTCTGGGATCCTGATCCAGTGGTCAGGGAGGGGGTGGAAGGTAGGGGAATCTGCTGCCAGGGACTGGGATCTGCCACTGCCAACCCTTAACCAGCTGCAGCAGCTTCTCCTGCCTTTCAATGCACCATTACTTCGTTGAGATTGTGCTCGGTTGCTTCTCGCCCCATTATCACTCAAATGTATATTTTATGTGACTGCAACAAAGGCAGGTCATTCCCATTACATGCTGATGTGCTGGGACTTTGCTGGCACGATACCAGGGTGAGGGGCAGAGGGCAGCTGGGGCTGCCCCATCCCACCCCACAGTTCTGCCCCTCTTGCCTACCCTCCCTATAGGCACCAGCTCCCTCCCTTTTCTCCCTCCTGGTGCTTTATTCTTCTCCTTGCTCCTTCCTCCTCTCTCCCTCCCTCACCTTCCTCATTGGAGCAGACATGGAGGAAAGGGAGAAGGCGGGGGGGGAAATCCCAGTTCTGGGCACCCTGCAGGCTGTAGCATCTCCAGGGAAGGCACAGGAGGGGTGAGAAGGGCACAGGGAGTAGGAGAGCTGGCTTTTGTTGGGTGAAGATCCCCCCTAGCATTGTCCTTGCCCACCATTGCCTACGCAGAAAGCTCAGGCAGCGGCGGCCCCAGGTTTTAATTAAAATTAACCGTTGCCCGCAGCTCCTGGACACAATTACTCAGTCACCAGGTATCAGCTCTGCTGACAGAGAGTGTAATTAAGATGTGAGAGCTTTTCTCCTTCCCCGGCTGCCACCTCTGCCCTGGCATCAAGCAGCCTTCCTCCCGGCCCTGCTGTGTCCCCAAGGCGGGGTGTAACACTGCCAGCACCCCCTCTTTCCCAGGGCTCCTTCCATCCCCAAAGGCTTTGGGACTGTGGTACCAATCACTCCCCCAGCCCCGTGCTGGGAAGCATCACGCAATCACAGCACTTGTGTCAGCCCAACCCTTCATTAAGCGCCGTGCCCCCATTCGAGTAATTACTCCTATTTATAACCCAGCCCTCGCAGCCTGCCCTCCATAAAACCCCCAGCTGCTCCACCTCCCTCACTCCTCTCGCTGACACAGACCCACAGCTATTTTTACCCCTTCTCCACTGGAGATGCTTTGCTCCCAATTCCAAGTGGGGGGATTTAAAGAAACTCTGCTGCCCCCGCCCTGCCCACCGGGGTCCCTGGGGGCTGAGGTGGTGATGGTGACACCCTCCTGCCATGGCAGGGTCCCCCTCCTGGGCAGGGGACAGAGGGTCTGAGTGTGGTCTCTTGTTATACACCTTCAGGGAGGGGATGCTCCGTGCTGTCAGAGGTGAAACCATGTTAATCCAGCACCCAGAGCCCTCTGAGGACCTTGATCTTGCTAAAGGATTGAGGGAAGCGTTGGGGTCCATGGAAGCAGCTTTGGAAACCAGCTCCTCCTAAGGACCATGGCTGAGGCTGGAGAGACCCAAAGGAAAGCCCTTCACCCTTTATTTTTTAACTTTCTTTTTCCCAAATATCTGCTCATGTTGGTGTTCTCCAGGGTCAGGGCACTGGGCTGAGCTGGCCTGGGGTCAGTGGAGCCGAGCAGCAGCTCCGTGCAAAGGCAACCCATGGCACCAGCTCCTGTTGTCCCAGAAAAAAGAGAAAGGTTTGGGGAGGTGAGTTTTGGTCTGCCTGGCAGAAAAGGACCTGGGGGTGCTGGGTGACAAGGGGCTGAACATGAGGCAGCAGTGTGCCCAGGTGGCCAAGAAGGCCAAGGGCATCCTGGCTTGTATGAGAACTGGTGTGACCAGCAGAAGCAGGGAGGGCATTGTCCCCCTGTGCTCAGCACTGGGGAGGCCACCCCTTGAGTCTGGTGTCCAGTTCTGGGCACTTCAGCACAAGAGAGATCTGGAGGGGCTGGAGCGAGCGCAGAGGAGGGACACGGAGCTGGGGAAGGG
>VZTM01018518.1:169675-185514 GCA_013400555.1 Jacana jacana
TCACTCCCTACAGCTGCTTGGAAGGACATTGGAGAGAGGTTGGTGCTGGTCTGTTCTCATAGGGAATTATTGATAGAAGGAGAGGGAATGGCTTCAAGCTGCAGCAGGGTAGGGTTAGGCTGGCCATGAGGCAAGAATTCTTCCCAGCAAGAGTGGTCAGAGCCTGGAATGGGCTGCCCAGGGTGAGGGTGGAGTCCCCATCCCTGAATGGGGGTTTCAGAGTGGTTGAGATGTGGTGTTGAGGGATCTGGTGTAGGGATCTGGTGTGTAGAGTGGGGCTGATGGTTGGATCTGATGGTTGGAGTCGATGATCCCAAGGGTCTCTTCCAACCTGAATGACTCCACGACTCACAGCAGCTATTTCATATGTGATGGCTGTGTTTTGAAGAGGAGCTGCTGCTGTGAGCTCTGTGTTCACACCTACACCGGTGTGACTCCCCACAAGCAAGCTGAGGAAGCAAAGCAGCACTTTCAACCTCCTCCCCTTGCTCACTGGTCCTGGGTGCCAAAGGGCTCACAGGTGCCTCAGGCTTTTCCAAACCCTGGAGCCACGCTGGAAAATGCCTTCCTCATGCAAGCCAAGCCTGGGAGAGAAAGGAAAAGGATTCATCTTCCACTTCTGCCTAAATCCAGCGAGGGGAGGGAGAGAATCAGCCTTTAAGCATCCCACGGGGCTGAGCGGCAGGAGCTGCTTCGCCTCCAGCTGTTGGGACAGTGGGTCTCTCACCACCCCGGGAGCTGGATTTCTTTAGAATGCTTAGATGAGTTATATTTCCTTGTACATGTTATATATATATATAAAATTACAAAACTATTCTCTTTCCTCAGGGAGCTTGCTGCCAGACTCATGGCTCTCCAGGGCTGCCAGCACCCCCTCTCCCTCTCCCAGCGTGCAGTGACAGGGGTGGGAGTTTGCCCCAAGTTCTCAGGGGGTTCCTTTAGTTTGAAGCAGTGAATGATGCTCCTTGTGACCCTGTAACAGGCTCTGGCTGCTGGTTATTCACCCCATAGAGGGGACACAGGGGGGTGGCATGGTGGCACATCCCCTGCCCTCCATCCCTCCACACCTCCTGGTGAGGCGGCAGAGCCTGGCATTAATCATCCCCACGGCACGTTGAGCCATCTGGATGGTGTTGGCCCTTCTGCCACACCACGGAGGATTGTTAACACAAAGCATATGCTTTGTTTGAAATTAATAATAATTTTAGGCTCTCACCAGCTGCTGGTAATTGGCTCCCCTTTCGCAGAGATAACCGAGAGCAGCAGGGTGGAAATTCAGCCGCTTCCTGGCTCTCTTTTTTTTTTCTAATGAGATGAGTCCTGGGGAAAGGTGGCTGTTCTGCAGGGGACAGCGTGACACCAGCCTGGTCATGGCTTTTAATAACCAGCTACAGCACCCTGTGCCACGGTGATGGCAACACACAAGCACCAGGGCTGCTTGGGGACCCCCAGGGTGCCCTTTGTGGGGGGACCCATCCCTGGGTAAGGTGGGTGTTGGGAGGCTGGTGGGGATATTGATATTGCAGCCCCAGCAAAAGCCTGTGTGTGTGGAGGAGCTGCTGTAAAACACACAGAGCATTATTTTCCCTCAAACAGCGGGGATGGAGGCGAAGGGGAAGGTACTCAACACCTCGGCTGCAGCAGAGACCTATGGGAGGGAGCTGAGGGCTTTTAAAACATCTCTGGATGCAATCTAGGCTTTTAAACACAAGGGCTCTGTGGCTGCAGGGAGGTGGGGAGGGGGGGAAAAAGCAGGCAAGATTCTGGAAATTAAGGCTTTGGCCACATCTTCCCCCCGCTTCGCCCTCGTTAGGGTCCAGCCGGTACCTTTTAATGGGATTCCCGGAATGAAAGTGTAGGAGTAGCACGTGGTGGCCAAAGAGCTCAAAGGCTCTTCCAGAGCTGCTTTAATACAGCTTATTGGGATTTTAGCCTTCATCAAATAGTCAGCCCTGGAAAAGGGATTTTGGGGACTCACAGCAGGGTCTGGGGACCCTTCCCCCTGCTCCCTTTCCCCTCCACAACCCAGTGAGACCATCGGCACGGCAGAGATCGCTATGCCATAAGAGTAGGGATCCCCTGGCACCAAACCAGCAGCAAATTGCCTTTCCAGAAAGGAATTGCCTTTCCACACCCTTGGCCACCAGCCCTCCTCTTCTCCTCCAAGCCCAATCAGCTGATTCAGCCTCTCCTTTGGTCCAGGCTTTGTACCCACGCTCTCCCTGGAGCTTCTCCAGTCTTGTGGAGCATCCCTCTGGCCTCAGCACATCCTGGGGGGAGAGTCCAGCCATGTCTTCCTGCCACCAGAAGGGATGCTCTGCATCCCCCTGCATCTAGCCAGGCACCCTTGGGTGCCCTGCCCCAGGTCCTTGGGTGCCCATGCTGCCATGTGCCCCTCGCAGCTGTGGCTACGGGGCTTTTTCCTCACCCAGATGCCATTATAATTATGGCCAGATGGGTGGGAAGGAGATGGGGGAGAGGGGGGACGGACAGACAAGTGACACTGCTGGCACCAGCCCAGGAATTGCCCTCCCAACCCTCAGTGACAGGGGGACAGCGATGCTCCCGGTGCCAAGGTGGGGTGAGGGTTGACCCAGGTGCCCTGGATCGATGCAGGTGGGTCTGTGGGGACCAAGAATGTCACTCCCCCTCCAGCTGAGCTGTGGCCAGCAGAGGCCATGGGATCAATGTGGAGTGAAGGAAATACGGCTGCGGACAAGCAGCTTTTACAGCTTCCTTCCCTGAGAAAGGCTGGGGTTTATGGCCCTCTGGTAATTGCCAATTAATTTTGCTGAAGCCAAGGGCAGGAAGGCAGCCCAGCTCTTTAAGGGCACCCACGCAGGGGTGGGCAAAGGGAAAAAGAGCCTCCTTTTTCCCACCTATTCTCCTGTAGGGTCCTCAGCAGAGTCTGGGCTGATGCAAACCCTGCGAAATCCCAGCCATGACCAGTCCCACGCCTCTGGAGCCACCAAAAAGGAAAGAAAAAAGCAGGCTGGCTGGAGATAGGAGTTGGCTGTAGCTCCAACCCGTGGCCACAGTTGCCACCTCTCTGCTCCTCATGCTGCACCTTGTCACAGATTCCCAGAATCTCAGGGATTGGAAGGGACCTTGAAAGCTCCTCCAGTCCAATCCCCTGCTGGAGCAGGAACACCCAGAGCAGGTCACAAAGGAACACCTCCAGGTGGGTTTGGAATGTCTCCAGAGAAGGAGACTCCACCACCTCCCTGGGCAGACCCTTCCAGTGTTCCCTCACCCTCACCATGAAGAAGTTTTTCCTCATATTCAAGTGGAATCTCCTCTGTTCCAGCTTGCACCCATTGCCCCTTGTCCTGTCACTGGATGTCACTGAGAAGAGCCTGGCTCCATCCTCCTGACACTCACCCTTTCCAGAGTTATCAACATTCATGAGGTCCCCCCTCAGTCTCCTCTTCTCCAAGCTCAAGAGACCCAGCTCCCTCAGCCTTTCCTCCTCTGGGAGATGCTCCACTCCCTTCATCATCTTGGTAGCCCTGCCCTGGACTCTCTCCAGCAGTTCCTTGTCCTTCTGGAACTGAGGGGCCCTAGAACTGGACACCATATTCCAGATGGAGTCCACCAGGGCAGAGCAGAGAGGGGGAGGAGAACCTCTCTCCACCTCCTGACCACCCCACTGGCTTCTTTAACTCCCCATCTTGAGAAGGCACAAGCCCCCAAGAGCTCCAGAAACGAGACAGGCAAAGAGAATCCAGACCCTCCCAATTAGGCGACTTTTATTTATTTATTTTCATTTATTTTCTGAATGAAGAGCCCTGCTCTGCCTTCTGTGATTGACATAAATCCCGGAGCTGATTAGGGGCTTGTCATTTAGCACCTATAATGCCTCCCTCCTAATAGTATTAGGGCCTCCTTGGCGAGACACTAATGCAGTTTCCAGCTCCAACCGTGGCGCCTGGGATTCGGCCGCAGAGCAGCGAACGGGCTGCAAAACAAGCACATCTCTAATCTGAGGAGACAGTAATGAAAGAGAAAAGGAGCTGCCTCGATAAGGTGCAGGGAAAAAAAAAATGGTCCTGGGATGCTCAACCCCGGTGGATTGCTCAACCCCGATGCAACCCCGGAGCATCCCCATCCCGGTCACTCGCTGAGCTCGCTCCTTCCTCATCTCCCCGTCCACTCCATCACAGAGATGTTTGTGCGCTTCTTTCCTCGTTCATTCTCTCTGAGCTTCACCAGCCCAGCCTTCCCCTGGGATTCTCCCTGCTTTTTCTAGGGGGCTGCATCCCCTTGTCCATGCCCCTCGCCCCGGGATGCGGCTCTGCCTCTGCTCCCGGAGGGAAAAGGGCCTGGGGCTGGAGGTAGTGACCCTTTAAGGCTCTGAACAAATCTCTGTTTTGATTAGCTGCGCTCTTAAATGATTTATAATCAGCATAATACAATAATGACAATAACTCCCTAATCAGATTAAAGCCTTCTCCATTTGTCTGGGGCTTTGCACTGTAATCTCTTCCTCCCTTCTCCGCCATCCATGCCCTTTTCTCCGCCCAGCCCCTCGCTGAGCCCCTCCAAGGGCTTTTCCAGTCTTGGCATCCCCTTTGCCAGACTGGATCTTCCAGGAGAAGCTCTCTTTTTTCCACCCTGCCGTGGTTTCAGCCAAATTCACCAACACCAGACCCTCAGATGGCCCTTCCTCCCCCCCAGAAAGAAAGGAGAGGAAGAGGATAAGGAGATTTAGGAGTTTAGAACAAACTATACTTAAATGAAGTATTAATACTAAAATTAAAATTAAAAAATATAAAAGAATGAAATAATGAAATAAATACAATATATACAAAACCACATGAAGCTCCCAGGACGAGGATCATGTCACCAGCAGGAGTTGGGAAAAGTCCCAGCCTGGACTGGGGGACTGACAGGAGCTGGATTCCAGTTCTGGGGTCAGGAACGCTGGGATCGGGATCAAAGGCAGAGGAACAGACAGGGTCCTCCTTGGATGTAGGGCATCAAAAAAAGAGAGTTGACCCTTTGCTCCCTCAGCTTTTACACTGAGTACAAAGGAGATGGGATGGAGTACCCTGTGGGTCAGTTTGGGGTCCCCTGTCGGGTCCCCTCCTCCCCACAGGGGTGACCCCTCGAGGCTTTTCCACTTCCCACCCTCCAAGGGGGGCAAATCCTGCAATTCCCTGCCCTTGGCTGTCCCAGCAATGAGTATGAGCCCATCCCTGCACCATCCCTCGGTGGGGTCAGCTCTGATCACCCTGAGACCCAACACTTTCTGACCAATCTGTTGTTCCTCCTGGAGTTTCCTTAGTTAGAAGAGGCTTAGTTAGAAGTGCCAAAAAAAGTGAAACTACAGAGGAGAAAATCAGTTGTTTTACCCCAAACCAGGATACTCCCTACACCCCATCCACCCAGATGGGGAAAGCCACGAGCCATTCACTTTGCTGCTGCTGCTGCTGTGCAACCTGATTAGTGGCATTGGCAGTGAGTCCCTCGTTAGCCCGGCCGACACGCTACAAATCTCCTTAGACCCTCAGGAACATTAAGCGAAGTCCGGAAGGTATTTCCATTTCTTTGGTTAATGAAGAAAAATAAGAGGTTGAGGTGGCTGGAAGGAGCAGGGGATTGCAGCAGGGAGCCAGGCTGGAGGATGGCGAGGAGAGAGGACTGTGTTAACACTGATTAATAATAAATAACCGCTATAATGAGCACTAATTAATAATAGCGCACGCTTAAGCAATTGATTCCTGGTGAACGGCACCGTGCCCTCAGGAGCCCCCAGCGCTCCAGCTAACGGAGCTGGTGGCATTGCCACATGCTCCTTGGCTTTGCCCAGGATGCAGAGATAGGAACCAGCCTGGACAGGGATGGGATGATCCCTGGCTGCCATGGGAATAGAGCCAGGAAAGGATGGGGAGCCATGGGATAAGGAGCATCTCCCATCCCTCAAGGCACCCTGCTGCCTCCCCATCCTCTGCCTTCCTTTCCCTTGGCCTGACGTTCCTTCACTGGGAAAACCCTGTAGAGGCTTCTTCTTTTTTTTCTTGTGTTTTGGACCATTTTTAGGGGTTTCTGCTCCCAGAGCATCCCTGTGCCTTGCAGATCCCAGCCAGGGCAGGCAGGATGAGGGTCTTGTTTGTTTGCCAGCCCCTTCAATCCGGCGTGCGACAGAGGGGTTGATACGGATCTTTAATCAGTGTAATATATAAAGCACTTCATTTGCCTTATTAAAAGTCTGCACTTTGGATTTTCAGGATCCAGGAAATTAACTCAAGCACCTAAGCATTTATTTGATTGAGAGGGATCATAAATAATTCATGACTTTCTCTTTGCCTTCCGTGGCAGACCTGTCGGGGTTGGCGAGGGACCGGCAGTGGGTCCCGAGGTCCCGCGGGGCCGGTGAGCACCGGAGACGGCTCATCTGGGGTGATGGGCACCAACGGAGCCCCGGGCACCCCTGGGAGACCCTTCTGTAGCAGGGGACCATCAGGAAATCAGGGTTGGAGCCTCTCCCTGTGGCCATTGAGGGGTTCCATGTCCCCTGTCAAGGGCTGTGTAGGGCTGGAGGTTGCCGGGAGGAGGAGGAGAAGGAGGAGGAGGAGGGAGAAGAGGAGGAGGAAGAGGAAGGAGGAGCAAGAGCAGGCTGACCCAGAGCAAGTCAGGCTGTGTCAGTCCGTGTACAGGTCTCACTGTACCGGGAGGAGAGGAGTCAGGCACTAAAATCACCATGACAATAAAGCTGAGTATTTCATCTATAATTCAGTGGAGCTGGAAAGTGGTTTTATGAAAAAAGAAAAATAAAAAAAAATAAAAAAAGAAGAAAAGAAACTGGTTAAAAAGAAAAACGGGGCTGAGACAGTAGAAATTTATGCTGCTGTTCTGGCTGAGCGAGGATGTGGCATGACCTTCGTTCAGACGGGCACGGTGCCCAGCCCCGGCTGTGGCACTGGCTGCTGGGGGAGCTGTGAGCTGGCACATCCCTGGATGGGGCAGGGGCAGTGGGGGGGACAAGGTGCATGTGGCCACGGTGCCATCCTGGCAAGGGCTGAGCATCCCGGGGCCACACATCATCCGGCTGCAGCTTGGGGTTCAGGATGAGCATCCCTGGGGGGGCAGGACCAGTCAGTGTGGGCTGAGCATCCCAGGACTCCCCTTTTTCCAGCTGTGTTCACAGGATGGGATGTACCTCCATGGGGGGAGCATCACTGACCAGCATGGGCTGAGCATCCCAGGGCCCCCCTTTTTCCAGCTGCATTCACAGGATGGGCTGTACATCCATGAGGGGTGTATCACCAACCAGTGTGGGCTGAGCATTCCAGGGCCACACATCACCCAGCTGCCTCTTGGGGTTCAGGATGAGCATCCCTGGGGGTGCAGGACCACTCAGTGTGGGCTGAGCATCCCAGGACTCCCCTTTTTCCAGCTGTGTTCACAGGATGGGATGTACCTCCATGGGGGGAGCATCACTGACCAGCATGGGCTGAGCATCCCAGGGCCACACATTGTCTGGCTGAATCCTGGGGTTCAATATGAGCATCCCTGGGGGGTGCAGCACCAGTCAGTGTGGGCTGAGCATCCTGGAGCCACACATCATCCAGCTGCATCTTGGGCTTCAGAATGAGCATCCCTGGGGGGGGAACATCACTGACCAGCATGGACTGAGCATCCCAGGACCCCCTTTTTCCACTGCATTCACAGAGTGGGATGTACCTCCATGGGGGGAGCATCACTGACCAGCATGGACTGAGCATCCCAGGACCCCCTTTTTCCACTGCATTCACAGGATGGGCTGTACATCCATGGGGGGAGCCTCACTGATCAGCATGGGCTGAGCATTCCAGGGCCACACATCATCTAGCTGCATCTTGGGGTTCAATATGAGCATCCCTGGGGGGTGCAGCATCCTGGGGCCATGCACTGTCCAGTTGCATCTTCGCTATGGGACATGCATCCCCAGGGATCCCATGGTACACAGACTTGGGGTTCCGGAGGTTTGGAGGGGCAGGAGCTGGGGGAGCTTGGGCCATCTGGTCCCCAGGATGCTGCGGCGGGGGGGTGCAAGCCTAGGGGTGCTGGGAAAGCTGGAGCGGAGTAGCAGAAGGGCTGCAGAGGGAGGAGGAGGCTGGGGCGGGGGGGGCGTCCCGCCACCTCCCCTGCCCATTCGATGGGCGCACAGTGCCCTCTAGTGGGCACATCCTCGGTGTCGGCCCCGCAGCTGGCCAGATGTGCCCCGCCGCTGGCCAGATGTGCCCCGCCGCTCCAGAAGGATGCCCCATCCCCTCCAGCCATGGGTGCGATGAGCTGGGAGGGGTCTCAGCTCTGCCCGGGACGGGGGTGGAGGGAGTTTGAGGGCTGGTGGAGGACCTGCCATTCACGGGATGTCTTCTCCTCCTCTCCTTCCCCATCCCACTCACTGCTGGTTCCTCTTTGGTACCTTGAGGGCCACGTTGTCGTACTCGGTGTCCCCCAGCCACTCTTTGCCCTTCAGCAGGAAGGGTTGCCGGAGGGGGACGGGTCTCTTGGGCACGGCGTAGTCGTCCTGCTGGGGGTTGTAGGGGTACTCGTGCCCGGTGGGCTCCTCCAAGGCCGCCTGCAGCCTCCACGCCTCCCCCTTCACCTCCTCAGGTTCGTCGTAGACGATGTGGGAGGACAGACCCTCGGGCTCGTCGTAGATGTGGTCAGGTTTGGAGGTGGTGGGGCGCGGAGGGGGCTGCTGGCCTGCTTGCCCCCCTGCCACCCTGATGCTGTCGTAGAAGGGGTCAGGGAGCTCCTGGTGGCAATGGACCAAGCTGCTGAACTTGCCGGCCTCGAAGCTTTTGGCGATAGTGTCGAAGGGGGTGGCGTATTCAGATTCGATGCCCACCTTGGCTGGAGCATCCTGCCTCCGGCTCTTCTCCGGCAGCTGGGCACCACGAGAGGGCAAGAAGTTGCCTGATGACTCCCCAGTCCCAGGGCAGCTGTTGGGGGTCATCACTGGCTTGCCTTTTGGCCCTTTTCCCTCCCTGGTGGGCTCCAGCTTGGTGCCACTCGGCTCCTCGTGCCCCTGAGCCCAGCTGGGCGTCTTGGCATGGCCAAGTGGCCGGGAGACTTCGTCCCCAGGGCCACCCCACCATGGCTCCTCAGCCCCCCAGCCCCGATGGGCGTTGATGGCCGACTCAATGGCTTGGAAGATCTCGTTGCCTTGCCTGGTCTCAAACTCAAAGTTGCCTTCTCCGGATGCGCAGCGCCGCCCGGCCTCAAAGGAGAAGGTCACCTGGGGAAGGACAAGATCAGGTTCCCATGGCCACAGCCCACCACCAGCCCACCCTCCCCGGTGTCCTGTGTGTGTCCCCCCTCCTTACCTTATCCCTCCCAAAGCGCCGCAGGAAGCGGTAGGGCCACCTGTAGATGATCCCCGAGGTCTGGAAATCCAGCAGTTCCAGCGCTTCCTCCCCAGCTCGCAGGATGCATCGTCCCCAGAGCCGGCAGCGCTCGGAGGACTCGGTGGCCCTCACCGTCACCTTGAACTCCTTCTCCAAGCCGGCTGGGGGTGGAGGAGGGTGGCATTTTGAGAGATGCTGAGCTGCATCTGTCACCCCAGAGAGACGCTGTGGGGGGACCCATCACCCTCCTCCCGCCCCCGCAAGCCGGGGAAGCGGCGTCCGGCCGATAAGGGAGCAGCCCCATAGCGCAGCAAACCCCAACCCTTGCCAAACCGCAGAGCAGGAAGAGGCTATTTTGGGAGGAGACTTTCCACTGCGGCGGCGTGCAGGCTGCTCCCCAGCACAAAACCAGCCCAGATGCTTCAGGAAGGGGGTGGTGGTGGTGGTGGGGAATGAGATGCTGAGGGACACGGGCTACCTCCCATACCAGCAAACCCACCTCTGCAACACCTTCCCCCCCACCCCAACCCGGTACCCACCTTTGTCCCGGGAGATGTAGAGGGTGTTTTCCTCCATGGAGAACCCGCTGTTGGTGCCCTGTGAGCTCTGCTGGCCATCTTTGCCCGCTCCCTGCTCCTCATGGGGAAAGAGCAGTGGGTGAGTGAGGGCAAGACTACCCGAGACCACCAGAGATCCCACCATACCCCAGTTATCCCCGTACCGGGAACGCCAGCTCACACAGCTTCTGGATCCAGTTGGCCGCCTCGATGACCTCAGTGGCCAGGAGGAACCGCTTGTCGGTGGTCTCCAGCAGGAAGGGGATGGTCTCCTTGGGGCAGCCAGTGTCACCACTGGCCTCGGCCACATGGACACAGTCGCTCAGCTTGACCAGTCGCTTGTTGCCCTCACCTTTCCGCAGCTTCTCGGCGGCTGGTGGGGCTGAGCCCTCGAAGAGCTCCAGGCGGGCGGTGGAGCAAGGGCTTTCCCGGTACAAGATACCCCAGAACTTCCTCCATTTCTGCAGCGAGAGGAATGAAAACCCCAGAGTTTGATCACCCTTCCAGGAGTTATCATCCCTTTTGGGATCATGCACCAACCTGGGGGCAGGATATGGCTGCAAACTGGTCTCCTCACGCTGGTTTTGGTGGGCTGGCTGGCTGCAAACTGGACAGGGTCTCACACTGGTTTTGGTGGGCTGGCCGGCTGCAAACTGGGCAGGGTCTTGCACTGGTTTTGGTGGGCTCGCTGGCTGCAAACTGGGTAGGATCTCACACTGGTTTTGGTGGGCTGGCTGGCTGCAAACTGGGCAGGGTCTCACACTCACACTGGTTTTGGTGGGCTGCCTGACTGCAAACTGGACAGGGTCTCACACTCACACTGGTTTTGGTGGGCTGTCTGGCTGCAAACTGGGCAGGGTCTCACACTCACACTTGTTTTGGTGGGCTGGCTGACTGCAAACTGGTCAGGGTCTCGCACTGGTTTTGGTGGGCTGGCTGGCTGCAAACTGGACAGGGTCTGACACTGGTTTTGGTGGGCTGGCTGGCTGCAAAGCAGGCAGGGTCTCACACTCACACTGGTTTTGATGGGCTGTCTGGCTGCAAACTGGGCAGGGTCTCACACTCAAACTGGTATTGGTTGGCTGGCTGGCTGCAAACTGGACAGGGTCTCACACTGTTTTTGGTGGGCTGTCTGTCTGCAAACTGGGTAGGGTCTCACACTGTTTTTGGTGGGCTGGCTGGCTGCAAACCGGGCAGGGTCTCACACTCATACTGGTTTTCGTGGGCTGTCTGGCTGCAAACTGGGTAGGGTTTCACACTCACACTGTTTTTGGTGGGCTGTCTGGCTGCAAACTAGGTAGGGTCTGACACTGGTTTTGGTGGGCTGGCTGGCTGCAAACTGGGCACGGTCTCACACTCACACTGGTTTTGATGGGCTGGCTGGCTTCAAACTGGACAGGGTCTGATATTGGTTTTGGTGGGCTGGCCGTCTGCAAACCGGATAGGGTCTGACACTGGTTTTGGTGGGCTGTCTGGCTGCAAACTGGGTAGGGTCTCACAATGGTTTTGGTGGGCTGGCTGGCTGCAAACTGGGAAGGGTCTCACACTGTTTTTGTTGGGCTGCAAACCGGGCAGGGTCTTGCACTCACACTGGTATTGGTGGGCTGTCTGGCTGCAAACTGGACAGGGTCTCACACTGGTTTTGGTGGGCTGTCTGTCTGCAAACTGGGTAGGGTCTCACACTGTTTTTGGTGGGCTGTCTGTCTGCAAACTGGGTAGGGTCTCACACTGTTTTTGGTGGGCTGGCTGGCTGCAAACCGGGCAGGGTCTCACACTCATACTGGTTTTCGTGGGCTGTCTGGCTGCAAACTGGGTAGGGTTTCACACTCACACTGTTTTTGGTGGGCTGTCTGGCTGCAAACTAGGTAGGGTCTGACACTGGTTTTGGTGGTCTGGCTGGCTGCAAACTGGGCACGGTCTCACACTCACACTGGTTTTGATGGGCTGGCTGGCTTCAAACCAGGCAGGGTCTCACACTCTCACTGGTTTTGGTGGGCTGTCTGGCTGCAAACTGGACAGGGTCTCACATTGGTTTTGGTGGGCTGGCCGTCTGCAAACCGGATAGGGTCTGACACTGGTTTTGGTGGGCTGTCTGGCTGCAAACTGGGTAGGGTCTCACAATGGTTTTGGTGGGCTGGCTGGCTGCAAACTGGGAAGGGTCTCACACTGTTTTTGTTGGGCTGCAAACCGGGCAGGGTCTTGCACTCACACTGGTATTGGTGGGCTGGCTGGCTGCAAACTGGACAGGGTCTCACACTGGTTTTGGTGGGCTGTCTGGCTGCAAACTGGATAGGGTCTCACACTGGTTTTGGTGGGCTGTCTGTCTGCAAACTGGGTAGGGTCTCACACTGGTTTTGGTGGGCTGGCTGGCAGCAAACTGGGCAGGGTCTGACACTGGTTTTGGTGGGGTGGCCAAAACTGGGAGGCAAAGGGGGAGATAATTTGGGCAGAACAGGGAAAATTATCCCTAATTAAGAGCATCACTTGCCGTATCCCTAACACCGCACAGCCAGCAGCCTCCAGTGGGGCTTTTCCAGCTGGAGCAGCGTCCCAGTCTCACCCAGCACCGGGATCCATCCCACCCAAAAGCCATACCCACAGCCTCCCCGCTGCCAAAGGACTTTCAGCTCCTCTTTTGCTCCTTTTTTCCCCTGAAAACGCCCACTTTTCCAAGCGATTCCCTCCAGGGAAAGGTGCAGCCTGCGAGGGAAGCACTGGGGAAGCGGCGGCGGAGGAAGCCTTGCACCCACATCAGACCATCCTCCCCAGTGGCTCCTGGCACAGGGGGGAGGCTGTGTCAAAATATGGCAGGCACCCTTTTGCCAGGTTTTGGGGACCCATCGCAGGGGTGGCCTCTGCCCCATCCTCTGCTACAGCTGGCAGGAAGGTGCCTGTACCCCTGCTTGCCACCATGCCTGCCACCCTGTCCCCGGGGGTATTTTGAGCTCCCACAGATGGTGGCCCCGGGGAACAAGCAGGCGTGGGACCCAGTTTGGCCCCAGCAGCTCCTTCCCCTTCTTGCACAAGAGCAGGAACCGTTGCCAAACCCTGGCCGTTATCAGCCACCAAAGCCATGAGGTTCCGGGGGTTGCAGCACTTCGTTCCACGGCTCCAGCTCAGTGTGGGAAGACTGGGGAGGAGAGGAAGGGGGACTGGGTGGTGGGGAGGTCTTCTCTTGGTGGCATGTCCCCAGCTCCTTCCATCCTCTTCCCTGTCCCCACTGGCCTGACAGAGAGCAGAAGGATGGTCGGGGAGCCAAGGGGTGGGAGCATCCCATTCCCTTTTGGGTGCAACCCCCATTTCCAGCCAAGCTGAGCTTCCCTCCTCTTCCTCCCCCCCACCTTCCCCGGGGTTTGGGGGGGACGACAGGACTCTTCCCCAGGGACTGAGCAGCACCCCCCACCTCCCCCCAGCTCCTCACCTTCCCAAAGGTCTGTTGCAGCTGGAGGTAGAGCACCCCCTGCTTCACCACCGCCTCCTCCATCCTCCAGCCACCAGCATCCTCCCACGCTGCCCCCTTTCCTCCGCCGTCACCGTCCGCCCCCCCGCCCTGCAGCTCCGGGGAGGGTCCCGTCCTGGTCCTGCCGCAGGGCCGCCGTCGCGACGTGTCACGCCTCCCCAACATGTGACGTGCGGTCGGGCCTTGTTTCCTACGTGGGGCTTGGGCTTCCTGCCCCTCTGAGCTTACCATAAAGGGCAGCCGTGGCCCTGCCTCGGTTTCCCCATTTGGGAAATGGGTCACGGGGTGGCACCATCGGGGGTGACGACTCCCCAGCTTGGGTCCTCAGGCGCCATCACCCCAGCCTGCTGTACCAGTGGTCCCAGTAAAGGCGGTGCAGCCACCACCAGCCCCAAAACTGGCCATCATAGAATCATGGAATTGTCAGGGTTGGAAGGGAACTTTGAGATCGTCTCATCCAACCATCAACCCAACACTGGTAAACACCATCACTGAGAACTTCTTTGGTGTGAGGGTGGTGAGAGCCTGGCCCAGGTGGCCCCAAGAAGCTGTGGCTGCCCCATCCCTAGAGGAGGGGTTCAAGGCCAGGCTGGATGGGGCTTGGAGCCCCCTAGTGTGGTGGGAGTTGTCCCTGCCCAGGAGGTTAGAATCATAGAATCATTTAGGTTGGAAGAGACCCCTGGGATCATCAAGTCCAACCATCAGCCCTACT
Organism: Jacana jacana; assembly: GCA_013400555.1. Taxonomy (NCBI): domain Eukaryota; kingdom Metazoa; phylum Chordata; class Aves; order Charadriiformes; family Jacanidae; genus Jacana; species Jacana jacana. The sequence continues at coordinate 183,743 of VZTM01018518.1, forward strand.
CTACAAGTTCTTGATGGTCTTCAAGGTCCCATCCAACTCTAACCATCCTTTGATTCCGTGATTCTGTGATCACTAACCCATGTCTCTGAGGGGTTCAAGGCCAGGTTGGAGGGGGCTTGGAGCCCCGTGGTGTGGTGGGAGTTGCCCCTGCCCAGGGCAGGGAGGTTGGAGCTTGATGGTCTTCAAGGTCCCTTCCAACTCTAACCATCCTTTGATTCCATGATACTGTGGTCACTAACCCATGTCTCTCAGCACTCTGTCAACCCGCACCTTGTGTATTGTGTCCAGTTCTGGGCACCTCAGCACAAGAGAGATATCGAGGTGCTGGAGCGAGTGCAGAGGAGGGCAACGAAACTGGTGAAAGGCCTGGAGAATAAGGCTTATGAGGATCGATTGAGGGAGTTGGGGTTGTTTAGTTTGAGGAAGAGGAGGCTGAGGGGAGACCTCATCACTCTCTACAACTGCTTGAAAGGGCATTGTAGAGAGGTTGGTGCTGGTCTCTTCTCANAAGAACCTTTTCAGGGTAATATTTTTCCCTAATCTCCAACCTGAACCTCCCCTGGTACAACTTGAGGCCGGTTCCTCTTGTCCCATGGCCTGTTCCTTGGGCTACCCTCTCCTTTCAGTGGGTTGTAGAGTTAGAAGGTCTCCCTCAGCCGCTCCTCTTCTCCAGGATGAACACCCCCAGCTCCCTCAGCCGCTCCTCAGAAGTTCTCCAGATCCTTCTCCTTGTGCTCCAGACCCCTCATCTGTACCCACTCCAGCCTCTCAATGTCTTTTTTTGGGGGGGGTCAGGTGCCCAAAACTGGACCCAGCACTCAAGGTGGGTCCTCACCAGTGCCCAGGAGGCTGTTGGCAGGAGGGGGATGAAGGTGGTGACCCATGGAGGAGTAGGGAGGCCCATGGAACCACCAGGAGGAGGGAGGAAGGGGTTTGAGGCTGTGGGTGGCACCAGTTGGGCAGCACCCAAGGGTGCCAGGGCTGGGTGCCAGGCCAGGAGCTGGGATGGCAGCACCAGGGCTGAACTGGCACCACACAGCCCCTGGCTGGGGCAACTGGGGACAGTGGCAAAGGGGCTGGGGTAACTGGGAGCACTGAGGCAGGTAACTAGGGTAACTGGGAGCACTGGTACTGGGCACTGGGGGCACTGATGCTGGGTACTGGAAGCACTGAAAGCCCTAGTCCAGGGAACTGGGGAAACTGGTGCAAAGAAATGTATGCAGGAAGGTGGTTGCAGGACACTGAGAGCTCTGTTGAGGGGGGCATGGGGGATGACACTGGAAGCACTGGTGGGTGTGCTGCTTGAGCAGGAGGCTTAGAATCATAGAATCATAGAATCATTTAGGTTGGAAGAGACCCCTGGGATCATCAAGTCCAACCATCATCCCTACTCTACAAGTTCCCCCCTACACTAGATCTCTCAACACCACATCTAATCTGCTCTTAAACACAGTCAGGGAGGGTGACTCCACCACCTCCCTGGGCAGCTGATTCCACTGACTGACCACTCTTTCTGGGAAAAACTTTTTCCTAATGTCTAGCCTAACCCTACCCTGCTGCAGCTTGCAGCCATTCCCTCTTGTCCTGTCGCTCATTGCCCGTGAGAAGAGACCAGCACCAATATCTCTACAGTGCCCTTTCAAGCAGTTGTAGAGAGTGATGAGGTCTCCCCTCAGCCTCCTCTTCCTCAAACTAAACAACCCCAACTCCCTCAATCGATCCTCATAAGCCTTATTCTCCAGGCCTCTCACCAGCTTTGTTGCCCTCCTCTG
>VZTM01018518.1:186893-201501 GCA_013400555.1 Jacana jacana
CTCCTCCTCCCCCGGGCGGCTGAAGGCCCTTGTCACCGCTGGGCCCGGGCCTGGCTCCCCGCGGGCGAAGAGCCGCCGGTAGGGCGACTTCAGCGGGGGAAGCCGGCGGTGTTTACCGGCCGAGCGGCCTTTGCCTCCTCCAGCCGCCGCTGTGGAGTTTTCTAGCAAGCACCTGCAGAAGGGAAGCTCCCCCGTCCCCACCGTCCCTCTCCCGGTGTCCCTGTGGGAGCCACCTCTGCCTTGGGGGGGTTTTGCGTCCTTACTTTTCCCGACCGTGTTTTATTTTGCAGCAAGATTCGGCCTTTAGGGGAAACGGGGCTCGGTTGGCACTAACACCCCAAAAACCTGGGCGGATGTGTGTTTCGTTGTGGTGGGTAGGAGCTGAGAAGGGAATCGAAGGCGACAGTGGCCGTAACCCCCTCGGGTTTGGGTGATAGGATGCAAAACGGGCTAAAAAGTCGATGCTGTGACCGACAGTAAAGGCAAAACTGGGCACAGAGGGGGAAACAGTGAGCGGGGTGGGCTTTTACCTCTGTTTTACCCTTTGCCTAATATTTGAGTTGAACCCGTGCAGGGTTTGCCCGGTGTCCAGAAGCCTGGCTAAACTGTAATGGCACTGGTAGTTATATATTACCTATGTAACTTTTAAAATAAATATATTTCTTCACATTGATACCCTCGCGGGCCACAAGGGTGAGCAGTTTATTAACTCACCACACAGCCGCGCAGCGCTCAGGTTGTCTGGCAAGGTTGCTGGCAAATGTCTCTTGGGTAATCTCAGGGGAGGAGAGGAATTACTGCATTATTGAACAATTCACGGGCTCTACATTTGCTGGAGAAACTCTGAATCCTGTCGAGCTCCTACCTGTCAAGCTCAGCCTGGGGTTTGAATCCCGAAGGCGGGCCAAAGAGCCGCTTCTCCTAGCTTTAAAACCACGCTTCATACCCTGCTTTCCTTTGTTAAAAATCCAGTTGAGCAAATGGAAAGTGGGAGCCGTAAGAAAGGGGGTTGCCATTGCTGCCTTTTGAGTTGGTTGGTTAAAGTTTAACGTCAGAGGCTTTGGAAGATGTTGCACTGGGAGGCAAACTGATTTGCAAATACGGTTAAGGCACCTGCTGCTGGGTGCAGTTCCTGCACGGGACAAATATAGCCAACCAAGTCGTTAATCTTTGGGGTTTGCTTGGGTTTTATCATCTCTTTTCTTCTCTCCAGTCCAGGCAAAAGCTGTAGCTCTGAGGAGCTTTCCCTCCTAAAGCAGAGTGTGAGATTCCCTTCAAAACTCTGGGATTTTCTGGCTGAAGAAAGCAGTGGCTTTTATTACTAGATGAAACAATTTGGTGAGAGGGCTCTCCTTAGCCCAAAACACTAGTCTTTTGGAGGGGATTGGAGCTGAGTTGCCGAGTTGCCATCAACCATGAGGTTCCTTTCACCTCAGTTATTGAGTTATCCAGCTGATGGTGGGTGTGAGTAATGGAGAGAGAGTTGGTTTTTACAGCCCGTGCTGTGGGAGCAGGTCCCTTTTTAAAGGAAAGAGGGATTTGCAAATAACTACTGGCTGTCAAAAGCTGGGAGAGTTTGGTGGGTTGGTAAAGCCTTGCTTCTGCTCTGCTTCAGGTGAGCTCTGGTTTGAGCAGTTACCTGTTCTGAGCAGAACTTCCTGGAGTTGTACCTGCTGTGTTTGTACCGGATCGAGCATGAACCAGTTATTTATGGACTGCATCTGCCCTGCAGTTATTTACTTTGCTGTAGGGAGCAACAGTGAGGACAAAGAGGAACTTTTAAGGCCGTGATGGAAGGGGATATTGTTGTTCTCATCTTTAAAAAATAGATATAATGCCAACTCGGAGCCAACCCACCGGTTTTGTTGGTGGGAATCGTGTGGTCGAAGCTGGTTGTGGTGGTTTCCTCCAGCCTTTCATCAAGGTTGGGGGGGGACAACAATGTCCAGCAGCTAGAAACAAAGGCTGCAGTGATACTGATACGGGAGAAGAGAGAATCAGATGATTTCTGTGGGGCTGAAAAGAGGTCTTAAAGCAAATTGCTGTCTACCAGCTTCTCTTCTCAAAAAACAACTAGTGGGACCTTGTTGTGAATTAATAGTTCTGTTCCAGCTGTGGTAAGCATCATTCTGGCTCACTCACAGAAAGCAGCAAGGATTAATTGTAATTAGCTTTGTGGGAAAATGAGTCCCCTTCCCTCCCCCCCCCAGCTTTTTGTAAACAGATTTATATGATTTTGGGGTGGTTTTTTTAGTTTTTCTCCTCTTTCCTCGCCCCTTCGATGTTTTCCGTCCCGCTGCCCTAAAACGGGCTGCACTTACTGAACGTGAATGTTCCTGTGGGAGAGTGTTAGTTACAGGATGATGGTGAATTTTGAGACTCTGTCTGCTGAGGGGCTCGTTTGTCTGGAGTTTTAAAAACAAAACAAACCCAGAACGTGGCCCTGGTTAGAAATGGTTGTCACTTCTAGGTGACATAATGTTGTCTGTTCTCGGTAGCCTGACTCCCAGGTTTAAATGGAAGAAATTTGGGCCCGTGAAAAAGGAACAAGGCAGGTGCTGATGTGGCTGATGATAATAAAAAGAAAGAAAGAAGTAAAAAGAAGAAGAAATCTGGCATCCAAAAAGGAAATTGGCATCCCTTGTTTTGCTTCCATGCTATCTGATTTAAGGTTCAAGGCTGGGTTTTTCGAGTCCCGGGGTCTGGTGCCGAGCTTGCTTTCTTCTTCACCACAAAATGAGCCGGTGGTGCTTGGCTCTGAACTGGAGAAGTTCCCTGTTCAGGGTAGTTGTGTGTTCCTGCGGGTTCAGGGTTTCTGGGGTCACCAGATGCTCTGGGCAGGCAGAGGTGGCTTCTTTCATCTCGGTGTAGCCAGGGAGGAAAACAACCAACCCCCAAACCAGACAACCCATCATATGAAAGCGTGTTTGAGTGAAGCTCTGGTGTCATGTCCACCACCACACACAACTTGTTGTTTTGAGGCTATTTCCTAGGGCAGTTCCTTCTCCATCCCTAAACAGGACCCCAAGTTGGTTTTTTTGTTGTTGTTTCTTATGTGTTTCCTTATTCTAAAGGATGTTGTTTTGGCTCAAACACAAAATCTAATTTGGCTGTAGAAATCTATAACATTCAGCTCGCTCCAGAGGAAACCCTGGAGACTGGATGCGTGTTTCCCATTTGATATCTTGGTAACCTTGCACTTGCTTGGTAAAAGAGTCACGCTGGAGCCTGCTGCCCGACTCCAAATTGCTTAGAATACCTTTTTTTTTTTCCTTCATTTGCTTTAATTCAAGCTTTTACCTTCCCTGTGTCATTGGACTCGCTGAAAGCTCTAATTAAGGACTTGGGTTTATCTCAGAATAGCCCAAGGGGAGCTCAGGACCTGGGGAGGGGGAAACACTGGTTTGACTAAAAATAGAGCTGGTGATATTTCCTTTGCAAATTAGGGTTTGGGTGGTTTTTTTTTTTCTTTGGTTTTGGTTTTTTGCTTTTTGTTTCTTTTAAACTGTGCTGTTTGGCTGCTCGTCTTCACAGTTGCAGAAGGTGTTCAGAGCTGGAAGGTGGAGGTGTAGAGTGGAGTCACAGTTCTATATCTCAGGATTTCTGCAGCCAGACTTTGATGGGAAGAAAAGGAAAATAAAAAAGGCAAAAAAGTGAATGTTCCTTTTCAGATCTGGAGACTCCACCACCAGCAGTTTTATTTCTGGTCCCCCAACTTGGAGACTCCACCACCAGCAGTTTTATTTCTGGTCCTCCAGCTGGAGTGTGTTTTGGAGGTCCCTTAGGTAGAAGGTAAAGTGCCTAATTCCTATCTCCTGGCAGCAGATCCAGCTTCTCCTCCAGAGGATGGTGTTTGGAAAAGAATGGATGGGGAAGGAGGACATGGTGGCTTCGCTGTGGGTCAAGTAAAGGGCTTGGGGTGAAATCCTGGGCTCATTGAAGCTGGTGGGAAGATTTTGTCAATGAATTCAGTGAGCTGAAGCTACTACCACATGTTTAAGTTGTAATTCTATTTATAATAGTTCACTTGGAGATGTCAAAACTTGTGTGTGACCAAGAGGGAAGGCGATGCTGAGCTCAACATGAGCTGAGTGTGTCCCCCCCGTTGGGAAAAGAAGGGCAGAGAGGAGCGGAGCAGGCACATCAGGGCTGTGAGCCCGCTCTTGGGTGGCTGCTCTCCTCTCTGCCTGCTTTAGCAACCCAGCTGTGATCCCTCAAGTAGCCAACTCTAATACAATTAAGGAGGATTTGTTCATTTTTAATCATTTTAAGAGAACACTGAACGCTCTGTAGCTCAAGAACTCTCATTACTGTTAATAACGTCTTGTTTTTGGGTGGCGTGGTTGTGTTTTATGAGGCTGTAGGGCTCAGGCCTATTGAAGCAAAGCTCAAGATGTTACATTTTTACTACTTAAAATTACCAGCAAAAGTGTAATTTTTGTCTTCTTGCTTCTAAGACATGGTGTCATGAAGTCATTGAAGAAGTTGACTTCCCAGTTCAACAGACAGGGAACCGCTGGTGAGAGTCCAGTGTAGGGCAACAAAGAGGATGGAGGGGTTGGAGCATCTCCCTGAGGAGGAAAGGCTGAGAGAGCTGGGACTCTTGAGAGAAGGCTGAGGGGAGACCACCTTCATGCCCACAAGGGTGCGTTGAAGGAGGATGGAACCAAACTGTTCTCAGTGGTTCCCAGTGACAGGACGAGGGGCAACGGACACAAGCTGGAAGGAAGTTCCATTCAAAGATGTGGAAAATTCTTTGGGGTGAGGGTGGCAGAGCCCTGGCAGAGGCTGCCCAGGGAGGGTGTGGAGTCCCCTTCTCTGGAGACCTTCAAGCCCCTCCTGGATGCAGCCCTGAGGAGCCCCAGGGAACCTCTCTGCGCATCTCCAGCTTCGATATGCAAGAAGGAGGTCATCCAACTTTGGCAGAGCTGGCATTTTCTCGATAGTGGGTTTGTTCTTTTGGCAGAAAACCACCTGAAAATGTCTTGATTTTTTTTCCAGTCAGGCTGGAAATGTAGGAGTCAAACACATCGAAGTGTCAAACACCATAAAGTGGGATTTTTTTTCATACCCTCCCTGGCTCCAGTAACCTTAAGTCAGAGGCCACTAGGTGGGCAGTTAAGAGGATGGAAAGTCCTTTCTGGCTCACTTTGGGTTCTCCCTGCCCTGATTGTGCAAGGAATATGGGATTTAGACCTTTCTGGAGGAAGGAGTTTTTAATTAAATAGGCCCGTCAGGCTTTGTCACTCGCTGAATCGATGCTCGGTGTGGCCTCACGTGTGCGGTTGCTGATGATGGGGTGGTGTTCCTGTTGGTTGTTTTTACTCTTAATAGTTCTACAAGGTACTATTAGAGGGGTGTTGGTAACTCACCCAGAAAATATCCCAGGATAAGCTTGACATTTTGGGTTTTGTTTCTCATTAAGGACAAAATGTGAAATTTATTCATGGGTCCCCGCTAACTCCAGTAATGGTTTACCAGTGGGCAGCTCGTTGCCCTGGTGTGGTCAGGATAAAGCAGCAGCTTTACACTCTGGTGCTTGACATCTTACTGGTGGCACGCTTTGAATGTTGGGGGATGTAAGATTTTGGCAATAAACGTGATCTTAGATAGTCTGAGCCTTCTCTTCCATCTCCCCTCACCCGTTGTCCTGCTCTGGGAAATCAGAAGTAGCAATTTCCAGGCTGAAAAATCATAGAATCATTTAGGTTGGAAGAGACCCTTGGGATCATCAAGTCCAACCTTCAGCCCTACTCTACAAGTTCTCCCCTACACCAGATCCCTCAACACCACATCCAATCTGCTCTGAAACACAGTCAGGGATGGGGACTCCACCACCTCCCTGGGCAGCTGATTCCACTGACTGACCACTCTCTCTGTGAAAAACTTTTTCCTAATGTCCAGCCTAACCCTACCCTGCTGCAGCTTGAAGTCATTCCCTGTCCTATTGCCAATTCCTTGTGAGAAGAGACCAGCACCAACCTCTCTCCAATGCCCTTTCAAGCAGTTGTAGAGAGCGATGAGGTCTCCCCTCAGCCTCCTCTTCCTCAAACTAAACAATCCCAACTCCCTCAATCGATCCTCATAAGCCTTATTCTCCAGGCCTCTCACCAGCTTCGTTGCCCTCCTCTGTACTCGCTCCAGCACCTCGATATCTCTCTTGTGCTGAGGTGCCCAGAACTGGACACCAGACTCAAGGTGTGGCCTCACCAGTGCTGAGCACAGGGGGACAATCACCTCCCTACTTCTGCTGGTCACACTATTCTTTATGCAAGCCAGGATGCCCTTGGCCTTCTTGGCCACCTGGGCACACTGCTGGCTCATGTTCAGCCTCCTGTCGACCAGCACCCCCAGGTCCTTTTCTGCCAGGCAGCTCCAGCCACACTGCCCCAAGCCTGGAGCCATCCATGGGGTTGGTGTGGCCCAAGGGCAGGACCTGGCTCTTGGCCTCATTGAAGCCCATGCCATTAAAATCAGCCCGCCCATCCATCCAATCCATCCCAGTCCCTCTGCAGAGCTTCCCTGTCCTCAAGCAGATCAACACTCCCACCCAACTTAGTGTCATCTGCAAATTTACTGATAGTGTTTTCTATAAATGGGCTGCACTTTAAAAAAGAACACTCCAGAGTTGAGTGCTGTCAACCAGAAGTATTTTTTTAGCAGCTCTTTGATGATTTGAGCTGGGTTTGGGTGCAGTTGGCTGGTGATTGCCCTGTGTAATGTGTGTGGTTGGTGTTTGTAGCTGCTCTGGGCTGTGTCTTTGGCAGTTTTGCCCCTGTTGGAGGTGGGCACGGGGCAGGAGAACCCGGTGCCAGGCTGGCCATAGCCCTGTGACACCAATGCTGGTTAAACCTTACGGCGTTTACCTGGTACCAGCCTTGCATATAAACCAAAGCCCAGCTTGAGAGTAAAAAAAGTTATGTTTTTAGAAGAAAACCACGTTTCAACTTTTCCCAGTCTGCCTTCTCCCCTCTTCCCTTGTTTGAGATGGGTCGAGCACTGGATATAGTAAAAGCACTTCTTTCTGCTCACAGCATCTTGGTAGTTTAAAGTGTAACTGTGGGTTTCTAGCCGAACTTTTAATTTAATTTTGCAGTTCTCCTTTTAACACATTGTTCAGGAATCTGCTATCATTTCTTAATGAGAACAACACAGGAATAAGAAAATCAAACAAGAAAGTGTTTGCAAGGATCAGACAGGCAAATTGTGTCCTTACCTGCCTGTTCCAGCTGACTGCTTTGCTGGCTTGTGTAGTACCTTCACTTGATTTCTTGTCATGGAGAACTGGATGAATTCTGAAACAGAAGAACTTTATTTTTGTCTTTTTTTTCAAATGGGGATGCTTTGAAGGTTTCTCTCCCACTTTGATGGGTCAGAATAGAAAATTCTATATTGTGTGTGTACTGGTGTAGCCAGGCAGCAGGAAGGGAAGGTATGGTTGGTGGCAATTGCTTTCTTTTCTGCTTTTTTTTAATTTAATTTGTATTGTTTTTATGCCATGCCTGGTTGGCACAGCACCCAGTCTCGGATTGTGTTGCTGCTTTCCTTATGCTCAGGGCACGCAAGACCGAAATGACCTGTTGGAGAGAGCGTAGGGGAAAGGGAGCTGGGGGTCCTGGTGGGCAGCAGGATGCCCATGAGCCAGCACTGTGCCCTCATGGCCAANAAGTTCCTCTTAAATAGGAGGAGGAACTTCTTCATGGTGAGGGTGAGGGAGCACTGGCAGGGGCTGCCCAGGGAGGTGGTGGAGTCTCCTTCTCTGGAGACATTCCAAACCCGCCTGGAGGCGTTCCTGTGTGACCTGCTCTGAGTGTTCCTGCTCCAGCAGGGGGATTGGACTGGAGGAGCTTTCAAGGTCCCTTCCAATCCCTGAGCTTCTGGGATTCAATTGCATTGGAAACCCTGCCACAATACTACAAATATCAAGCTTTTCTAGACCCTTTTTTCCATTGGGCCGATGTAGAGAAGTCTGAAGGGGCTGGACTGTCGATAGGATTTTAAGTGTCACCATCTTAGGGATAGGAAATTGATGTACAGGGTGCAAAGGTTGTGAAGCAACACTGATGTTTGTGTCCTGCTTGTTTGTTTCTGTGTTTATAGCTGAAGCATGTTCTGGCCTTGTAACTCAGTGATGGAGAACAGGCTGCAGCTTGCTCTCCTCTGAGTTTGTTTGCAGCACTGGAGTCACATCTCTGGGAGGTGGGAGAAAGTGTTGGGAGGGAAGGAGCAATCCTCAGGAGGGGAGGAATCTGGTGGGGCTGAGGAGTCAGCTCCACAAAAGCAGGTGATGAGAAAGGTTTTGTCACCTTTTGGCCTTTTTGGTCTGGGCAGGGAGGATTTCTGCTGTTGCAAGGAAAGGGTCAGGATTCCTCTCCTGGCTGATGTCCTGTTTTCTGCATGTCGTGCAGCCTCCCTGCTCCACTCTGTCTCCCTGATGTCCAACCAACCTGATCACCAACGAGATAAAATCATCAGAAAGATTCTTATGAGTTGAGAAGAATCCCTTGTGGTGGGGTTACCAGCAGACTAGGCGTTTCCTCATGTCGCAAGATCAGTCGATAAAAGAAATAGCCTCCCGTTTTTCTGCTAAATATCTCTATTTTGGGATCATCTTTCAGTCCTTTCCAACCTTTTTATCTGTTGCCAGTGAAATAAGCTCTGAGTTTTTATACCCCGTGGACTCACAACTCCCAATCTGCAAAGGATGTCTGTCTGTCTGTCTGTCTGTCTGTCCTGCAGTGGCACTTTCTGTAAGGAAGGGTTCTTGAGCGCACCTTTTTACGTGGTTTATCCCCCAGCCCATCCTTCTCCCTTAACTATTCTCCCTCTCATGTATTCCTATTGGACTGGGGTGTTACTGGGTTTTGGTTGGACTCCCAAAAAAAGGCTGAAAGCTCGGTGCCCTTGTGTCACCAGTTCAGTGTTTGTGAACACAGTGATTACAGCAGGTATAGTCCAAGGACGTTGTACTGGGAAATACTAATTCTGATGTTTCTCCTCTAGCACTTGATAATGCCTGTAGCTGACACCAGTTTAACCAGTAAGTTGAAGGTGACTTCACAGGATGACAGAGCATCAGGGATTGGAAGGGAACCTTGAAAGATCATCTGCTCCTATCCTCCTGCCGGAGCAGGAACACCTAACGCTCGTTAGGAAACGGCCAACCGTTGCCAACCCAAAAGCCCTGGGATGCAGGAGGAATGTTCAGTTCTGCCAAAGGGAGGTTAGGAGGGTGCAATTGCTGAAGTGGAGTAATAGCTGTGACACATAAATAAAGAGGTAAAGAGAAACAGGAGTGACTCATTCATCCCGTTGTTGTAGTGAAGGTGTTGGTGCTGCTCCAGATTCCCCCCCACCCCCTTTTTTTTGTCCTCGGAACTGGAGGAGCACCCGTTTGCTGTGGTTTCCAGGCCGACTGTGCTCTGTCCTTGCTTTAGGGCCCTGCTGGGTCCTCCCACGGGGAGAGAGGCCTTTCTTGGGGTAGAAATCAGCCATTGGTTTGTTCCTAGGTATTGCATTCTCGTTAGTGCTTCAACAGCATCAGTGGGGACTGAATTCGGGAGCGGTTGCCTTAAGTTAAGTAGAAACCTGTTGAGGTCTTAGAGACAGTTTCTTCAAAACCTGATTTATTGTTCAAAAAAATAGCTGACACCTGAAGGTTTATTTGGTTTTTTTTTAATAAATAAGTGGAATTTTTTTCAACTTCACCTTTTCTCAACACGACTGGCAGACTTCCCACGCGAGAAAGTGTTGCCATAGCTTACAGCCTTGTGTATCTTTCCAGTCTGCAGGCTTTTTCCTCCATCGATGGTCTAATCCCCAGCAATTCCAGTAGCTGGTTGCCTTGGGCCATTGTATCTCTGTTGCTGTTTTATCTTTCCCTTTTGGGTCTGTAACAAACCTCCTCTTCTAATCGAGTCATGCGTTCAGGTGAGTAATGCTGCGCTGGAAGTAATGATTCCCGTTTTCAAAGCATCTGTTTCCTTCTTTAAAAATGAATAACTAAACGTCTGGTGTGTTGTCAGACCTCTTTTTAATTTCCCAGAATCTCAGGCATTAGAAGGGACTTTGAAAGCTCATCCAGTCCAATCCCCCTGCTGGAGCAGGAACACTCAGAGCAGGTCACACAGGAACACCTCTAGGCAGGTCTTGAAGATCTCCAGAGAAGGAGACTCCACCACCTCCCTGGGCAGCCCCTGCCAGGGTTCCNGGAGGGGCCCAGAACTGAACATAATATTCCAGATGGGGTCTCACCAGGGCAGAGCAGAGAGGGAGGAGAACCTCTCTCCACCTACTGACCACCCCCTTCTAATCCACCCCAGGATGCCATTGGCCTTCTTGGCCATGAGGGCACAGTGCTGGCTCATGGGCATCCTGCTGCCCACCAGGACCCCCAGGTCCCTTTCCCCACGCTGCTCTCCAGATCTATGTCATGGCTGTTGGTGTATGCACAGGGGTTCTGTGAACATCTGCAAGTCCTGATGATGCAGAAGATGGAGTTTTCTTTCGGAGATTTCAGCCCTCGATCTGTTCTCGGTGCCTTTGGCCTCTGAGGCGCAATTAAGCTTCACTTAAGACATGGCCTGTGTTAGAAAGCCAAACTTTATGCTCTCTTTTCTCCTGTTTCTTAGCAGAGAGCTAACCAAAGGACTGTCCTTACAGAGCTAACCCTTATTCACGAGGATTTCTTTGCAACCAACTAGAACTTGGAAGAGTTTTCTCGGTGCCTTCACCACCCACTAAGGGTATCGTGTTCCTCCTCTTCAAGCTCTTGGGGATAGAAAATACCCTGTGGAACGTTCCAGGTTTATATATTGTCAGAAGGAAGTTATGGGAAGGAAGCTTTAGTGTTGAGTTGAAGTGTTCCTGCGGGGTGTGCTCTGAAGCTTTGAGCAGTGAAAGACCAGGGCTGAATCCTGATGGCGGCTCCGTTCCGTCTGGGCTCAAAGACTGTTCATTGTGGAGAAAGAAATGAGAGCTCTTTATTGATTTCCCCGAGAGATGCAGGGAGATGCCTGAAAATACAGCTGCAATAAATAATTTGGAGGTGTGCTGGAAGGGCTTAGGTAGGTTTGCTTTCTTGGTTATTAGGAGGGGAAATGGAAATGGGCAGTTTGTTGCTCAGATCCTCATAACAAATGAGGGTGATGAGCCATGAGACCTTGAGTTTTCACAGCTACGAGTGCTTATGAGATGCATCTTCCTGGTCCTTGGCAGATAATAGTTGCATTGCTGGGCTTAAAAGCTTTTTTATTTTGGGGTGAAATACCTGACAATTCATCAAGTGACCTGAGGCGTTCTCTGAGCCGTAGTCACTCAAAGCACCAGGGCTCATTGCTGCGAAGCATCTTTATTGCACGGTTGCATTTGCTCAGACGTGGTGTTATGGGACCCTGACTGCATTCTGCCTCTTCTTCCTCACTGATTTGTTGTAAAGTCAGCAAAAATTGAGGCAATCTGGCTAATTTCTACAGTTTGGAAGAGCAGAAGCTGGCACACGCTGTGCAATCGCTACTCCTTAGACGTATAATGTGTGAGGGAAGGGGAAAACAGATGAGGGTCTCTTGCCACCTCCTGGAGGGGTTCAAGGCCAGGTTAGACAAGACTTTGAGCAACCTGGTCTGGTAGGAGGTGTCCCTGCCCAGGGCAGGGTGGGTTGAAACGAGATGATAGAATCATAGCATTCTTCGTGTTGGAAGGGGCCTTAAAGATCTTTGACTTCCAACCCCCAGATGGTCTTTAAGGTTCCTTCCAACCCAAACTGTTCCATGAGGATGCACGGGAACAAGTTGCTCCGAGAAGCTGTGGCTGCCCCATCCCTGGAGGAGGGGTTTGAGGCCAGGTTGGAGGGGTCTTGGAGCAACCTGGTGTGGTGGGAGGTGTCTCTGCCCAGGGCAGGGAGGTTGGGGCTTGATGGTCTTCAAGGTCTCTTCCAACTCTAACCATCTTATGATTCCATGATTCTCTGATCACTAACCCATGTCTCTGAGGGGTTCAAGGCCAGGTTGGAGGGGACTTGGAGCCACCTGGTCTGGCAGAAGGTGACCTTGCCCAGGGCAGGAGGGTTGAAACGAGGTGATCTTTAAGGTTCCTTCCAACCCAAACTATTCAGTGATTCTGTGTCACATCCTGGAGGTACTTGGGTAGCTCTTCTGGAGCCTTTCATACCTCCTGGAGAGCAAGGACGTCAGCATCTCATCGCCTGCCCTGCAGTCACCCAGCTCCTGTGAAGTCTGCCTTTGATTGTAACATATGGGGGAATCAGGGTGGGGGATATTCTAAAGGGTGAATGTGCTGGGGACAAAAATAACTATATTAAACATCTTGCAGGATCCTCTGGCTCAGGGAGGCAGTAACCATAAGGCAGGAGGAAGGGAATGTCTCGGAAACAACGTGTGCCTGGAGGATTTACAGCCATGCAGACCCTTCAGGAGGAGATCTGCCAGGCAGAAGCGAAGTTTAGCTTGATCTCCTTAAGCTGAATTGCTCCAGTTTAGGGTGTCTGACTCTGTGGGGCGATTGCTGGCTGCGTGGGCTCCCTCTCCCTTTCTGCCTCTGCCGTCTTGACTACGCCCAGCACTGCATCCCTTTCCCCAGTTTTCCTGAAATGGGAACTCTCAGCGTGGCAGAGGCAAACTCTTATCGAACTCAACCTGCCCCAGAGCTCATTGCACCCTGGGATGTAAAAAGCCTTGCTTAAGCAACCATGTAATGTAGGATCAATTCCCCGGCCGTCCCCCTGGGGGCTCCTTTTAGGTAGCTGTTACCTTTCCTTGTAGTATTTATCACTTCAAAGATGATCACACATTGTTTATCTTCACCACAGGGGGAAAACACTCAACAGTGGCTGAGTTTTACTGGTAGCTTGAAGTATAAAATGAGATTGATAGGTTGGGGGTTCTTGCCATAGAATCATAGAACCATTTAGGTTGGGAGAGACCCTTGGGATCATCAAGTCCAACCATCAGCCCTACTCTACAAGTTCTCCCCTACACCAGATCCCTCNATATCTCTCTTGTGCTGAGGTGCCCAGAACTGGACACCAGACTCAAGGTGTGGCCTCTCCAGTGCTGAGCACAGGGGGACAATCCCCTCCCTGCTTCTGCTGGTCACACTATTCTTTATGCAAGCCAGGATGCCCTTGGCCTTCCTGGCCACCTGAGCACACTGCTGGCTCATGTTCAGCCGCCCATCGACCAGCACCCCCAGGTCCTTGTTGGGAGCTTCACGGCTGCCCCCCCCTGGAGAAACATCTGAGGCCGGGAATCCCCATCCCTGAATGTGTTGAAGAGTTGTTGAGGGATCTGGTATAGGGGAGACCTTTGTAGAGTGGGGCTGATGGTTGGACTCCTGAATGATTCCAGGATGGTTGGATTCGATGATCCCATGGTTCTCTTCCAACTTGAATGATTCTAGGATGGTTGGACTCGATGATCCCAAGGGTCTCTTCCAACCTGAATGATTCTGGGATGGTTGGACTCGATGATCCCAAGGTTCTCTTCCAACCTGAATGATTCCAGGATGGTTGGATTCGATGATCCCAAGGTTCTCTTCCAACCTGAATGATTCTAGGATGGTTGGACTCGATGATCCCAAGGGTCTCTTCCAACCTGAACAATTCTAGGATTCTATGAAAATACAAAACCAGGAGGGACCCTGTTTTTTTTCCCTAGGGATGCAAATTTATTCAGCTTTTGCCTGCAGAAGACCAAGGCTTGTAGATGGTGACGTAACGAGACGTCACATCTGGAAGTTGGATTTAGAAGGTTGAGCCAGGATGATTTCCACCGAAGGGGTGTTTATTGCCATGCTTTTCCCTTGTTGCTGCATCAAGTGTTTTGGGTGTTAATAGAGCGTGCTCTGGGCCACTGTAGGAAAATCCTGGGATTCCAGTGCCTGTGGTGTGAGGAGCAGATAAGAGGGATTCGGGGAGGGAGGAGAGGAGGTGGCGGTTGATGCTTGGGACAATCTCCTGTGACTCAGCAATTCCCCTCCTAAAAGCCACCCCAATGGCTGGTCCCACGCCTGCAGTGTCCCCAGGGCACCCTTGACCCCTCATCGTCACCTCCTTGAGGTGCAAACCACTGGTTTCTTCTTTTTTCCACCGAGTTTTTCAAGGTGTTTGGTCTCAGAGGAGCCACCAACTCCAGTTTTAACGAGCGGTAATTGTATTTTTAGGGCTCCTTTTCTTCTTTTCCCACACCTTTCCATCCCATAACGCCCCAAGTGTCTCCCTGCCTTTAAATTCTCTGCTGTCTCATGCTTCAGTCCTTATCTGGACCATGCAGAGCTCTTGCCCTGCTTAATCATTACACTATAGGGTATATATTTTTTTTATCTTGGTTGTAGGGAGTGAGTATTGCCCGGTCTCTGTAGGGAAATAATCCCCACCCTGAACATCTCCCAGTTTAGGAACTGGGTGCTGGCCTGATTTCCAGCCTGTTGGCTGGTGCCCTCGTTGTGGCAATATGAAAATGTGGGAAGGGAAAAGGAGAGGAGAGGGAAGGAAGGAAGGGAAGAGGAGAGGGAAGGAAGGGAAGAGGAGAGGGAAGGAAGGGAAGAGAAGAGGAGAAGGAAGGAAAGGGGAGAGGAGAGGGAAGGAAGGGAA
>VZTM01018518.1:203294-216579 GCA_013400555.1 Jacana jacana
AGAAGCTGTGGCTGCCCCATCCCTGGAGGGGTTGAAGGCCAGGTTGGAGGGGGCTTGGAGCTCCCTGGTGTGGTGGGAGGTGTCCCTGCTCAGGGCAGGGGGGTGGGTTGGGATGGTCTTTTGAGGTCCCTTCCCATCCAAACTGTTCAGTGACTGTGGGCTGTGATTCATTGCTGTCCCACCAGGGTGGTGGAGGCAGGCTGAGCCACTTCCCAAGAACTGCGTCTATCATCCACGTGTGGAGTGAAGGATTTGTTGATGTGTCCAGTTCTGGGCACCTCAACACAAGAGAGAGATCNGATTAGATGTGGTGTTGGGGGATCTGGTGTAGGGGAGAACTTGTAGAGTAGGGCTGATGGTTGGACTTGATGATCCCAGGGGTCTCTTCCAACCTAAATGATTCTATGATTCTATGATTCTATGATTTCAGTAACCTTTTCAGTTTGATAAACACTCACCAGAATTGTGGAGAAAATAGTGTTTTGTCCTTGGGCTGAAGACGAGACATGAACGGGCACCTTCCTGTATGTAGACTTTGCCAACTGATTCTACATAACTGGAAGTGGATTTGTAAGGAGAAACCACAGGCACTGACTGAAGTCAGTTTGTTATAGTTTATGGTCAATAATGGTTTATATTCATCCTCGGGTTTTGGTGGTGAGTCTTTGGGTTTGGCCTTTCTTGAGCACAAAGCTTAAGTTTGACACGTAGTGAAGTTCTGTGATCTCTGGAATGGAGGGAAGCTCTTGGGGCAGCATCTTCCACCAGGTTTTAAAAGTGAAATAAATCGGGGCTCTGGGATATGGTACAAGGTAAGAGAATTTTTGTGGAAGGTCCCTCTCTTGTCTTTCTTACCCCTCTGTCTCACCTTGACAGAGGAGTGTCAAAAACTCGTGTGTGCTTTTGGGTTGGGGTTGTGTGGAAGGGAGCGGTTGGCTCTCCCTCCAACTCAGCTCTTGCCTAACAATCCCTTCTCCAAAAATCAATCTGGTGACTGATGCTACCCCCTTTTTTACCCAGGCAGAAGTCAGAGCACAAAAGTCACGGTATGCTTGTAATTATTTCTCCCTGGAAACTTAAAATGTAGCCCTAAAGCAGTTGGAAAATGCCTGCTTATTAATCCAGCAGCGAGAACCTGAGGGACTATTTCTATCCCATCCGCGAAGGACACCTTAAGATTTCACTGGGGGAAACCATCTGCCTGGATCACAGTTGATGGCAAATATTTTCCAGTTGTTTGAGCACACAGAATCTGCCTGGTGGTTTTATTTCCCTTTGAAAGCCTTCAGAGACTGGGCTAAAAAGACATCCATCCCCTTCCTCGTTAGCTCTCTCCTGTGTTAGGGATTTTTGGCATGTGTTGCTTAGAGGATTTAACCTGAGATCCTTCCAGCATCCTGGGATGCTGAAGTCTGTTACGGTGCCTTGTAAAGAGAATATAAACCAAGGGGTTGGGGGTGTGTGTGTTAGTGGGGGGGGATTTGACACTGTATAAGGTAAAAACAAGGTGTGAGAAATATAAAAACTAGGTTTGAGAGTGTTTTTTTGCTTTAATATGCACCCTGGGAGTGGGGTTTGGGTTAAAAAAGGTGAAAGTGGGGAGGCACTGGGGTACTTGATGAGGTGTAAGAGGTAGCTGGGTGATTTAGTAGGTGAAATCTATGTAACTGATGGAAGAATGTGCTGTGATTTGAGTGTTTGCCTTCCTTTGTGGCAAACAGTGAAGTTCTGTGGACTCATCCAGGTTGGAAGGGACCTTTCAGACCATTGAGTCCAACCATCGACCCCACACTGCCCAACCCACCGCTGACCTGTGTCTCTCAGCACCACTTTTACACCTCTTTGAAATCCCTCCAGGGATGGTGACCCCATTGCTCCCCTCAGCAGCCTCTTCCAAGGCTTAATAACCCTTTTGGTGTAAAAACAATTGTGCCTAAGATCTATCTTAAACCTCCCCAGGTGCAACTTGAGGCTGTTTCCTCTCGTCCTGTGTATGTGCACGTATACCCTGGTTTAAAATACACGACTAAACGGTGAAACCTCTTTATTTTTGTTTGCCTGACTGCTGTGTTTTCCTGTGTTGCAGAGCCTAGCCCAGCTAGAGAACCTGTGCAAGCAGCTCTATGAGACCACAGACACCGCGACACGGCTCCAGGCAGAGAAAGCCTTGGTTGAATTCACCAACAGTCCAGACTGCCTGAGCAAGTGCCAGCTTCTTCTAGAAAGAGGGAGTGTATGTAAAACAATATCGTTGTCCCCAGTGGATTTTGGGTGTTTTGAGGCATTGATAAGGGAGGTAGCTCCAAAGGTCTGGTGTGTGGTGTTGACATTGCACACCCAGCAGGCCCTTGTGTAGCTCAATTTTTGGGCAGAGGGTGCCATACAACACCCCCCCCCGCCCCAGGCTCCAATGGCTACTGATGCTGCTGCAGTGGCTACTGCAAAAGGTTGTCAAACCTCATGTTTTGTGGGCCCTGCTGTGTTCTTCACAGGCTGTGGGAACCACTGCTTGCTCTTAGAGGCTTTGGGGGAGAAACTGGTGCGTGCAGGGAGGTTTGTATGGGATAAAACCAGCCGTGTTCCTTCTGGAATGTTGCCTTGGAAAATTGCCCTTGGTATAGTGTTGTCTTAATAATCCAGCCATTTGAAATAGGGGAAAATTAGATCACGTGCTTTAGGATGTAAAATAATGCCAGCAGCAAATCCTGCCCGACTCCTTTAGCTTTCTTCTTCTTTTTTTAAGTGGCCATTTAGATCTTTTTTTTCTTCATTGTATCAGCACAAAGAATGTTAAAAATGTCTTGGCCACATGATCTTGCAAGATTTGGCTTTTGGCAGAATGGGTGTCCAGCTTTCCTGGCTGTCAGGTTGGAGCCTTTTTGGTAAAATTAGGAAACATTAACCAGGCAGTTGGAAACGGCGAGTCCTCCAGGAGGAGGAGGTGAAGGGGGAGAGAAGTCAAAGAAAAGTCACACTTAAGGAAACTTAAACAAATTAATTGCCTTTTTTTTTGTTGTTTTTTGAAGCTCTTCTGATAGGAACTAGTTTTCCTTGAGGAGAAATAATGAATGTATTTTAAGAAACATTCCTAAATCCCAGTTTCATTCTCAGTGTCAGATCCACCACCTCCCTGACCCTCAATGGAGGGGTTCAGTTGGGGATCTGACTCACTTTATACCTTGGGAACCTCAGAATAAATAGGTTTCCTCCATCTCAAGCTTCTTACAGTGCTGTATATTACAGAAATCAGCAGTGCAAAATGCTTGTCGTTTCCCTAGCTGTAATTTTGGGGGGTTTGGGTGGTTTTATGCCACCATTTGGGGTCCCTGAATTAGATGACAGTTCAGTGGGCTGTGGGCTGTTCTGTAAGAAAT
Organism: Jacana jacana; assembly: GCA_013400555.1. Taxonomy (NCBI): domain Eukaryota; kingdom Metazoa; phylum Chordata; class Aves; order Charadriiformes; family Jacanidae; genus Jacana; species Jacana jacana. Next base: position 206,669 of record VZTM01018518.1, read on the forward strand.
ACCTTTGAACCTTTATTTAGCAATAAAGGAGAAGTTGGAAGTGCTTCTTCATGTATAGTAACACGCTCCCGTGGCTCAGGGGGCTGATTGTGATTTTCAGGCATGGCTTTTTAGGTAATTTTCTGCAGTTTTGACTATTTTTGCAGCTTTACTCCGCGCCTTCAGTGGCGGTTCTGTTGTCTCCCGCTCTTTAAAAAAGCCTTTCCTCACTTGAAGGAAACAAATTTAAGAAAGAATCTGGTTTCTTTCAGTGTCTCTAAACCCCTGGAATAAATGCTAATGTAGAATGTTTAGACTTAGCAATTAAGTTAATGCTTTAAATTCAAATTTCCAGACAGCAGTGAGCTGAAAATCCAGCACTGCTGCCCGGTTTTCCTCAGCACGTGGCAAACTTCTGCTTGTGTTTTTGCTTTTGTTTTCTTTTCTTTTGTTTTCTTTCCCCTTACAGTCATCCTACTCCCAGTTATTGGCAGCTACATGCCTTACAAAACTCGTGTCACGCACAAACAACCCCTTACCCTTGGAACAACGGATAGATATACGTAAGTACAAGCCTTCATTTTCCCAACCAAACCTAATGTGAGAGTTTTTAGTGTGGATTCACCCCCTGGGTTGAGTTTGAGGTTGAATATAGAGATGTTTTGAATTCAGATGGAGGGGCTGTGGTCTTGTAAATAAGCAGGTTTTATTTAATAGTTAGGTGGGTTTTTTTAAATACAAAATACACACAGTGCTTGCCTTTTTTAAGGACAGGCTTTCAAAGCTTGAAAATCCTTTGTGGGTCTCTGAAATATCCTTTAGAATATCTCCTAAGGGAGCTCTTTCCTGGAGCTGATACTTCCTTCCCTCCAAGGAAAGGGTCTGAATGCCATTCCATCCACTGTCTTCTCTCCAAACGATGTGGTAGATGCTCATCCCTGAGGAAATCGGGTTTTTCCTCACTGTTTACATGTTCTTCCAGAGAACTGGGTTTAATCTGGTAACACCAAAGAGGTCAGGTGTGTGGGGAAGGACTCTCCCCCGTCTCTAAGGCTGTTCCACACCTTAAAGGCCCAAGTAGAAGGGCAACTTCTGTATCTGTCTGGTTATTTTCCTTAAAGAGCTTTGAAAAAGATGCTTTTTTCTCTCAGTGTTATCATCTTATTCCTTTTTAATATCTTCATTGATGATGTCGATAGGGACATAGGAAACACTATCAGTAAGTTTGCAGATGACACTAAGTTGGGTGGGAGTGTTAATCTGCTTGAGGGCAGGGATGCTCTACAGAGGGACTTGGATAGACTGGATAGATGGGCCAATGTTAATGGCATGGGCTTCAACGAGGCCAAGTGCCAGGTCCTGCACTTGGGCCACCACAACCCCTTGGATGGCTACAGGCTTGGGGCAGTGTGGCTGGAGCTGCCTGGCAGAAAAGGACCTGGGGATGCTGGGTGACAAGGGGCTGAACATGAGGCAGCAGTGTGCCCAGGTGGCCAAGAAGGCCAAGGGCATCCTGGCTTGCATAAAGAATAGTGTGACCAGCAGAAGCAGGGAGGTGATTGTCCCCCTGTGCTCAGTACTGGGGAGGCCACACCTTGAGTCTGGTGTCCAGTTCTGGCACCTCAGCACAAGAGAGATCTGGAGGGGCTGGAGCGAGCGCAGAAGAGGAACACAGAGCTGGTGAGAGGCCTGGAGAATAAGGCTTATGAGGATCGATTGAGGGAGTTGGGGTTGTTTAGTTTGAGGAAGAGGAGGCTGAGGGGAGACCTCATCACCCTCTACAACTGCTTGAAAGGGCATTGCAGAGAGGTTGGTGCTGGTCTCTTCTCACGGGCAATGAGCGATATGAGAGGGAATGGCTGCAAGCTGCAGCAGGGTAGGGTTAGGCTGGACATTAGGAAAAAGTTTTTCACAGAGAGAGTGGTCAGTCAGTGGAATCAGCTGCCCAGGGAGGTGGTGGAGTCCCCATTCCTGACTGTGTTTAAGATTAGATTAGATGTGGTGTTGAGGGATCTGGTGTAGGGGAGAACTTGTAGAGTAGGGCTGATGGTTGGACTTGATGATCCCAAGGGTCTCTTCCAACCTAAATGATTCTATGATTCTATGATCTCAGCTCCATCTGCCAGGATTTTGTCTACAGGTAGGCTTCTTCTCTGTGTTCCAGGGAACTATGTGCTCAACTACCTTGCCACTAGGCCAAAGCTGGCGACGTTTGTCACGCAAGCCCTAATCCAGTTGTACGCGAGGATCACAAAGTTGGGCTGGTTCGACTGTCAGAAGGATGAATACGTCTTCAGGAACGTGATCACAGACGTCACGAGGTTTTTACAGGTCAGATTGGGGTTTTTTTTGCTCAGATGGATACATGATTTTGGGGGGGATCTGAAAAGGTTGGGTGAATTTTCAGGTGTTGCGCTTTGGGGTCACCTCTCCAGTCTTTCACCTTGATTGAGTAGTGGCACCCAAGCTTTTATGAAGATGTAACCAGGTGGGTAGATGATGGCAAAGCAGTGGATGTGGTGAACCTTGACTTCACTAAAGCATTTGACACAGTCTCCCACAGCATCCTTGTAGCTAAACTGAGGAAGTGTGGTCTGGACAATAGGGTAGTGAGGTGGATTGTGAACTGGCTGAAGGAGAGAAGCCAGAGAGCTGTGGCCAATGGGACAGAGTCTACTCAGAGGCCTGTGTCTAGTGGAGTCCCTCAGGGATCAATATGGGACCGGTACTGTTCAATATATTCATCAACAACTTGGATGAGGGAATAGAGTGCACTGTCAGCCAGTTTGCTGATGACACCAAACTGGGAGGAGTGGCTGACACGCCAGAAGGCCATGCTGGCATCCAGAGAGACCTGGACAGGCTGGAGAGTTGGGCGGGGAGAAATTGAATGAACTAGAACAAGGGCAAGTGTAGAGTCTGNCTGAGGGAGCTGGGTCTCTTGAGCTTGGAGAAGAGGAGACTGAGGGGTGACCTCCTGAATGTTGATAAATATGGAAAGGGTGAGTGTCAGGAGGATGGAGCCAGGCTCTTCTCAGTGACATCCAATGACAAGACAAGGGGTAATGGGTGCAAGCTGGAATAGAGGAGGTTCCAGTTAAATATGAGGAGGAACTTCTTTGTGGTGAGGGTGAGGGAAAACTCGCAGGGTCTGCCCAGGGAGGTGGTGGAGTCTCCTTCTCTGGAGACATTCCAAACCCGCCTGGAGGCGTTCCTGTGTGACCTGCTCTGGGTGTTCCTGCTCCAGCAGGGGGATTGGACTGGAGGAGCTTTCAAGGTCCCTTCCAACCCCTGAGATACTGGGATTCAATTGCATTGGAATCCCTGCCACAATACTACAAATATCAAGCTTTTCTAGACAAAAAATGCCCAGAAATCTTGTGAGCAGATTATGGTGAAGCTTAATGAGATGGTCCTGGTGCCACTAATGGCTTTCTCCCTGTCCCCTCTCCTCCCTCAGGACAGTGTAGAGCACTGCATCATTGGAGTGACAATCCTCTCCCAACTAACGAATGAAATTAATCAAGTAAGTGCTACAGCCTTCCTCAGTGAAGTAAGTGTCCAATTTTCTCATTCATATTGTGTCCTGCCCTGTGTCTGTGCATTGTTTTGGGGGGGTTTCCTTGAGTTTTTTGGGTTTTTTGGTGTGTGCTGGGGTTATTTTTCCTCTTTATTTGCTTTGTTTCTTGGTTGTTTTACACAGTCATGTAGTTCTGTGGGAAGAGAACCTCCTGTCCTGAGGAATTGTTTTGTTTCACTGGTGTTTTTCCATCTTCTCTCATATTTTGATGTAATCTTCTGAGCTGAGAAAGGCAGGAGCCTGAGCCGGGCTAGTGAGGACAAAACCCTGAGCGTGGGGACATCCCTGTCACCTTCTGGTGTCCCTCCCTGAGTGTTACTCCAGCTCACATCCTTCTTGTGCCAAGAAGTGAACGGAACCCATCCTTATTGACCAGGGAGAATGAACCAAAGGAGGATTTCTCAAACCACACAGGTGGTGAAAGGGTCCTTTTCACGTAGTCCTTAATTTCCTAGAGTTCCCAGCAGGTAGTTCTCAAATTCTGCCGGTTTATCGGGGCTGAGCACAAGGTGTTGATGCAGAAGCCTTTCCAGATGGGTTAGTTCAAACCCTCTAACGTTATGCTGCCTCTTGGTATTTACGTTTAAAGCTGGAATAACCAGCTTTACTTGGTGCTGTCGAATTTACATCCTCTCCCTCATCAATCAGATGGACTTTGCTGTGGCACCATTGATGTCCTTAAGATAGAGATACTGGCAACCCTCATGCTAATTTTGCTGAGAGGATTAGGTATAACTAAGGGGTTTTTTTATTTTAATATCTTATTAAGGAAACTATCCTATCATTGTTGCTTGGTATATTGACTAATCCAGGCATTGGACCGGGGAGATCCTCAGGTGAGACTTGAAGGATGATGACAAACTGTTTTCAGAACTGGGAAGGGAGGGGAAAGTTTTCTCCTGGCCAGGGCAAAGCGCTTATTTCTTCTGCTGGCCTTGAAGTTCAGTTCTTCTGTGCTTCCTGAGCCCTGTGCTGTGATCTCAATGGCTTTTGCATCCATTTAAAACCCCAAACTCCTTTAATTCTTCCAACCTGGCTCGATGAGGACATGCTAACCCGTAGCTCCCCTCCTAAATCTTAAGCCGTTGTTACCGATTCCTCACCCGGGTTTTTGCACCATCCTGACCCCGTCTCTGCAGGGGATCAGGCCTTTGCTTACCTTGTGTCAAGGATGAAAGCAAATTTAGAGCTTTGCTGGCAAATCTAGAAGTTAGATTTGTGTGTCTGGGTATCTTTGTGCGGGGCCACAGCTTCTGCTTGCAGGAGAATGGTCAGCGCAGACACCGTCACCCGTCCCGAGGCCAGAAGCTCTACAGGTTCATCTTAAAATAAGCAACCAAGTTGAAAGCTTTAATCAAAAATATCTCTTCCTGCTTTCTGGGGTATGAAATCTGCCACAGTTTTTTACCTCTTCCTAAAGGTGCTTTCGTGCCAGCAATTGCACGGGGTGGGAATTCAGGGACTCGTCTTGGAAAGTCTAAAGCTGCCCATTATCTGTAGGGTGCTGCACTTGGGGAGGAAGAACCCCACCACACCAGGGCAGGGTGGGGGTGACCTGATGGAGAACAGCTCTGAGGAAAAAGACCTAGGAGTCCTAGTGGAAAACGGGATGCCCGTGAGCCAGCAATGGGCCCTGGTGGCAAATTCAGGCCAATGGCATCCTGGGGGGCATCAAGAAGAGTGTGACCAGCAGGTGGAGGGAGCTCATCCTGCCGCTCTGCTCTGCTCTGGGGAGGCCCCATCTGGAGCACTGGGACCAGTTCTGGGTTCCTCAGGTCCAGAAGGACAAGGAACTGCTGGAGAAAGGACAGCAGAGGACCACAAAGATGATGAAGGCCCTGGAGCATCTCCCTGAGGAGGAAAGGCTGAGGGACTTGGGGCTTGTTAGTCTGGAGAAGAGCAGGCTGAGGGGGATCTGATCAAGACCTATCAATACTTCCAAGGGTGGGTGTCAGGAGGAGGGGGCCAGTCTTTTTCCAGTGGTGCCCAGTGACAGGACAAAGGGGATGGGCACAAACTTGACCATAAGAACTTCCATCTCAACATGAGGAGGAACTTCTTTCCTGTGTGGGTGGCAAAGGCTGCCCAGAGAGGTGGTAGAGTCTCTGTCTCTGGAGACATTCCAAACCCACCTGGACATGTTCCTGTGGGACCTGGTCTGGCAGGGGGTTGGAGGAGATGATCTCCAGAGGTCCCTTCCAGCCCCATAGAATTCTGTGATTAATTGCAAAATAATCCATCTGCCAACGTGCCTTCTCATCAGAGCAGGGTGATATGTGTGGATATATCCAAAAATCGCCCAAAAACCCCTTCTAAGGCTTCTTTTCAAAACTATTTAAACTTCCAACCACATTGTGGTAGAGCTGAATTTTCTTGAGCTCTGTTTACTGAAGCTTTTCTTCCAGAAGCTCACAGTAGAAATACAGTGCTAGTAACTGCTTAGAAGGATCAGTTCTTGACCTGCACAGACTTGCCTGGAGGTCCCGAGTGTCTGCTCTATTGTAGGAATTCACTGATTCAAGTGAAGAAAAAGGAAATGCTCCTTTGCCACAAGCCCTAAAATCCACAAGATTTGTAATAACCATGGAAAGAGTAAATAATGTTTATTTTCTTAAAGACCATGGAATCTAATAGCATGAGCTCTGGAAGGATAATTCACTCATTAGACAAATTTAGGGCCGGTTCTGCTCTGCCACCAGCTACTGAGTGATGCAGGGCTTCTCTTTCTCTCCTATAACACGAGAAATAAAGAGAATTTACATCCTCCCAAGGGGTGGTTGTGAAGGTTAATACCCTAAAGCCAGGTCTGCACCAGTCAGAGCTGCACTGGTTCCTGCACTAGTGGATGAGATGTCTGCAAATTTAAGGTTAAAAGAGGTGTAATAACAAAAATGTTAAGGAAATGGAGATTCAAGTCCTGCTTCCACATGGGGCTGTGATGAGGCTCCACCTCGGGTGCACTGTGATTACCAGCTGCCCATCGAGGCACTTATACTGGGCAAGTGGAATTTTGCCCATCTGCATTGAAATAAATGTCCAAGTATCACTTCTACTTCTCTGCCCTTCCTAGAAATGACTCTAGTCCAGTATAAATCCATATAGAAATCCTAGAAAGGACTCTAGTCCAGTATAAATCCAGTATAGAAATCCTGTTAAGGACACTAGTCAAGTATAAATCCAGTATGGAAATCCTAGAAAGGACTCTAGTCCAGTATAAATCCATATAGAAATCCTAGAGAAGACGCTAGTCCAGTATAAATCCTAGAAAGGACTCTAGTCCAGTATAAATCCATATAGGAATTCTAGAAAGGACGCTAGTCCAGTATAAATCCAGTATAGAAATCCTAGAAAGGACTCTAGTACAGTATAAATCCATATAGAAATCCAAGAAAGAATTCTAGTCCAGTATAAATCCAGTATGGAAACCCTAGAGAGGACTCTAGTTCAGTAGAAATCCAGTATAAAGGCATGTGTGTGTATTTGCCCCTTACTCTGACGAGCTGAGAGCTCCGGAACTGGAGTTAGTAGTGGATGCAGCAAAGTTCACCCTGGCTGTCACTGGTTAACTCTCCTTCTAGTTTTCTTCTCCTCTGTGCAGGTTCAGGAGGGGCATTAGAATTGCTAGTAGTTGTCCATGTGTCTGCTCAGCGCCTTCAGGTAGGATTTAACTCCTCAGGAGTTGGGAGCACGGTAAAAAGATGTGTTTGAGGGTCTAAAACCGACTTAAGTGCTGTCCAAAATCCTTCTGGTCCTGCTTTGGGAGAAATTGAACTCATAAAGGCTGTTTTCTGGCAGGGAAACAGCAGTGGAAGTATTTTAGGTGGAAAGTCCTGTCATCAGCCAGAAGTAGGACTTTATCCATGGGAAAAATCCCCCTTCCCAGTTTAGCCAGTTGGGGTAACGTTGTGTCTGGGGAGGGAAACTTGGCTGTCCCAGTGCTTACCAGGGTTCCTGCAGGTTCTGCTGCTCCTGTTCCACCTCTGCCTGTCATTTCTAAGCACTGGTTTTCTCTCTGCTCAGGCGGATACGACCCATCCACTGACCAAGCACAGGAAAATTGCCTCTTCCTTCCGAGATTCATCCTTATATGATATTTTCACACTGTCATGCAATTTACTGAAACAGGTAAGGACACCAGCCTTTGTCACCTCTCCTGGGGCTGTGTTTTGGGGTGAAGTTGCCTCTGATGTAACTGCTGGAATGAGCATTCTTGGTCTAAAAATGATGTTCTGGGCACGCTTTGGAGGAAAGCTTTGATTTGGGTTTGTATTAAGGGACAGGGGAAAGAGTATAATGCAAATGCATGTGTTCAATTAAAATTGTTGAGTTCTTTTTCTGCTCCTGCAGCACAAGGTTAGGGTTAAACTTTCCCACCTTAAAGCACGAGGAAAGACATGATCTCCCCTAGGAGGAAAGGCTGAGGGAGCTGGGTCTCTTGAGCTTGGAGAAGAGGAGACTGAGGGGGGACCTCATGAATGTTGATAAATCTGTAAAGGGTGAGTGTCAGGAGGATGGAGCCAGGCTCTTCTCAGTGACACCCAGTGACAGGACAAGGGGCAATGGGTGCAAGCTGGAACAGAGGAGGTTCCAGTTAAATATGAGGAGGAACTTCTTTGTGGTGAGGGTGAGGGAACACTGGCAGGGGCTGCCCAGGGAGGTGGTGGAGTCTCCTTCTCTGGAGACATTCCAACCCCGCCTGGAGGCGTTCCTGTGTGACCTGCTCTGGGTGTTCCTGCTCCAGCAGGGGATTGGACTGGATGAGCTTTCAAGGTCCCTTCCAATCCCTGAGATTCTGGGATTCTGGGATTTGTTTTGAGGTATCTTTTGATTTTCAGTACTGGCTCAGAGCTTTCCTATAAACGTCTCCTCTCTCCTTTAACCTCAGTTTAAAACCCAGGTGATAGGAGGAGTGAAAAAAACACTGCCAGTGAAGTTTTGCTCCCTGGATTGAGACTAAATTTAACAGATGATAAATATGAGACTGTTTTGTGTTCCCTGGGTTTTGCTTTTGTCCTAATTATCAATCACCCTGGAGTGATTTTAACTTCCTTTAAAATACCTTGGGACAAGGCAGCAATACCCTGCTGATAGGATTGGGTTCCCCCCCCCGCCCCAAATGCACTTTTTCCTTCAGCTGAAGTAGCACCCCTGTATTTTGGAAGCCAGTAGATTGTCCCTAAAGAAATGTCTTGATTCTGCATGGATTTTCTTTCTAAAAGGCTCATCTGGAGTTTAATGGGGTCTTTATGAGCCAGTTCTCCCCCAATAAACCGAGGGGCACCAGCACAGATTCCATTAGTTCAAGTTTGATCCTTCCAGCTGAGTGAAGTGTCAGAGTTGACAAATAGCACAAAGAGGGAAAAGGAGATTTTATTTTCAAGACATTTCAAAAAACGAGCAGCTCTGGTTCTGTCAGTAATAAAGGTGGGGACGTGGGTGTAATTTAATCTTTTTTCTCTCCTCCTGGTTTCTAAAGGAAACAAGGCTTCTACAATTGTTCTAGTCATCCTCTCACAGGCATCCCCCCCCTCTTCCCCCTCCTGAGCTGTAAGGGCTCGGGCAGCTTTTGAATTTGTTCCCTTCTTTTAGGTGCATTTCATGGTCATTTAGAGGCCTCAGAAATAAAAAGGCACCTCTGGTTTTGTGAAAAGGAAGCTCCCAGGGAGGTGCAGGGTCCTTGTCACTGCCCAGACTCGAGGAGAAAATTCAGGGAGTGCTGGTACTGGGCCAGTGTGGGGGGGATAAACTGGTGGGGGAGCTCCTTAAACTGGTGACCCTGGAGCTGCACTTACTCTTTGTCCCATAATATTGTCTGTTGTCACATGCATTGTCCTTCTCTTGTGATGAAGACACCACCTCCTACCCAAGTTACATCTGTTTTGTATTATTATTTTGCATGATCTGTATTAATATTATTTATTCTCTAAGAGTAGAATCATGGAATCATTTAGGTTGGAAGAGACCCTTGGGATCATGGAGTCCAACCAAGCTTCTGTGTATGAAGCAGAAGTTTCCAAGGTGATCCTTCCCAGTGGGGAGGACTGGGCAGTGAGAAACCAAGGCTCACCTCTGTATCCACGTCCATACAAGGAGGGTTGTTTGGAGAATGCCCCAAAAATATATAGATGTAGTTAGAAATACCACAGAAAAATGTGTCTTTGTGATACAGAGGAGAGAGGGAGGCTCATGGCCTGGATGAGGGTATGATCTGCTGGATGGAGCACTGGCTGGAAGGATGGTCCCAAGGTGCTCAGTGGAGTTCAGTCCAGCTGGTGGCCGGTCACAAGTGGTTATTCAGGGCTCAGTGTTGGGACCATTTCTGTTTAATGTCTTTATTGATGATGTTGACAAG
>VZTM01018519.1:0-50975 GCA_013400555.1 Jacana jacana
CTCAGCCTGTCTTCACAGGAGAGGAAAGGTTTGTGAGAGCCACAGCTGAGTATCTCAGGCAGATGGGGATTTGCCAAGTCTCATGGCTTGCTTTTACTGCATCTTTCTGTTACCACAGTATGTCCTTCCTCAGAAGCTGTTGGTTGGCCTGGTGCTGCCTCGTCCTTTGGCCCAGGATTTTCTAAAAGCTTCAGCCCATGCTTATCAGTGTTGCACTTTGCTGCCTCCCCTTTCCTTCTCCAGACGCCCACACCATCTAGGAATGTGTAAGGAGCTGCTTTTAAGAGAGATAAACATCCTGCCTGGCAACTGCCTCTTTGTAGGAATAGCCATTAGGTTGCCTTCAGTATCTGCCTTTTGCTTCTTGGTTGGTGCAAATGGGTCACAGCTGAGATGCAGGGGAGTGAGGAGAGGTGAGGGGGTCTTGCCTAGTGGATCTGCACAGGGAATCCTCTTAGAGAGAACAAGTAGAACAGGGCAGAAAATGTGGTGTAGGTAGGACTGCACAGCCTGAGGAAAGCAAGGCAGCAGCAGAGAAGGAAAGGAGTACTGCAAAATCAAAGCCATTCAGAAATATGGTACAAAAGCTGAAAAGAAGGTGTAGTAAAACTAGGGAGAAGAAAGGGTACAACAAAATGACAAGATACTATGTTTTAGAAGTTATAAGGAATTAATGAATTGCAAGAGCTTTTGGGGCGGGAAAAGAAAGGGTAATGGTACATACTTTTATTCCCCACAGTAGGAATTGAGAAAGTATAATCTGTGAAACCTCATTTTATGGTTAATAAACACATTTCTCTGAGATGCTGATTAGGAGTGTTGAATTAACAGCATTGGAAATTAGGCCATTTGCCACCTTCAAATGTAAAGGGACTTTTTTTTGTTCCCAAATAAATAATTCAGGAACTGCTTATGAGCTTCAGCGAGCAAGCGCTAGCGTGGCAAAGTTAACTTCTTTATCATCCCATTTGATCTCTGCAAACTTGCTGTTGAGAGAAGTGTAACTTGTCCTTGAGTTGGAGCTGCTGCGTGCTGCTTGCAGCATGTAAGTGCAGAGTGTTTATTTAACTGAGACTGCTCTGCCTTTGCTCCAGTCAGCTGAAGGGGAAAGGGAAATTCGTAGGGTTCACTTATCCAAGGGGATGCAAAGGTTTTGGCTGGGGCAGAAGATTTAGTGCATTGTCTCTGCTATTTCAGAAGAGCTGGAGGTGTCAAGGAGCTGAGGAAAATGCTGATTTACTAGTTTCAAAAGAACAGTGCAGAATCCAGCAGAAAAAAGACCCCAACCCAGCAGTGGGTGTGAAGCCAGCGTACATGTATGTAATTTTGCCCATTCAGAGAGTAGATGTGCCCAGAGAAATGGAATCTGGAGAACTGCAGTATCTGCCCTCGATGGGATAGGTGGAACTGGGCTTGGCAGCTGTCCCCCAATGGCTTGATAAAGGGGAAAAAAGTGGTAGTTGCGAGGAGGCAAGGGAAGCTGATAGACAGATCAAAGCACAGAGAGGGAAAGTATTTTCAGCACATTAAAAACATTTGCTTTCCTTTTTCTCTCTGGAGCTTACCCGAGAGAGCCATGTCTGCTTCAAATTGTGAAAAGTATACACGTGCATTTTCTACAAATGCTCTCTTAAAATTACACCTTCATTCTTACTTTCATCTGACTTTTATTATTTAGGGTTCAAAACAGCCCCTTAAACAAATCTTAAAAGAGTGTTTAAGCCATAATAGAGGAGAATTTCCTTGTGTCTTTTTGTCTCTTCCCAGCCTCTTCCAGGGAACCTGAGAAAAGTTCTCTAATGAGCTGTGGTGAGACCAGGTGGCAAGACAGAGAGGGGAGAACACAGGTGCCAGCAATGTATTTCCAAACCCCCCAAAATTTGTGCAGTTTGATGTGTTTTTTCAAGTAGCATGGGGAAAAAAAGAGGTAATCTGGGTATGTCTGAACTCTGAATTTTGTATTTGATGTAGCAGAATTTTTAAGGGGTAGATTACAAGGAAATAAACTCGGGTGACTTTCTGGTACATGTTAGTTCTTTCCTTTTCTGATAGGAAGAAGTAAGGTGAGATTTCGTTGATCCCGACGTGCCATTCACAAAATTTGTGTTAAATATTTATGCATGCTTTAGTTTGTGATTCAGAGTACTGAGTACTTTTAAGGGGAAGTAAAGTCTAGTGTAATCCACTGCATAAGGTGGCATATTAGCTTCTTTGCATTCTACCTTCCTTCCACCTACTTACTATCCTGAGTGATCTTCGTGCATCTTAGTGAAGTATTTGACAGTAACCATATTTTTATTTTCTCTCTTGACAGCTGAGTGAGGAATAAGATGTTTATCTCATTCACTACGTTAAATTTATCATTGTCATTTATCACTATCATACATCATTGATAAAGAGAAATATGAGATGTTTCTTCTAATGCCTGATTCTGTCCTTGGCATGGTGGGACCCTATGAATGCTTGAAAGGGAAAGGAAAATAAACCCATAATTGCTTCCTTGGTGGTGGTTCTTGTCGTAGTTTAGCCTTAGATGGCAACAAAGAACCATGTGGCAGCCACTCGCTCTAGAGCCCACCCACAGTCAGGAGGGCAAAATCAGAAGAAAAAGGCAAAACTCTTGGGTTGGGATAAATGCAGTTTAACAGAACAACAAAACAGTAACAAATAACGGGGGTAAAGAAGAATGAAAACACGATTACAATGCCGACCGCTCACCGACTGCACCTGGGCCTGTCTCTGACCATGCGATGCCCACCCCCCAACTTCCTGTTCCCCTTCCCTTCCCGACCAGCTCCCCACTACCCCCTGGGCATGGCTCACATGGGATGGAATACCTGTGCCCTGCTAGGAGAATTAACCCTGTCCCTCCTGGAACCAGGACAGTTCTACATACCACAAAGCCTGCTAATGCACACGTAAGGGCAAAGTGCCCAGAGAATCATACAATGTGGCTCTCTACCAGTTTCCCTCTTCCAGCAATCGTGGAATAAGGATGACAAAGCTGGTCAACACAGGAATTTTGTTTCTCCTGTGTGGTGGCTTCCTTGATGAATTAGTAGAAGTGTAAGCAGAGTCTGTGCAGCTTGTGGTTGCTGTACAATAGGAAAAGAAGATGCAGTCCTCAGATTCATTAGTAATTTACAGTAACTATCAGCAGAGTTTTTATTGATTGAGATTTTTTTTTTAACAGTAGGAAAGGGAGGAAAAGTTCCTTGTGAACTCAGTTTAGAGTAGGATCTTTATAGGAAAATATGTATGTGCTTTTGTGAAGTGGCATGTAATGCTGCAGAAATGTAAATTTTTATGATTGACTATGCAATTGCTTTCATATGATAAAATTCATTATGCTGTACTTTGGAAGCAGTGCGTTAAACACAGCTGATGGATAAGTAAATGCTTGTAATTATTTTTCAGGGCTCCACAGGAGTGTCTCTTCAGACTAATGAACTTGGCTAAAATACAAATACAGTTTGAGAGAGAAAGCAGGTCAGAGAGTCCTATAGTAAGGCAGGGATGGTGTTTGGCATGGTATGATAACAGAAGAGAGGGTTGTAAGTCGATATAAGGTTGATGTAACATGTTTAAAAGGGCCAACTCATTTCAAGAAAGCTTGCTTGTTACAAGCAGCACCCAAGTCCAGAAACCCACTTGGGTCCACCAGAGATGGGCACCATACTGCAGGTGGCTTGGAGCAGAAGCTTGATGCTTGTAGTAGCTACAATGTCAGGTGTTCTTCAGAGATGCTGCCACCAGCACAGGTATAAGAACAGAGCAAACCTCGAGGTCCATTTCAGAAGCTCTTCCTTTTTTAGAATCATAGACTAGAATCATAGAACCATTGAATAGTTTGGGTTGGAAGAGACTTTAAAAGGTCATCTAGTCCAAACCCCTGGACCTCTTCAACCAGATCATGTTGTTCTGAGCCCCATCCAACCTGACCTTGAATGTTTCCAGGGATGGGGCATCTACTACCTCTCTGAGCAACCTATTCCAGTGTTTTACTACCTTTGTAAAAAATGTCTCCCTTATATATAGTCTAAATTTTTCCTCTTTTAGTTTAAAGCCATTACCCCTTGTCCGGTTGTAACAAGTTTGCTAAAGTGTTTGTCCCCATCTTTCCTGTAGGCCCCCTTTAAGTATTGAAAGGTCACAACCAGGTCTCCCCAGAGCCTTCTCTTCTCCAGACTGAACAACCCCAACTCTCAGCATGTCTTCATAGGTGAGGTGCTCCAACCCACAGATCATTTTTGTGACCCTCCTCTGGACTCATTCCAACAGATCCATGTCTTTCCTGTGCTGAGGGCTCCAGAGCTGGACACAGCACTCCAGGTGGGGTCTCACCAGAGCAGAATATAGGGGCCGAACCACCTCCCTTGACCTACTGGCCACACTTCTTTTGATGCAGCCCAGGATATGGTTGGCTTCTGGGCTGCCAGCACACATTGTTGGCTCCTGTCCAGCTTTTTATCTACCAGTACCCGCAAGTCCTTCTCAGTGGTGCTGTCCTCAATCCCTTCATCCCCCATCCTGTATTGATACGGGGGTTGCCCTGATCCAGGTGCAGGCTTTTTGCCTGGCTTTGGTTCTGTGAAGTTCTATGTGCCATGATTTTCCCCAGTGTCCAGCGCTCGGGATCGTGGTTGCTGGTTCTTGATTTTGTGGCAAAGTTATAATCATCACATCATTGCTCACTCTCAAAGAAGAGCTAACAATGAACTGCAGGCAGTAACGCTCTTTGTTTGCTTTGATAGCATAGGCTTGTCAGGTGCCAATGCCTGAGATCTGTTTCAGCCCAGGAAAAGGCTTCACCTTCAGATTTGAACGTCATCCTGCCAAAGGGAAAAGAACGCTTTCCTCCTGACAGATTGTTTCTCCTTGGTTAAATAGCAGGCAGACACTATATTGTTCAGTTTACCTCTGAAGAAGAGACTAGACAGTTTAATCCTGCCCAAAGAGCATTAACATTTCTACAAGTTCGCTGAGGGCAGGGTGTAATCTATCAGGAAAATAATATTTTAATTAATATTCTTGCTGTTCTCTGGGGATCAGAAGGTCTGGGAAGATTTGAATGAAGGTGAGCCCCCAGGAAGGCTGCTTTTCCCTAGGGTGGGCAAAGCTCAGGACTGTGGGCTAGCCTGGGAGCTGGCAGGGCTTGCACCTTCAAAGCTGGGGGATACAAAGGGAAAATCTCCTGCCTGTGATCTGCAGTACGGCTAAAGTTCATTTTGTTCTCCTGTTTGCATATTGCTAAAGAAATTATTGTCACTACACCCTCTGTGTGTTCAGATTGTACAAGGAAGTTTTCAATTCTTCCCCCATCTCTGGTATTAGGGGCAATTTCAGGGTGACTGTCACACACAAAGACCTTCAATTGCTGCAAGTGCAGAGACGTTCAGGTGTCCAGAAGCTTGGTATAGCTTTCCTGGGCATTCGAGAGATGATACAGCAACAAACTGCAGTCCCTGTTGGGATTTACTAATGCAAGCTTCTCTGTGATTGAGATGACTTTTAATGGGATGCAGCAGTGTTGTTGCAGGGAAAGAGCGAGCTTGAAATGTGGGGATCTCCTAGGGGATTTTGAACAATACCTCAGTTTGATTTTGCATGCTTGTCTGGGTATGTGCAAATGACAGCTTCAAAATAATTCCAGTGTGTGTGCTCCTTTCTACTGCCAAAATATCTGATGCTGCAGTAGATTCCACGGTCATAAAGCTAAATCCTACATTAGTTTCAGACTATAAGAAACTGAAATCATTAAGTCCTTCCATAAGACAATGTTTGGAGTCAAAAGTCATATGACAATAATTTTCACCCTGTTCACTGTTTTTAGCACTCAATCAATCTTTTGGATGTTTTCTGATGGGAGGGGTGGATGTGTGTTTGTGTTGATTTCTTTTATTGTGAAGCATTTTGATTCACTAGGATGGAGCTGTCACAAAATGTTTGTGTTTTTTAAAAAATCAATCTGAAATAGTTGAATAAAAACGTCTAGAGGAATGTTCCCATTGTTAAGTTGAGCTTTCTAACATAAGCACATTGTTGGATTAAGGTTGCAGCCTTATTCCAGGTTCTGATACAGATATATTATGTCATAAATTACACATTCTTAAAATAGTATACTTCATCCTGGAATGGTTCTGACCTTGGGCTATTCCTTGTCCAGATTTAGGCCCTTCATCAGAAGTATGATACCAACTGGGCGTTTGCAAAGAGATACTTGCAAGACTGGTTACGATGAGGAAACGGTGGATATTCCCCTTTGCTCATTTCCAGTAGTTTGCCTAAACAAGAGATNGGAGAACTTGTAGAGTGGGGCTGATGGTTGGACTTGATGATCCCAAGGGTCTCTTCCAACCTAAATGATTCTATGATTCTAAACTGCTGTGCTTGAAACTGGCCTAAGAAAATCTGCTTAGTAGGGAACATGACCTAGCAAAATCATAAAGGTAACTGAAAACAGTGTTTAATCATGGAAAGTGTCTGAAAAACCCAACCATAGATGGCCCTACCTACTTCTATGTCATGTAGCCTGTTTTTCATCTTACTTATGTTGTCTACTTAATGTAAGTTCTTCAAATAAATGCATGAGCATTTGGAGGCTTAATGGCTTGTATACTTGCCAGTTGTGCCTTTGCTTGCACGTGTCATCGCTTCCAAACAGAATCCAAGTTGAAATGCTAATACTTGACTCTTCCTCTGTCTCCAGTCTCTTTCAGTGGTAGTGGCTACCTAGAGTTGCCATCTTCAAATTTTTGTTGATGGAGTATTGTAAAGACTAAAAATATCTTCCTGCTGCTGGCCATATCCAGTTGATTTTTCCAGTACTGATGGTTCAACAGCAAATGCTGCAACAAAGTTGACACCTCTTCTTCTATTGGAATATACCACTTTCCTTTTGGGGTGTCTTACCCCAGTGAGGAAGCTATGTTTTACTGGGATTTGAGTATCCCTCTCCATAGCAGAACCAAAGGGTATGCCCTCTCTTAACTGTTGGCAAAAGAATCCTGTGCTCAGTGACAGGACAATCTTGTAAGGACTTCCTGCAGGCATTGGGAGTAAATCTAAGTGCCTTCATTAGAAGGAAACAGGTTCAAAGGGGGACAAAAAGATTATTTTGTGGAAGAAGTTTTGGATTGGGCTGCTTGCAGAGATTTTACTTATAGAACATAACTGCAAGAAAACAGAGTTCAAGACAAAGAAAGACAATGAAGTGGAGAAAGAGGGATGGATTCATTACCAAAGCAACAGTTTCATGAGCTCTAGGCACTAGTTGCAGGAAGAGTGGCTAATGGTGAGTTGAATATTTCCTGAAATGCACTTGACTGGTTGCTTTTTAAATGTGACTAGATTGTTTTTAAAGTGAGTGGGCATGACTCAGAAAGTCATTGTATGACTTCAAAAATTCACAGCACGTCAGCGTTTTGCTGGATACCAGGTTTGATGGAGGAAAGACTAATTCACAGCATCATCCAGTGCCTATGGAGGGTTGAGGGACACTGGTATGCAAACTATTGTGATCATAGATAAGATAGATAAGCAGACAAAGTAAGGTCAAAAGGTTAGAGACTGTAATTTTAACAAGTGGTGCATAACATTTTTTTTTTCTTAAAGAAAAAAATGAGCTTCTACATTTTGCAAAGCAATGCCATTCATATTGCTGTCTGTTAAATGTACTGCTAGCTCATTTATTTTTGAATGCTCTCCATACCCAGCCTAACTCAGAACTACTGTACCTTTAAAATATGAATGTAAGATGCAAGAATCACTGACTTTAAAGGGGGCTGACATTAATTATAGATTAAGGACTTCTCCAAGATGTTAGAAGATTTTTCTTCTGCTAGCTGTATTGTAGTTTGCTTTTTGGATTGGAATGAGGGCAGACAGGGTTATGGTGGTGTAATTTCCTTCCAACCATGCATTCAGAACCAATGTTTAAAAAAAAGACATGGACAGGGATTTGAATTCTTGTCTTCTGGATCGCAGGCACAACAGGCTAATGCAGCTGTAGAGATGTGCTCAAGTGAGACAGTTTATGTTATGAAAAAGTTATTTATGAGTAATTATAAACAAAATCTTGGCCCTTGGGATAATATAAAACTATTACTCATAGAACAGTTGTTTTGTTACCAGTAAAATATTTAACCTTTTCATGCAAATTCAAGGTCAGCAACTGTTTCCAAGGTCCAAAGCAGCAACTCTGCTGGGAATTGGGTGGCTCAGACTTGTGTCCTAATGGCCACCTTTTGCTAACATCCAAGCAGTAAGCAGCAAATACGAACTAACAAGAATTTTAAAAATAGTCTGGTTTTCTGTTTTTATAATCATCTTCTAAAATACAGAGGGGAGCTGAAACGTGAAACATACATATAAATCTTTCCATTCATGGATGTGACACTGAACCTTACTGGTTCTTTTATGTAACAGCTTTGCACTACGGATTCATTGAGAAGCTTTGGCTTTGTTCTGCTGGGCGTTAGGCACTTGGAGAAGGATAAACACTCAGAGTTAGCCATGTGAAATGTTGACCAGCAAAAGCAGAATGCTTTAGTTAAGTGTCATTCCTTGTACTGAGTGGGGACCCTGAACCCAGCCAGCAGAAAGAACCAGGACAGTTTTAGACGCTCATCTGTGGTTTTGTTGCCTCAAGGAGAACAGGCGGAGGGAGCTTGGCTTTGGACGTTGCTGATGAATTGCTTCAGTTCCAGTCAGGAGGTTACCTCCCTGAGCCAAAGGTCATGGATGTATTTTCTCACTAGACTTGAATTTGACATGAAGTGTATTTGGTGTTGGGATGGAGAAGACCAAAGCCTAGGTGTGTGCCCAGGTGGAAGGGATTTCAAGGCTGGCATTCGTTACCTCCTGGCACTGATTGCCCATTAATATCAGGTCGGGTAAAGGTAGAAACAGCGGAAGAGTTTGGGTATGACTTGACAGCTTTAAAAAAGAAAACAAGTATAAAACAAAAGCTTATTCTTTTACTACTGTCACACTGAAATGTTAGTATTTCCTGTAGCCCTATTTTTTAAAGGAATTTTCCAATGCCCCCTGTTCATTGAAGCTACCTTCCTTGGTTTTTCTTTTTGGAGTATGTAAGAATGTGTTCCCACGCTTGGTGTCAGTACCTGACGTGCTTTCTTTTATTGAGTCAAACATTCTCTTTGGACACTAATGGGATGCTTGCTCACCCATTGTACTATGGGTCCAGAGGGCCTTCAAACCCATCAAATATAATTTCAGTGCGAAGCCTACAGCGTGGCACCTGTTATTGCAAGCAATTCAGACCAAAATGCAATTTTTTATCACAAGGGAGAGCAAGAGGTTTCGAGGTCTGATCTTCCCATGAAGAATGTAATCAACTGTTGAAGCAGTTTTGCTCTGTGAATAAGGCAGGGCTCACTGCTGTTGGTGTAGCACATGGCTGATTTTCATTGCCTTTTTTCTCCTCCTTGTAGCTCCACTGTGTTGAGTCTGTCAAGGTGATGTTAAAGGTCGTACTGCGTCCTGATGTTGTACCCTAGGAAGAGATTCCTGCTTCTCTGATGTGTCATGTCAACGATGGCAGACAGTATCCCCTTTAGGGATGGAGCAGCCAAAGCTGGAAAAACATCAGAGGAATGTGATGGGATGAGACCAGAGATCCACAGGAGCTGTTGAAATACAGCAGGCAGGACAGCACATGGTGGGAAGGAGCTCTTTAGTGAGCCACCTTTTGTGCTTGAAACTTGTGTCTGCCCATGTCTTGAAAAGCAAATGAGAACTCTCAGTCATTCTCATTACATCTATCAAATATTTATGTTCATTTTAAATACTTCAATACTTGTTGCTGCCTCAGAGGTTGAATAAATAGCTCTCAGGAGTCTGCTGGCAATAATAGAAATTCATTTTAAAATTTTGACATACTTATTTTTAATATTACTGCAGTACGGTGGTCTCATTTGAGTGCAGATATCCAGAAACAGTGTGAGTAAACATTTGAGAGGTAGTTTGTATTTTAAAAGGCGAGATGAAGAAGCCATCCTCAACCTGAAAAATGCTGGAGTTTTTCAAATTAGCTGGGGGTTTTACAAGTCCATCAGTAACAGGACTGAGTCTGTGGTTTGCCTCATGTATCAGCATAATTTTATACGGCTTTCCTTGATAGGACTATTGACTTCTAAGAAACTACCAGCTTCTAGAGGAGGAGAAATTGTGGCTGGCGATGAATTGGGACAAAACCAAGGGAGAAAACCTCAAAGCAGTTGAAAAACAAAAAAAAAACCCAACATTGTGGCCAGGACAACAGGCTGAGAGAGCAAGCTCTTGAGCAACCAGAGGGTTGTGGTCAAAGCTCATAGTTGTTGGCTGCTCGAAAGCAGCAGCAGCAGCAGCAGCGAAGTTGAAGAAGTCTCATTTGAAAGTTGAATGTTTAAATTAGGCATCCACACTCTTCCATTTTTAGGCATCCTAGTGCTTTTGTGTGCTAAGATTTGGACTCCTTCACACTTTGCTTCTTTGAATTGTCGACCTAAGCATTCAGAAATCATGAATCAGCCTCCCTCTGCCCCCAGTGGCTTAGAAACCATGAGATTTTAAGAAGTAACAGATGTTTGTTCTTTTTATTTGCCTTCTGGTTTTTGAGTTTGCAGAGTTCATATTTTAAAAGTGTTTCTCCTCGAACCCCAGGCTAACACTTTATTTATTCACTCTTTAAATATAAAACAGATTCTCTCATCAGCCTCAGTAGTGGGGGCTCAAAGAACAAAAATTCCATGCTTGTGACAAAATCATGAGTTGGCATTGCTTAGTTCCTTTAGGATGTCTTTGGGAATAAAGGATGGGACTTGATTTTCTGGGTAACCAAGCACAGTCCTCTCTTATGGCAAGCAGCCATGTTATAGAATCCTATCCAAAATTTATTTTGACTCCATCTTAAAGGTACTTAACTTTTACTGCCCTGTCTATTCACTATGGAAAACTCTTCCAGAACCTCCCTAATTAACCGGTTGTAAAATTTCTTCTAATTTGTAGTCTAAACATATTCATAGCCAGGTTAATACCCATTTGTTCTTGCTTCAACTAATGTGAGTGTGTAATGTTCCCTGAGTTTCATTTCTGCTTTTGCAGTCCCTACTGGCACCAGCTTTTGTTCAGATGCGGTCAACATCATCTTCTCCATTGCAAACTAGGAGAAAAATTGCGCTAACCCAGTATAGCTTCCAGCTACCTTAGGCTTGTAAACCATCCCCAGAACACAGTGGCCTGTCTTTCACATCTCTCATGTGAGCAAATTTTAGGGATTTCATGCATTTAAATATAATGTTCAAACGCTGGCTCGCTAGATAAGATAAAAGTAACGTAGTCTAGAATGGGATAAGGTTATGGTGCCCCTAGGAAGCGGTGTAATCAACAGTATGTGTACGCTTGTGATTAACACTTCATCCTAAAGATTGAGTGGAAGTTAATATGTGAGGTGATTTAATGGCAGTATGAGAATAAAGCAGGGAAGGTATGCTGCTTACCTCCCAGGTGGTGTAGTCTAGCCTAGCGTGCAACTAGTTTAACTGGTGATGTATGGAAAAATGTAGGGAAAGTGATGGATGCATGTAGGCAGAATGGGCGTTCTCTGGAGATTGTACCTGCTAATCGCTGCGGATTATATTACCTCACATTTCAGCCCTACTTTGAGAACAGGTTTCAAACTTGAATACTAAAAATAAGAATATTAAATTGACGTTTTGAGGCTTTCAGTGGGGATTTGAATGCTGGTTGAGCTGAAGACCTGCGCCTCAGTTGCCTAAAAGATTTTATTTGAAACTTCTGTAAGTGTCTTTGGCTTGTTTGGTGCAATTAAAGCAGCATCTGTGGACATATGGGACATTGTGGCAGGTCCATTGCAGTTAGGTTTCTTATAGCTTAGCTCTATAGGAGCTTCTGCCTTCATCTCAGACTTTCTCCTGTGTGTCTCAAACTTAGTTTTGGTCAAGGAAGGTGGTACCTGAAAGTGAGGTACCTTTTCCCTGGCTATTTGTTGTCTGTTAATAACATACCTTTTGATAATCTTGTTTCTAAAGGGTCATGATTGCTGGTCGTTGGCAGATAAGGTGTCCATGGAGAAAGATTTTTTGAGACATGAGTTTGGAATGACAAAATGAAGGAAGTTGGCTGGTTGCTGCTCGTGTTACCACTTTCCTAAATGGCCACTGCAAGGTCTTAATGAGTCATCTCTTATGCAGAGAATTCATCGTTTAAATATATAAATGAATGCTATTCCATGCTCGCCAGTCCTGCTGTGTTTTGCCTATACCTGGGTTGACTGCATGGCAGTTCACAGTACCAGGTTTTCTGGAAAAGATCTGCTGTATTTACAAAGAACTTGAACTATGATAATAGTGTGTGTGTGTGTGTGTGTAGGTTGGTTGTTTTTCTGGATAATTATCACTATATGTAGGAACAGTAGTCTGTGACGAGACAGGCTGGATTTCACCTGCATTTTTGGAAGAGTACTGCTGCCTTTGTCAAAAACATGTTCATTTGGGATATCTTGGTCTCGCTGGCTACCATATGCTGAATTACTTCTCTAAGAGTCTGTTTTACTTTTGCAAGGATTGCTTCTATTTTGAATTTCACACAGGGGATAGTAATAGCAGTTTGGAAATTCTGTTGAAAAAGGTGTACGGTTTTGTTTGAGGTTTTTTTGGGAGGGGGGCATCAATATCTTTGAGAAAAGACTTTGAAGATAAAGTGGCAAACTAAGGAATATTAAAATACAGCATGCATGATTGTTTTTATTTCGTTCCTGTTTGCCTCCCACCCTGAATACAGCTTGCTTGATGTTCAGCTCTGCTCTTTTTTAGCTGAGGCCTTCTCTGAAATGCACTTACAATTTCTCCTCTCCATTCCAACGTCAGTGAAAGGACACCATCACTTTCACGGGGCTGTGGTCACATATGAGCCACAAAGACTTTGTAGGCAAAGGAGCTTTGGGTTCTTCTGCTGTTGAAACTTGCCAGCCCTAGTAGGAAAGGATGGCAAGGTGACCTCCACTTACAACCCAGCAGCACCTGAAAAAATTTATCATCTATGTAAGTCCCTGCACCTGGGATTAGTTAGGAGGCTGATTGTCACTCCTCTGGCAGGCTCTTCTTTTTGGCTTCACCTTTTTGTGGGAGGATAAAAAATGGAGGTAGCTCTGTATTGGCTTGCGTTCCTTGTCAGAGCTCTCCCTTGGACTTCTGCTCACCTAACAAGGGAATCTACAGTAGGTTGCTTTATTTTTGTCGTTGCAGGCTTTCAGACTTCTCAGGTGAAAATGCTAAGCAAACTGGGATTCAACTGAGAGCAGCTGTTGGCTTTCACTGTGTTCTCATTTTATTACAGTATTTGGCTAAAAGGTTGTGGGGTTTTTGTTGTTTGCTTTAACCATATAAATGAATGTCAGGCAAGTAAAGAGGTATGTTTCCAAGGCTGAGGAAATTAAATGTTTATTGTTTCAGTCCTGACATAATCATAGATTAATTTTTATTCTGGTGGATAATGTGAACTTTTAATTGTGAATAATGGAGTGGGAGAAGCTGCCTCTCCTTTTTATATGATTTTGAAAGGTGCTTGGCTGTGACTGTGTGTGCCTTTCTGTAACAACAGGTGAAAATTACATGTACACACATCAGAAATGAAGTGGAACAACCATTTTAAAATGCATTTTGCACTTACCCTGGCCTTGTGGGAGCGTAGGGGAAATTTCCAAAGAGAGAGAGCTGACACCAAGTCCCTGTGGGTGTTAGGAACCTCTGCCTCTCGCCTCCCCTGTGCTCGCCCTTGGGTTAAGGATGCAAACCAATTCCACAATAACAATAACTTCTGGACAGAGGCTTGATGTGAAGACTGGTGCCCCTAATGCAATTGATGCCACAGGGGCAAGTCTTTCCCCAGCTTGACTGTTGAGTAGTAGCTGGGACTGCGGCAGGTACCATGGATTAACCTAAGAGTTATAGACAACGTGACCTCTTGTCTTTGTGACCAGAAATGATGTATTTAAAAACCAGCCATGTAGGGACCAGCACAATCAATGCAAAGTTTAAAAGCAAAACAAAAAAAATCAACAAAAGAGAGAAAAGAGCTTGCTGTTGAGTCTGAAAACCTCGCTGTTTGGTGGAAACACTACTCAAAGTAATACAGACGTAAGTGATGCTCCAGTGTTTGGAGGCGTTGTGATGGCATTAGGAGTTTCTAGTTCAAGGTGCGTGGTTGTAAGGGACCAATGTCTGCAATTCTCCCATTTTTTAATACAAGACATTAAACTTCTCAGAGAAGTAAAGCAGTAAGTATCAAAAGCTAAGTTTAAGCACAAAATTTTGGTTGGCATTTTCCATCAGTGTTTGTATAGACGATTACAGTTTGCAAATGTAATACTTGCTGTTGTGGCAGTGGCTTGTGATTCTGTGTCGATAGTGCACATTGTTGCCACATGAATGCCATCAAAAATAGTAATAGATCACGTATGCACATTGGTTTTACAGAGTATTACATTGGTTGCTCTAACTCCAGGATCGAGTGTCTGGTTTATGACACCTGCTGAAAACTTAGAATGATATTTTTCTTTTCAAAGCGTGGTTCTCGGTATCCTAGCATGCAACTGTGTTATTACATTATTAGATGGTTATTTCTGTGAATATTTAGAGGTTGGGGGTGCAGTTTTGTTAAAGATAGCCTAAACATTTAAATCCTTACACCGGTATATTTTTGTTGTCAACTTTGGGCAACTTCAGACATTCTCAGCAAAAAAAAAAATAATTGAAATCCTTGTTTATTTGATTGATTATATTTATTTATTTGTTTGTTTGTTTATGATGTATGGGCTTCTGTGGTGCTTGGAAACGTGATTTACTGTGTAGCATTTCAAACCTATTGGGAATCCTTTTGAAGTCCCTCCTGCCCCCCCATAGGATACTTGGCTAATAGCGACTGCACAAAGCATCTTAAACACGATCACAAAACCAGATTTCACAAAGCACTTAGCAGCAACATAAAAGGTTAGTGTATGGTTTATGTTGTGGATTTTTTTCTATTTTTTTACACAAGACTGGCTATTTAGTAAAGTATACTATTGCTAGAAATAACAGTAAGCAGATTTCTGCCTTTGGCAAATACAGCCATTAAAGCAGGGCTATAAATCGCCCCTTGTGTAACTGCATGCATTGTGTATTGCTGTGGGTGTTTTTGTGTCGATTAAGTGGTGAGGGAAAAAACCATGAATACATCTATTTTCAATATAACTACACAAATATATAGCTACCTCATGGGTTTTAGAAAGTGTGTTTTTTCCAAAACACTTATTGATCTGTCAATGTTGAGATACTGGAATCAGAGACTAAGTATATCATTACCTAAGTGTTTCTTTTAATTGATCCTGCCAGCTCTCCGTAACTAGAAGAGTATGTCTATTAGACAGACATGTTGTTCCATTATTTGGAATCTATTTTAAGACTTTTAGCAGCAGCCCATACATATAACACTTTATTTACATTCTCCCTGTTTGAGTTTCTCCCTTGTTCTTGGAAGACCGCTGCTGAGCGATTTTTCTAATAGCCCCACAATTTTGCCTGTGGGGCCACGGGTGCTCTGGGAAATGCTGTGAGCTGTTCCAGCCAGCTGGCCTTGCAAGCTGCTTGGCTCCTGAAGGAATGTGTCTGCGGGGCTGGGGGTCACTCAGCACCTTACAGGATGGGTCTGCTAAGTCAAAGTTTGATGCTTATTCAGTAGGCTGCTGTTGGACCCTGAGTCTCCTTCAAGCCGTCACTTGAAGTTGAGAAGAAGCTGTAAGTCCTTCTTTTGTTTGAGAGAGTGCTACTGAACATTGTGTTGCTGTGTCCTGAGTTTCCTTTCGTTGACACTCTAAATGTAGAAAACTGCTAAGTGTTTGTGTTTAGGTAACAAATTTACTGGAACTCCTTTTGAGTATAGGCTTCAACTTGATATTGAATGGTGTTGGTTACTTTTACTGTGAGAAAACATGGGACTTAGATTTTGCTCCTAGTTCTGGTTTGTAAGTGTTTAGATTTTGCTGTTACTCATAGCCTGCACCACAGGTCAATTTTGGAGTCCTGTCCTTCTTCTAACACGTTATCAGTGCTACTCTCTCTCTTTCTGTTTTGTCCGCTGTTGTCTTGCTTAAGCCCTTTCAATACCATTATCTTGCTTAAAACAAATACACAGTTTTATAAAAATGAATCTTTCTTCTATTCACCCTTCTTCCCTGAGAAGAAAGCACCGTGTGATCCTGTTTCAGACGTGGAAAAATCACAAGCAAGAAGCATGCCAGACCGTAAAAGCTCACCTGTGCTAAAATTTTGGAGCAAGATTCATCTTGCCTCATTTCAGTTGTTTGAACATCAGATTCCCAGGGAGTAGGAAAGGCTCCCCCCAGTTGTCAGTGGAATGAGAGGTGCCCCTGGTGGTCAGTTCACCCTGGGCGTGTGATACATCTGTTTCCAGATGGGACAAATTTTCTCTCGTGATACTTCTCTCTTGTCCAACTGCAGAGACAACCCCAACCGTGAACTTAGACTAAACACAGTGACTTCTCGACAGCTGAAGTTGGGTGAGTTGAATTCCACTGTGGCCACCGGCGCAGCTGTGGGAACGCTCTTTACGAGTCCACCACTCACCCCACAGCTCAGCCCTGACAGAAATCCATTGCTTTTAATGCACTCATTGCCTTACGCTTTTAGCATATTTAGGAACATTTGGGGGACACTGTTGCCAGCAGTTATGAGGAGTGAAATGGATTTCAGTAGTGTCCTCTCTTGATTGCAATTATTGGGAGTGGAAGAAAGTCGGTCATGCTTTTGTTGAAGTGCATTTGATGGGGCAAGTTCACATCTCTGCTACTTTCAGGATGAATGGCTTTTTGCACGTTGGCAAACATGTGGTTTGTGGAATTTTTATGTTCAGGATTGGATCCACATGTGATGTCGGAGAAATGACCCCGACAGATCTTGTGATTTCTCAAGCTTTTAAAATTACTCAGTGTAATGCTAACTCTAATTATAAGTCTCCAGCAAGGGCACATATCCAGATATATTCAGCACTGCTCAAAAAGAAATGTAAGCCCTTCCTTAAATATTTGATGCAATGTTGGGATATCTTGAAATAGCTGATGGTGAGAGCTGCTTAATGGGTATGAATTACATGATTATTTTTTTTTAATTGGGAAATGTTTGTCTTTGGTAGTTTGGTCATTTGAATTCAGTTTCGGGAGACTGTTTAAAATACGCTGATGATGTCAGCTAATATGCGTAATACCTTTTGTGTAAGCAGTTATCTCTTTCCTAACAGCACTGTAGACAAAATCCCTCATGAATGTTAATGATGATAACATGGTGGCATGCTTATTTCTTATTAAAGATGGCATAATCCAGAGGAAGAAGCAAAGCAGCAATGAGATGAAGGCCATGTTCATCTATTTCAGTTTTGGCTGGCCTGAGTGTTTCTCTGGGAGTACTCCCTTTTGTCTTTTGCCATGAAGGAAGTCCAGGGGTCTTAAATTGCAGTTAAAAAGAGATGAATCTCAACCCAAGCAAGGCTGTGAGGATTGGGGAAAATATCCATCCTAGTAAATAAGAAGAAAATGCATCTCCTGATTAGCATGTAATTAGAGGTGGGGAACACCCTTTTTTGGTGATAGAAAATCATGTTGGTATATACTCAGAATGAATGGTTTCTGACAGTGATAATCATAATTCACCTTTTCCTGGCCTTAATTGTTTACAGTCTGCTTACAGTTGTTATACATTAGACAGAAGAAATCACTCAGGAGGAGATTGAATTCTTGTTTTGGATCCTTGCCTTGTTTTCAGCCCTTTTTCCTTTCCTTGTAGGCCACTGAGAAAGTAGGAGCAGCTTGTGGCTATAGTCATGTGCCAGCATATGGGAGAAACAGGATGTTTCTGGCTGCTAGTATTTGCTGCTTTCTTAGCAGCAAGTAATAATCCTCTCTAAGGCAAGGACTATGTCTAGGTATGATGGTCCCACAGGTGAGAGCCACACATTAAAGCCATCGTTGGTCTAATGTTATTGTCACTGAGTAAAACTCACTTTACTCTTGGAGCAAATTATCTGTGTACCCATAACACACGTTGATTACTTTTTTAGATTTTTGGTACCAGCAAAAGTGATGAGAAGTACATTCCAGTGATGACAGACCTCTGTATTTGCTAGTCCTTGCACATCCTCAGTATGGCTTTAGACCTGTTATTTTACTACAAGCATGAAGACTTTTTCCTTGGTGTGATCCCTGAATGGCTAGAAGCAGAACTTCAGGAACTTGTTTGGACACCAGGTCTTAGACCTACCTGGGGCATGATGGCCAACCCCTTCAGCTACTCCAAGGCGTGCTCAGCAGGAGTCCCCTACTGAGACTCTGACTTCACAGAGCTTGTATGAACCTGTTGAGAAGTGTTGATGAGCTAGTAAGAATTGAAAAGGTAGCAGGATGCCAGTGACACATGGCTCCATGTATCTTTCTTATCCTGTAAAGCCTATGTCGTTCTCCTGGCTAAGATCTTGTTCAGTGTTCAAGAGTGGATGGGATGTCTCAAGCTGTTTGGCACCAACAATTTAAGAAATATTTACAGTCTACAAAAGCAAGAGCTGATAGTATTGGTTCCAATTCAGGGTTATGGCTCTCCCTGTTCTAGTCGCATGGTGTTCTTGGTCAAGTATTAGGAGACGTTATGATTAAAAATGAGTAAAAGGCCAGCACAAGAAGTATGCGAGTGGTAATTGTGGTTGAATGCCATTGTGGTCTTCTGTATGCAGAAGTTCTTTCTCTATGAAGATTTATTCTGAGAGGGTAGTCTGACTTCTTTAAGTAAGTTATGATGAAGAAAGATAATTTCTGAAGCTGGTAGCAAGACAGTGTTTTGGTGAAGATGACTAAAGTACATGAGTATGCTGGCCCAGAACTTCACTTGAGGGCTGGTGAGAACATGGATAACCTAAACATTTTATAAGTAGACAAAGATGAAGGATATTTATTAAGTGTCATTATTGCTACAAAAATATTTTTCCTTTGGAAAAAAACAAGCCTGGAATGACTTTCTCATGAGCCTCTAATATAACAGATGATCAGTAGTAAATTCTAAGCAACATTCTGCTGGGCTTTTGTCTCCAGATATGTGTGGTCTTTTAAACAATTAACTCTTAACAGGAGTGGCTGTTGATACCTGAGGCTTATGCTAAGATTTCTATATCCTGTTCCTAGAAAAAGATGTTGTCTGACTTTTCAGTACTTTGGCAAATCTCATCTCATCAGTGCCATGCTGGGCAGGTGGGCCCTTGCTGCTTTGTAGAAGCCCAGTGCCTTTTCTGCCAGGAAAGGCTGTTTGCTCTCAGTTAAGCAACAAGCTGATGGTGTTGAATTCTGGCTGTTACAGGTGCAGCCATCTTTCCACTGGCTCCGTCTTTGTCCGGAGGTACCTTCACCAAGTGGTGTGCTCTCTTTGCATGTGGATTTGCTTAGTTTTATTGTCCCTTTGCTTTCTGCTGAGGAGTTTCAAAGCCCATCTAAGGAGAGAGTGAGAAGACTTTGCTTTTGTATTGATCATTTTCTGAAAAATCTTCTCATAGGAGCCAAAATTCTGATTTAAAGAAGCATGAACCTCTTTATTTTGTAAAATTTCCTTCTTTTTTTTTCCCCAAATTTAAGTATTGTAGAAAATGTATGTCCATGTAAAACTGTCTTTCAATAAGACATTTATGACAGCTGTAATTGCTCTATCTTATAAAAAAGTGGAGGAAGAGGGGCAACCTCCCAGATTATTCAGATTTTAGGCAGGCAGACTGACTGGTACTCTGAAGGCACTTATTTCCCCTCTGTTGGTCAGACAGGAATGTGGGAATCTGAAAAAATTACTCTTCCACCTTAGGCACCTTGGTTAAAGAGTTAGTTAGGTGGGATTAATTTAGTTTTACTCTTAAAATAAAAAGCAAAAGATGGGAAAGATTGTTTCTGACAAGTTGCTCTGACCCTGGCAGATAATAATTCCATAGCAATCTTTATTGATATACTCAAATGTATTAATCACTTGTGGCATCCAATTACGTTGTTATGCTTTAAATAAAAGTGTTGCTCTTGCACAGCCCTGGAATCTGGAAATTACGTGAATATTAGCATTACAGAATATCAGGGATTGGAAGGGACCTTGAAAGATCATCTAGTCCAATTCCCCAGTCAAGTGTATTTGTAAAGGTAAATTTAAAATGAAATGCATGCCATCTTTAAGCACATAAGGTCTTGGTTTTCAGCACCAAGGCAAAAACACAAATTAGATAAAATCAAATCCTTTTCCAGTTACATTATCCTCAAGGGTAAATGAATTAAAACTCTCTTTCTGGAGGAATTCAACCTAAGAGGGAAAATGTGGTCAGAAAAGTCGCATTGTGTCAGCCTGATGTTTGACTTTTGATAGCACATCCCCAAAGACTGTTCTTTGACGTATCCTGAACAGAGAAGGCTTGTTTCCCACGAAGCCTGTTGCTGCTGATAAAGCTCATCTGTATCAAAGTGGTATCTAATATGGCACTGCTGTACTCTGGCCTTAAGAAAAAACAGTTGAGCGGCTCATTTGCCTTTGTAAATCTGCTTCGCCTGAAGATTTATTTTAACAATCCTCTCCAAAACCCAAATCACAGTAACTTAAGTCTGTACAGCACATGTTTTTAAGCAGAGCATAAAAGAAAACAGCATTGTGCTTTAAAACAAAATAGAAGCCATAAAAGTTGTGTTTCAGAGACTGTGTTAATGCACTTGTGATAATAACAGGGGGTGGCTTCCCTTTGATATTTGATGCCTCTGTCTGAGTGACAGAGAGCAGATCTCTCAGGAATCTCCTCTGCTTGAACATTTTGTATGGTTAAATGAGCAATGAAGCAGAAGGGTGTAAGGTATTTTTTCTTTGAAGTACTGCACATTAGCTACAGGCACAGGCGTTTTTGTAAGGTACATATTGCATACGTATATATGCACACACAGAGCACACACACACATGCAAAAGAAGGGGTGGGAAACCAGGCCAAAGTTGAATGTCCCAAGTTCATCATAGGTGAGAGTGAAACCTTGCTTGTAGTCAGGAGGAAACACTCTGAAGATCGATGAGAGGCTTTTTGCCCAGCCCATACCACATGCTGTTAACAGACAACATCATGAGCAGCTTAGAAGTCCTGCTGGCCTTTCTTCCCCCTCCACCTCCCCCTACCCTGCAGATACAAATCCCTTCTTTCCCTGGTTTGCCACAACTGTGTAAGCAGATCTCTGCTCTGTATTGTGCTCCTTTGCTATTTATTGCTAGATTCAACATATGGGTCAGTCCCAGCAGCTTTGGATTTCGAAGCTTTGCCTCAAGTGGAGGCAAAGCCACTGTTTCTCCAGGGCACACTGAAACCACTCCTCTGTTTGTGCTCCCAGATGACTGGTTGGACCAGATGATCTGAAAGGTCTGTTCCAACCTAGGCAATTTTATGATTCTGTGATTGCTGCAGTTATGTGTTGTTTGCTAACACAACCATTCATCAGATTTTTACAATCCAGAGGCAGTTTCATCTTTCAGGGACCTGGGATGACTCAAGGGTGGATTTTTCAAAGTGCCTGCCCTTTAAGGGGATGCTGCAAGTTGCAGGCAGGCTACAAAGAATGAGCAGGAAAGCTCCTGAGGATCACTCTGAAAAGCTGTAGCTGTATCAAAAAAGGTGGTTGTTTTTTATCTTTCCTTGAAGATGTGACGAGTACATCATTATGGAGGTGCCTCTGAAATCTATTGGTAGAAGCAGCCGTTGCTGTAGCACCCCCTACCAATTCTTCTTTCCACTCTGGTTTTTGTCCCCCTAAAGGTAGCACTTTACAGTGGTGCACCAAACAAGAGCTTGTAGCTTCCCTTGCGAATCCTTTAAGTGTATAGCCAGTTCTTACTTTTTCTCCTGTACCTTTCTTTATGAATTTAAAGGACAGTTCAGAGTCACGGTGTATTTCATCTTAAGGTCTTTTAAGGCTGCTTAGAGAAATGTTGAATGCATTTCCTAAACTTCCATGATTCAAAGGATATCGAGCTGTTTGAGTTTGTCAGGTTGGTGATAGAACTTATGTGACCGCACAAAAAGCTCTTGTCCATTGGGAACCTGACTGGCAAAAAAAAGACCCTAAACTTCAGTTTTTACAGCACCTAAAGCTGACATAGCTTTTGAGACTGAAGTTTTTCACTTAAAAGTTTAGTTTCCTCAAAAACATCTTGTGGGTATGAAATTTTATTCATGGGGAATGAACTCAGGGCCATCTGTGTTTCAGTTTCACCCATAAAACTCTACATCCAATCTGGAGTGCTTATAGGATGGTGCAGCTAAGCTTTTCCTTAGCTAATCAATGTTGGTTTTCCAGGACAGGCTGGTACCAAGTGCATCCTACAGAAACTCTGAATTCTTTAAATTTCTTGCAAGATTGCTTTCCTTACCCTGTCTTGCCTTGTGGCTGTAGGAGCGGTAGATCCACCTGGACCAGTGGCCTGGCTGAAGGCTATAGTTAGGGTGTAACATAACTACTTTAGAGGTTAGCAGCAGCCACAGCCTGAAGGATTCATCTAAGGGTATCCTTTCAGTTTAGCAATCCCATCATGACATTATCCTGTTCTGTATTCTATTGTGAAAATGTGCTTTCCTTCGCATAGCTAAGTAAAAAGAAAAATATGTACATTTCTGGTTGGTGTCAGCTCTTGCTCAGATTAATAATCATCGTTGAGACTGATGCAGGGCTGAACAGAGATGGTCAGAAGCTTTTTCTTGTTACGTTTGATTTTACTTTAGATTCAGGATTTAAAATTTTGCCTGAACATCTCTCATTGTTTGGTTTTCATTGCTGTGGGTCTTTTTTCCCCAGGTATCAAGAGTTTATCAACACATTTAAATGATTTCTTCAAAGAATCTTATTAAAATCATGGCTAAACTGAAATGCATCCAAATAAAAATAGTAAATAACCACTTTGTATCTCAATCTGGTTTTATAGCTAATAACTCCTGTATAGACATAACACTCCATATTCTTGTGTTTCCAGCCTGCATATAAGGGTTCTGTTTCCACATTTGATGACTTTAGAATTGCCTACTCCTTCATTCTAGTAAAGGGTTTGCTTATGGTTAAACAAAATGAGGAAAAATGAGCAGGCAAACAAAACAGACCAGAGAAGAAAGTGGTCTGAATAACAGAATGATTTTATTTTCTTCTCAAGCACTACTTAGTGGTAAAAAAAGAAAACCCGAGAAGGTGGTTAGATGATTTTTGCCTTGTAACAGAGAGGAGTGGTATAAAGTGGGAGGCAAGGGGTGAGGGGATGTCACAGAGATTGGGGTTTCCATCCCCAATTACGCGCTGGCTGCTATGCTGCTGGATTACACTGGAAGCTTTGAATGGTGCCATTATATTCCTTCTCAAAAGTTGTGGGCTATGAAATTCAATCTGAGGTATTTTTAATGAGTGTTCTGAGCCTCAGTTGCAGCTCTTCCCGAGAAACAAGGAGCGCAGTGTGCTGCTAAATAGCGCTGAGGCCGGGGGTTAAACTCATTCAGCTTTTTGCTTGCAGGGAGGGAAAGTAATATCAGCATTTATTTGACAGGTATGTACTTGCTTCCAGAGTTGAGCTTCAGTAAAACAGCTTTCCATAAAGAAAACGTTCTGAAAAATGAGGTTCTATCAGCTTCCCATCAAGCTCCCATCTAGTTTCTGAAAGGGAGTCTTGTGGTGTGCTTTCCCAAGCCAGCACCCGCAGTGCACACACTGGGCTTGTGCTGTGGCCATCCCTGTGCTGCCAGGGGCTCTGCCTGCAGCCAGCGGGCATATCTCTGTGGGCAGGGGTTCATGGCGGAGGTGCACCTTATGCCAGATGGGGACATCTGCCCAGTTAACAGGCCCTGGCTGCCAATTAAACATAGATAATTTGGAGGTAATCTTTGTCAGAGAGGTGCCTGCTGGCATCCCTGGGTCTCCACTAAGGGTTTTGGTGGCGCAGTTGTGATGGCTTCGGGGTCACTCTTTCCCTTCTCGCACCTCTCAGCGAGACATAGCCTTCCAGGGAAGCTTTTTTAGCGTGCACCTGGTTTTAGAAAAGCCATGTAGCACAAAAATATTGTCAGCTTCCGTTTTTCTTACATGCTGATTTACAAAGTAGTTTGTTTCAGGTCGTGAGGAAAGCACTGCTTTATGCATCTGCCCTGCAACTCCCTCCAAAATCGGAAAGTCATGACGGGCTGGCTCTGGTTCTTGCAAGTCATCACCGTTGAGTGGAAAGGCTTTGAAGCTGGAGTAGGCCGTGCTGACGATACTCTTCAGACAGGGAAATAGTCCCTTCCAGCAAGGGATGCTTGCCTTGCTAATGGGATAAAGAACAGCCACAAACCACTTTTTAGTCTTGCTAGTAAAATTAGGCGGAGATGACTCAGCATTTGCAGGACCTAATTTAGGGAGTAAGAAGACATATTTTTAGTAAGGTTTCTCGTTGTTCTTTTACTGCCTCATTTTTCAAAATGGTGCATTTGAAATGATGTTCAGGGAAAGAGATTTCGGCTTAGTAACAGTGGTTCTGTTAAGAGTCTCCTGCTGGAAGTCCCCAAGAACTGAGTGGTTGCTGTGTGGAATTCTGCAGCCTTAAGCAGTTACTTAAAAGCCTCGCTCTGCTAATACTGATTTCCCACAAATATTTTAACACCTAGCTGAAGGGAGCAAGCAGTAATGGCTCTACTACAAGGAACAAGGTTTGAGTATTTTCCAGGAGGACTAATGAGCTTGTGCAGAGACCTCTTGTTTAGGGGTTTTTGGGAGTTGCCGAGCTCAACATTCACACTTTGTGTGAAGGCATGCATTGTCCCCAACAGAACAATTTCATAGGGCGTTGTTAGGCACACAATAATGAAGTTTTTCAGCTCAATTCATTAGCAAGGGGGATCAGAGCATCCCTTTTAAGTTGATAAAATGATTTTTAGGTGAATGTGTGTCAAATGTAGTTTCTAAAATATCAGTACAGAAAAGTTGACAAGGTCAGTTGTACTTTCTAACTGAGAGGCAGATGTCAGCTAGTTAAAATACTATAAATGCAGCTAAAATGAACCGGGAAGCTAATCATGAAGTTATTTTCTTAATGCCTTTCACCATGAATGGCATTTTGTAATAAACAGATGTGTACTTAGACTGCAGTGACCAACGGCTGAATGCTTTTTCATCTGCAGGGTTCATGGTGTTTAGCTGATGAGAAGTTCCAGATTTCCTTTGGCATTGACAACAGTGGGATAGATGTGTGAAATAAATTCTCCTGTGGGATTTTGTCCCTGCAGCTACCCGAGGAGGAAATTCTCCAGGTTACAAGAATCTGCCTCTTTCTTCTTCTTCACAAAGGGCTCCACTAGCTTTATGGTGGTTGCTGCTGGTTCTGCAGTAACAAACTCCTTGTCAACTAGAAATTAGGGTAATGTAAAGGTGGAAATAAAACTGATGTTAATATCAGTTTACACGATCGGATCGTTACACCTGAAGATGACAGGTTGGTCTGTGGTATGAAAGCCTCAGTTCTGAAGGTGCCCAGCCCATCTCTTCTGCTTTTATATTCCTTCACTTGCACATTGAAATGGCTGGTATTTGCCCATTAAGTTATAAAGCTATGATTTTATGAGCCAAGTGAAAAGAGACCAAGAAGGGCCTTCAATTCCAGTAGCTTTACTGTACTGTAATTATAGAGATGTACAGTTACTTGGGGATTTACTGTACCTGAATTTTGTATTAGTCTGACTCTGTTGTAACAAAAAGTTTAACCAAGCACTACTGAAAATAGCCTCATCATATTACTTTACATTAGCTTTCCTATGCTGCTTTTTCGTTCCACGTTAGTTAACTATTAAAAAGGATTATTTAGCTGTTTTGTTTCCTGATAAGTATTTAATTTTCACCCGAATCTTACTGTTGGCTGTTTCTAGTAAAGTTGAATTTGGAAAAGAGTTTGTAGTCTAGTCAGCAATCCTTCTGCTTTTGCCTATTTGGGGCAATATTTTGCCATCAGCCAATTTGTGGTGATCAGAAATCCTAGAGCATAGTTCCAATAACAAATCTCTGTGTAGAAAATGTAACGTGTAAATCGAATGTAGGAATGTAGAAAATCACAGGTTTCTTTTGGAGAAGGTGCTGGAAATTCAAGGGGATAAGATGTTATCAAAACTCTTCTCTTTGTAGTTTTGCTTTGATAATTGTTTCCTGTGTGGACTTTTATTTTTTCCGGTTAGCAATCACATACCTAAAGTAGCCATTTTTGAAGTTGTCTCGTTAACCATAGCTGATAGGTGGGAGATAAAAGTGTAGCTTTCCTTCTGTATTCTATATATTATTTTTTAAGGGCAGGTGTTTGGAGTAACACACACGTCAAGTAAGGAGCACCATAACTTACAATCACACTTTTTAAGAAAAGATGCCAGCACCAGCAAGACTGACTGAAGTGTAGAACCATACATCAGAGACTATGGAACCTCACAGGAGGTTCAGATTGGATATTAGGAAACGTTTTTACACTGAAAGGGTTATCAAGCATTCAAACAGGCTGCCCAGGGAAGTGATTGAAGCGCCATCCCTTGAAGTATTTAAAGGACAGGTTGACATAGAGCTTAGTGACATGGTTTAGTGATGGTTTCTATCAGAGTTAGGTTGATGGTTGGATTAGATGATCTGAAAGGTCTCTTCCAACCTAGGGAATTCTGTGATTCTACGAAGGCCTGCACTGGCATCAAAGGCAATACAGCTTATGTGGTGGGCATAAAGTGGGAAAACAGTCCACTAAAATCTTGAAAGAAAGGAAGACTAAATAGTCTTATTGTACACACACAGCAGATGATCAAACGCCTGTTTTTAGGGCAGCATAAGAGACTTATTCTGTTACTGCATTTGGCCTCGATCCTGCCTTTGGTGCTACATGCGCAGTCTGAGCAAAAGCGTGTGGGATAAGTGCCAGGAGTGAGAGCCTTCAACTACATTCAAAGGGAAAATATCTTAAAAGGAATGAGGGGTGCCTTTGGGTTATCATGAAAATTTGTCTCTTCTACACCCTCCCTCCAAATGGGGTGGATACCTGGTGGCTGAGGGTGTGGAGTGGGTATCTGCATACTTGGCCGTAGTGGTGGGAGAGCGTGGCTGCTCGGTTTAAAGGCGTCACTTCTCCTCTTTGCTTTGACCTGGTACGTAGGGGTGATGAATCACGCTTCTTCCAGTGCTTCCAAACTACCCCAACCTCAGCTGAACAGCAAAGTGAAAACTAGGAAGCCTAGGTGTAAGAGCTATCTTTAAGTTCTAAAGCTATTTTTATCGTCATCTAATCCTTCCTACAGGATTAACACCTACACATTGAAAGGGAGGAGAGGAGAAAAAGGGCAGAGGATCTCCAAGTGTCTTGGCAGCGTTAGGTTCAGAGCAACAGCACTCAGGACGGTGCTTATTGCTTTTAATCCTACCCTGAGAGCAATAGACTTTTGCTAAATATGAATTATGCATTTCATTTTATGCCAGAAAGGAGAACTGTTTAAAACATGAAATTGTCTTTGGATGCTGACAGCCTTGTTCTCCTGCAAGTAGTTTTCAAGCCTCCTTTGAAGTATAAATTTCTGTCAGAGTTATTTGTTTAAGAACCCTGTTGCTCAGTCCCATCTTTGAGGTTATTTTTATACTATTTGCTTATCATGAACACTTGTTGGTTGGGTTGTTTTTTCCTTTCAGAGCTGTAGATACATACATAATTTTTAACAGCTTTGGAAAACTGAGAAACTTCATGCTGTTAGGAACGTGGGGTTGTTATTTTCGGTATTGATTATGACTGTGCATGACTTCAGAAATAGTCTTGAAAATACTGGGTGAAGTCTTCACTACTGTTTCAGTGGAGTTGTTAAACTGGAGTATAAAATTAATTTGACATTCAGACTGATCTGAAGTACAAGGGGTTTTCAGGGTGACTTCCAGCAAAAGAGCAAATACAATTTTAAACTTCATATTTAAACTTTGTACAATGTAATGTTTAAGTATTTGTAAAATATTTAGTTTGACAAAATTGTCACATTTCATTTCTGAGCACTCAAAATGTGACAGGACCAAGGCATTAGTCTGCCCTGATATTGTGGTAAGATGTGAATGATGAACACAGACAAACATAAAGGAGTTACTTTCTCTCCATATCAGGTGTTACATAAGTAAGCGTAATTCAAACAAAATAAAACAAAAAAAATTTTTATTTTTTTTTTTTTTATCCATTTGCAGCAGTTTTGAGGAAGAAAAGGAAAATAGAATGGTCTGTGCTGCCACATGGTGCTGTTTTACTTTGACCAGAGCATTGATGGGTCTTACATTTTTCAGATTTTCTAAAGAAAGTGCTTATTTTGTTGGGATTTTTTACCCGGTATCGCTGCTTAGTAATGTGAAAACAAACAAACAAAAGACTTTCAGTTAAAGATCTGTTCTAAGACTTGAGATTAGTGGGCTAAACAGATAAAAATAGTAAAATCACTATTTGATCCTAAGCAGACACTTTTAATTTTTGGTAGATGTGAAATAATCACTATTTGGTTAGTGAAATAAGCACTGAATTAACTCGAGGGTGGGGGAATGTGTCCAAACCCACTTCTTTTAAAGTCATGGATATCTTCCAGATATTGCTATGTGCTTTTTTTTTTTCTTTAAATCTGTTGTGCAGTCTGTGCCAAAGAATGGTGTGAACAAGAATGTAGAGGGAGATTTATTTTTTTTTTAGTGATTGGTGACTGCTACAATCTTAAAGGATTGTTGAACCTATTAAACTATTCACCACTGGAAGATCACAAGCGACTGGTTTGGATTTTGGTGGGAGTAGAGGGAGAGTGAATTGAGTGGGACTGAAATAATGAGCAGACAGCAAATGTTCGATGCTCAGTGCATGAAGCAGGCTACTTTGGCTGGGTACCTTCATAGCTTGCAGCTAAATGTGGTGATGCACATTATTCATAATTTAGAACTTAGTGGCCTGATGTTCCCTGAAAATGTAAAGTGACTTTTAAAATGCAATTTCACAGAGGTAAATGAAAGGCCGGTTCAAAATGCATTAAGCAATAAGCCTGTGTAGCTGGAAATCAGTGAGCTGCTTTTCACTGCAATAAATTTATAATGTTATTTTGGTGTAACTAAATACCACCTCAAGAGAATAGTAATTCCCTGCTGTCAGTACAGCTGGGATTCACCTCATCTACAATAAACCCCGTAATACAGGTGTCTGGGCTCCTTGTCATCAAAAGCAGAAGAATGCAATTGTATTGCTAAGGAAAAGTTCATTGCCAATGTGCTCAGATGGCTGTTTTGGGGTAGAAAGAATTGTCCTCTGGAGTGGCAATATTTCTTCATTGACTACAAGAATCTGGCTGTCAGCAGAAACAAGAGCAGGGGACTGCCACCCACTCCAGCTGCTTCCCAGCTCCTGGGTGTTGCATGTGACCTTCTCTCAGTTGTATTCTACCAGTATACCATACTCTTTCCTGTCCCTCACTACCTTGTGTTGTGGCATCTGTGGTGAATGATCTGGAGGTATACTCTTGCCACTAGTCTTCATCGTGGCAGCTTCCATGTCAATATCCCACTTGGATACCTTGTCCTCCTCCTGTGATCTTCATCTTCACATCATTATTTTCCCTCCCTGGTGCAAGCTCACATTCAATAATCATAGAATGGTTCGGGGTTGGAAAGGACCTTAAGTATCACCAAATTCCAACCCCCTTTGCCATAAGCAAGGACACTTCCCACTAGACCAGGTTGCTCAAAGCCTCATCCAGTCTGGCCTTGAACAATTCCCAGGGATAGGGCATCCACAACTTCCCTGGGCAACCTGTTCCAGTGCCTCACCACCCTCACAGTAAAGAATTGCTTCCTGACACCTGATCTAAATCTCCCCACTTTCAGTTTAAAACCGTTTGGCCTTGTCCTGTGGCTCCACTCTCTGATAAAGAGTCACTCCCCATCTCTCCTGTAGGACCCCTTCAGATACTGGAAGGCTCTAATGAGGTTTTCTGAGAGCCTTCTCTTTTCCAGGCTGAACAACCCCAATTCTCTCTGCCTGTCCTCATAGGAGAGGTCCTTCAGCCCTCTGATCATCTTCATAGCGCTCCACTGGACCCATTCCAACAGGCCTATGTCTTTTCTACACTGAGGGCTCCAGAACTGGGTGCTTAGGGAGAGCAGGAGATGGCTCTCCTTTCCCATGTCTCCTCCACATTTGGCCATGTTGATGGTCTTCTCTCATCCCAGTGTGTGAAGCTTTTGTGACAGTCATGTAGTGTGCCTGTGCTTTCTCACTGTGGGAGGGAAAGGCCTTCCATAGCATAGGCTGGAGCACAGCCTTTCCCTGCGCTGCAACTTTACATGCATACGTAGCTATCTGGGGGGCTCACGGGCCCCCATGGGTCAGACCTATGCCAGCATGGAGCAGGGAAAGCATCTAAGCTGGGGCTCGTGGGACATGGGTACAGTTGTAGGGCAGGAGCTGATGGAGTTTGCCTCGTGCTCGCTGTCAGAGGCATGGCAGCAGGGCCATGCTTGATGTTTGGAAAATATCTTTCAAGTTCTGGGCCAGTGTTGTGTTGTCCCATAGGCCTTGTAACCACGTTCAAGTCAGACATGACTGTTGGCAGCAGATGATGTCATCGGCGTCTCACACTCATTCCTGAATGCTTTCTCTGTCAGCTCATGTTTGCTGTGACCTGAGTGACTGCTGGTTTGCTTCCATACCTAGCAGACTGAAATTTTAATTGATTGTGTTTTAGTCTTTCAGTAGTGATGGCACGGAACCGCACTGAATCAACATCGCTGAGTGACCGGAGCGTTCTTGCTTTTGTGGATGTTGTACTTCTCCTTCGGGTCCTACAAGACCAGACTGTCATTAGGCTCTATATCATAGCAGATTTTATATGCACAGTGTTTCCCTTGAATAAACTGTTCAATTTTATTTTGAGGTAGACTGATCAAAGCTAAGATGAGTTTAGAATAATAATCTTATTTACAAGTACTTGAGTAAGAAGTATTTCATGTTACTGGGACACACTCTAGAGAAAATGCCAAGTGACATAAATGCTACAAGAAAGCCATTCCATCATCTAAATGCATATAAGGAAAAAAAAAAAAAACCAACTTTATGAGAACGCTCAGCAGGTTTTAATCAGATGTTTTACTCATGGTCTGAGAGCAGACAGGCTTGCTCTCCTCGGCTAACCGTGGGTGGTGTAGTAACACAGGTGGGCTCTATGTCTTTTTTTCCTGTTGATCAAAAATCTCCACTCTCCCAGAGGCACCCATTTTCTCCTGGAAGGAACAATGAGGTTTGGTCTTTGCCAGACAGAGTTCCATCAGGTACTTTAGTAAGACACATACATGCATATGCAGAGGCACGTTTCCATTTTTCTGGTTGTGCAGGAGGGTGAAAGCAAGTATCCTCTGCCTCTCGCTGTGCAGAGGACTCTTATACACATCCCTTCACACTCCAGCTGCCCCAGCCCAACTGAGGAAGCCTGATATCTTGGAGCTGGAACATTTGCCTGAAGTTTCTAAGTCATTTGTAGGTGTGGTTTTGGAGCAGTAAACTAGTTTACGCTAGACCTAAACTCTAACACAATGCACTTACTGGGAAGCTCTTTCATTAAGAGGTGATATACGTTTGGATATGCCTATGTACCGCAATAGGTGAAGTGGAAAATGTAGGAACCTTTCTGTTAGAGCTGGCACAAGGCACAGTGGCCAGCATGGGCTGGGTGGTGATCATCAGGGATGCTTTTGGTTTCATGAAGCTGGAGAACATGACGTGAGTGTATTCAAATTTATTTGCACTGGAGATTTATTTTGGATGGCATTACGCCAATGCTCTGCCTAGAAAAAATAAGTGTCTTTTTATCCTTGCCCTCTCTGTATCCTCTTATTTGGCATTTTGGTATGAATTAATTTAGTTATTGCCAGGTTGGCTATGACAAGTGCTTAAAGAAATTAGTATTTCTATATGCAATTTATCTTGATACAATTTCTGACAATGAGGCTAATGTTTTCTATAGCTAACGTCATCAAACAGTTAATAGAATAATCTAAGTGAACACTGCTTCCTGGTGGCATAGCTCTGTTAGAGGCTCTGGGAATATGTTGGGCAAAAACCTGCTCAGCAAGTTCCTGGGGAGGTGAGCCTGGCTTTTCCCTTCCAACTCTCAAAACCAACCAGTGTTGAAGGGCTCAGTCACGATGCCAGTTGTCACCAGGGTCACAACGTCACTGTGGTAGCACATATAATCTGTGCCTTCCCTAGAAAAATGCCACTCTTAATTTCTCTGGTGTAAGCCTTGACAACGTGGCATTTACTTTTAGCAATCCATATTAGACAATGTTAAGTAAATCACTTTTGGAAAGATGCTTTGTACTTAAGGATGTCGCTGAGAGACAGTTATTGCCCTAGGTGGACAAAAATCCCCACCCCATGGACTTGTTTTTTGGTATCCCAGCGAAGCAGAGCCCAGACTCCGCAGTGACAGATCTGGGAGGAGGTGGGACTGAGCAGCTGCCCACCGGCAGGCAGCGTCTTGGTACGGGCTCTGCCTGGAGATGCCAGGCCCAGGCTCAGGCTTGGGTTTGAGCCAGGTTGGATGGCTTGCCCATCTCTACTGGTTTGCTTTTCTTCGCTCTTGTTACTGCTGTTTGGTTTAGCTCTAGTAATTTTTCACTGGCCCGATGGGGAAAGGGACAGTTTGCAGGCTGAGTGCAATGGCACTTGTCTGGCTCTCTTGTAACGGTGGAATTGGTGCAGTTTGATGGGTTATTATTTGTTCTGAAGTGAGTGGAGATCTGTGTTTTAGGGCCTCTTGAGTTAAAATAGGTGCATTTGTTCAGGGAACAAAAATATTTGATTCCAGTGATTGGCCTTTTTATACAGAAGCAGTGTTTTCTGCTGAAGCCTTGCTGGTGAGCTGCAATTTGCAGTATTTGCTGCAGGTGTGGATTTAACTGACGTGCTGATGAGAAGGATCCTTACAATCAGCAAAACAGCAGCTCTGGGAGCTAATATTGGGCTAGAACATCTGGTCTTTGCAGAGGGGAGGTGTTTGGTGTGTGGATGGAAATGCTTGCTCTTGCCTCTTCCAAATCACTCGAGAACTCTGTTTCAAGGGTAGCACAGCCAGGCCTTGACCAGCCTCGGTGCCTCACAGCAAGAGGCTTGGGATAAATCAGAAGTCAGAAGTATGAAGTCAGAACCCAGGATTTGAGCCTGTTGTGTATCAAGCAGTGTCCAGCAAAACCTTGGAGCCTTGTGTGCTGCGTGACAGGTCTGTCAATGAACATTTTGGTTTCAGTATGTTGTACACAGGTGTAGATGACACTACCCCAAAGGGCCCTGGGATGAAATAGCTTTGTTGCCAAATTCACAGCAGAAATTAGCCTTGGCAGACATAATAAAACTATATCCCGAGTCCTCCACTTCTACCTCTTTCTTTTTCATGGTATTTTTCCCTCAAAAATAGAAATGCACTAGCAGTGGATTCTGAGCCGCCATCTGGGGATGGATGGGTATTTTCTGTAGCTTTAGAACTGGTGTAATTATTGTCAGCTGCCCGGTGGGTATGGTTGGAATATCCACTGATTCTGTAAACAGTTTTGACAGTGTTGTTTGCTGGATGATTTCTTAGCGTAGTAATTTTTCTGCTACTAATTAAAAGCATCTTTGTAACCTTAGGCTTTCTTTTCTTCTTACAGCAAAGAGCTCCAGGAAAAGTACTGCATGATGCTGTTTGCAACCACCTGAACCTTGTTGAAGGCGACTATTTCGGCCTTGAGTTTCCAGATCATAAAAAAATGATGGTATGTAAAAAGATTCATTTTCAGCTGATCTTCATCTGCACACACACTGTTATTTTCTCCTCCTGCTCCTTACTTGTAAGTTATGTTTGATCCTCAGTCTCTAAAAAAAAAAATAATAGTGCTCCTTTGAAAAAATGTTCTTGCCTGTTGGAGTTGACAAAATGTTTTTAAAACCTGATTAGTCCTGTCAGATTTCATCTGGGTTGAAAGTAGCAGCCAATTCAGGCACAAGTTGGAAAACCATTTTATCTTTATCATTCGCAGTAGAGAAGCCAAAGGCAGGGTTGTTGCAGAGTCTCAACTCTGATTTTACAGTCCTGCTTAATTTGAACTGGAGGAATAGTAAAATCTTTCTCCACAAACAGAGAAGATGCAGCGGTTGTGACATAGTGACATGAAAAACATTGTGGGGCAAGAAAATGGATGAATAAAATATAATGAGGCTAATAAAAAAGAAATCAAGAACAACAACAACAAAACCTAATAATTTGATGAAAGTCGTCTCTGGGGAGCTGTGTGACAGGCAAGTGTCCTGGTTCTGACACTCTGGACTCTTAGAACAGCTGCCAGTAACATTCAAGCATTTTACAAGTACTTCTAGGGCAGAAACAATATCTTACTGCAGAGAAAACCAAAGGCTAATGGCTTCTCAGTCTCTAATGACTTGCTTTCTGAAGTTTGTTTTACTTTAGACTTATTGTGTGACCTACTAGCATGTGTGCTAGTTATCTAGATTGTTTGACAAGTACATTCTGGTCATATACTGGATTTCTTGCCCATTCAGTGAATTCTACACCGATAGCCTGGCTGACCTAATGGAGATGACTTTGGGCAATTGGAAAAAAGAAATAAAAACTCAGTTATTTGTCCAGATATATATAAAAAATCATTAAGGAGCAGTATTTCCTCACAAAAGAAACAAAAGGGGATTTATCTGCCACTGCAGTAATCTGTTCTCATGCCTTAGTGCAGGCTTACATAGACACTGAAACTGGTCACTAGTGGTAATAATGTTTCAGGCTAACTGTAATTAAAGAGGAAATCTTTTAAAATGGACATTAGTCATCGA
Organism: Jacana jacana; assembly: GCA_013400555.1. Classification (NCBI taxonomy): domain Eukaryota; kingdom Metazoa; phylum Chordata; class Aves; order Charadriiformes; family Jacanidae; genus Jacana; species Jacana jacana. The sequence continues at coordinate 34,956 of VZTM01018519.1, forward strand.
AAGTGATTTGTTTCACAGTTTGCTCCTGGACGTACATGAAATGCAGTTTACTAGAAAGTTTTGTATTCTGCCAAATATCCTTGGCTTTAGGTAATTTGAGAGCTTAACGTAAGTTCAGCACAGTGCAACTGTTTAGTTCTACTACACCAGAGGGTCCGTGGAGCCATGTTAATAATGACATACTGACATTCCTGAGGTATGTATGCACGTAAGGCTGAAACAAATCCTAATGCCTTGTGTATCTGTAGTTGCTTTATAGTTTTCTAGAAAACGGAGAAGGTTGTCTGATTGACCTTCTCGACTTCGTGGGTCATTAGGTTTCATATAGGTGACCCTCCGTGTTTTGCTCAGAAACCTGAAGTAAACTAACAGTTTTCAGTCTTTTGAAAACAAAATGGCTTATTTACTTGAGGCAGAACACAGGAGAGCTTGAGGGGCTGCCAGTACCTGAGGCCCTCGCAGTGGCAGGAGCTGACTGGCTGGAAATATGTCCAGACAATCACAGTAGGGGAGCCAGGGCTCTGATGAAGAAGAAGGTGGAGGAAACCCCCTAAATCTATTGCCAGTTCGACCTGAAGGAAAATGCCTCTGTGCATCACGGATGATAATTCACCCGGCCCCTACTCTTGCAAAAGAAAATATTATTAGCCCAAGTGTCTGAGAGCACCGGTCTGTGTCTCTGCTGGCTGTTCCAGTCTTTACTTCTGGAAAAGGGGAAGATCCCCAAATCTTGCCCACATCATGTCAGCTGTGCCCCGAGAATACTGAGATTCAGTGGAAGTGATGCCTTTAACCACCTAAATGCAACTCACAGAAACTCTAAATCAGGAGATTTGGTTATGAATCGTTGTTTCAATGTGGAGCAGCACTCTGAGAGGAATATTTACGCTTAAATTGCAGTAATCATTTTATATGGTACAGTTGAAATGAATGTTTCTGTGGGTTTTAAAACTTTCTGAGCTTCATAATAGCCATAATGTAGGACTCAAGCATTGTGCAAATAAAAAACAAAAATCACAGTTAATGGTGTGTCTGAGAAATAAAACATTCATGTAAACACATAAAACATTACTTTCATGTCATCTGAAGAGAATGAATTGCTTTTCCAATGTAGAGTGCAATGGCAAAGGAAAAATAAATATTTAGAGCAAATTTGTTTGGATGTAATGGTATGTAGGTGAAGTCATATATTCACAGTTCATCTGTGTTTGTTTCAATGCACGAGGCTCCAGACCTCGTGTCTGACCTATTGACAGCTGTGTGTCAAGATGGCAGCTGTATGCGTTCAAGCGTGCTGTGCTCGTAGCAGACAAGATCTGGGTGGGAGATGAACGTGGAGGGTCTGAGGGCTGCGCTTCCTGCTTGGGACGTGGAGAAACCGAGGCACTGTTGCCAAGCCTGGGCTTGCACAGAGTTTCGTCACACTCGATGTCTGCCCCAGCTCTGCAGCTGCTGAAATCCGGTCGCCATCGCAGAATGCCAGACTTTGTTTAAAAAAAAATAATACGTAATCGAGCCTTCAGAGTTCTCGAGAAAATGGAAAACATGCTTCTTAATTGAACCCTGACGTTATCTTTCATTTCCAGTTTATAAACCGCTTTCGGATGGGCTGTGTTTAGGTACAGAGTGGGAGTTGCGTGACGCCTGAGCTTCGGTTGCCTGGGTTTGGTGATAGTGGTAGGGTTTGTTGTGTTGGTTTCTCTCCACGCACATTCAGTACGTGCCTGTCCAGTATCCAGCAGTCGGGTCAAGGATGATGTTGCTTGCTTGTAGGACTATTGGGAAATGGGGAAAGGAATGACGTGTTTGTGTGCTCATGCTGTACCATAAATTCCCTCTGGAGGAAAAGAGGAGAAGATTTTTTAATATTTTCTTTTTAGTGTCAAGGGAAATAAAAAAAAATCCTCCCGTATTCACGTAAACTGGCTGTTTCGTATTCAAGTTCGGGGTTTTTACCCACTGAACTTGGCAAAGTCCCTGACCTTCTTTGCAGATTATGTACATGCCAACTTTCTGAAAGAAAACAGTTTTAAGTTACTGAAATGCCAAAAAGTGTCAGAACCAGTTTAATGTGTGATAAACACTGTATTCCTATTCTTGGATAACCAAGTTTCTTTAACCCTTCCAAATAATAATAAAAAAAATACTTTTATAGGCTGAGAGGCATAAAAATAATTCCATTAAGAAACATTAGTGAATGTTGAAGGGCAGGAATGTGAGGTCTTTGCTAATTGGAAGCACTCACATTAGTAAGGATGAATATAACAAATAGCCTTGGAGCAGCTAAAGCAATACAGGCCTGTTCCTGGCTGGCTTCTCGGGTGATTTTCTAAAATGGATATTTTGAGTATGTTTCGTTCTCGGCATGATCTAAAATTACTGAAGGTCGAGGATGTATTCATTTGAATACATATTCTTTTTTCTAGAGAAAGGCTCAGTTAATTCGTTTTTTTAATGGCTTTAACCTTTGTGGCCGTTGTAAGGTATCCCTCCACTAATTCCAGGTGTCTCCAAGGGAGGCTCCATGCAATTTAGTGAGATAACAAAATACAAATCTTGGACATAGTTACCATCTTACTTTTCCAGGCCCTACAAGTTGTCTGGCTTTTGCCTTCTATGTTATTGTCCCTCGACTTTCCATAACATTTTGCCCAGGACTTTCTGACTTGAGACTGCGGGATGCGTATTTAGGCTCCGAAAATTTTATTTCCACACACTGCTGCTCTTTTGAGAGCCAGAGGAAAGACCCACATGTCCTGAAAAATGGGTTGTTGAAAACCAGATGAAAGCAAACTACATACAGAAGTTGAGCCTGAACTTGCCACGTCTGAACACGCCATGTTACACAGCTATAAAGTGAGCTTCCTTGCGTCTGCACCTTGTGCTGTGTCTGCCTCGCGACCTTAACCTGGGAGGTTATTCCTCCCCAAGGTGGTGGTGGTGAGATGAGACTCCCTTTATCTCCATGGGGCCAAGCAAGGAAGCTCCACTTTTATGCCCAAACCCTCACAGTGAAACTCCTGTTGAGTTGCCAAAACCAGGAGGTGGCCACCTTCTCGTTTCTCTGTTTGCCCAGCCTTCCCAGCTCAAAGGCAAGCACTAGTCTCCTTCACCTTTCACTTGCCTTTCTGGATATTCATTCAGGTGGGGACCACATTGACAGCACAGGACTGTCTTTTTCTGAACTCCTTATTTCTGTTATTCTTTCCACAAAATGAATGGTTCCTGACTGAAAATGTGCTGTGATTGTTGGTGCCTGAGACAACTGAGGGGGTGATTTCCTCGCTGTTTCCCAGCTCTCTGAATCTGCTATTACTACAAAAGCTGTGCCCTGGTGACTGCCCGTTAATAGTGCTGTTTCTTGAGCATCTTCTGGAGTTTTAGGGAGAGAACCCACTACATATAATTAGGGAGGCTGTAATGAGCACAGTGGAAGAACTAAAGTAACTGATAATGTGAGTAGTGCAATGAAAAATGCTCCTTTGTGAGCCATTCAGAGATGATAACACCACCTTCTTTTGTTTTCAGGTTTGGCTTGATCTCTTGAAGCCTGTTATGAAACAGATTAGAAGTAAGTACTTCCTTGCTGTTGTTTATTTTGTCAGTCTGAGAGTGCTTCAATAAATGAGGACTCTGTTGGTTGAGATCTTTATCTTCTCAACTTTCTTCACTGAATTTCGTTGGGATTATTTTTTATTTCTGGCCTATCCTTAAAAAGATGTACCGTGTTTGCTGTGAAATTATGTCATATGAACAAATGAAGGTGCTGACCCAGTAGGAGATGGAGGTTTAGTCAGTCACAGGAAGAGGCAGTGATGGCAACAGAGGAAATGGTTTTATAGATTAAAAAAGCAAGCAGTGAGAGAAGGGTTACAGGAAGAACTCATTGCTGAAAGGTAACAGTAGTCAGTATAAAAGAAAAAAAACCCAGAAAGTGATTCTGTGATTATTGCTGGGAAAGAGCTGTGGGACGTTGCTGTGGAACTTGGAACTGTCTGAGACCAAGAGGAGGAAACAGTTTTGTTCAGGGCATCAGGGAAAGTTATGGTGGGTGGCAGGAGCCAAAAGGAGTCTGTAAATGCCCATCAGCCCTGGGAACAGTAGAAGTGAAGAGGAAAGGTTTTGATGATTTTGTTTCTGTCAAATGTCAGCAAAGTTCTTAATTTCTGCAGCTTTGCCATTGAGATTCAGTTTTCCTAGGTGCTAGACCTCGGCTACTCAATTAGCGACAGAACAAGAGGGAATGGCTGCAAGCTGCAGCAGGGTAGGGTTAGGCTGGACAGCAGGAAAAAGTTTTTCACAGAAAGAGTGGTCAGTCAGTGGAATGGGCTGCCCAGGGAGGTGGTGGAGTCACCATCCCTGACTGTGTTTCAGAGTAGATTAGATGTGGTGTTGAGGGATCTAGTGTAGGGGAGAACTTTGTAGAGTGGGGCTGATGGTTGGACTTGATGATCCCAAGGGTCTCTTCCAACCTATCTGATTCTATGATTCTATGATTCTCTGGTCTTACCAGTCTGAGTGTGTGCTCTGGTGCCTCTCCCTCTCAGGAGAAAGAGATGCATTGCTGCTTTTGTCTCTGGTTGTACTTGTAAGAGTCAGGACAAATGTGCTGCTGTTAAAACAGAAATAGTCATTTGCTACTGGGCTTGAAAAATGGGGTGTATTTTAGCTCCCTCCTCCTCGGAAGCAAGGAAGACAGACATACGTGATATATTTTATTGGGTCAACTGATCTAATTACTAAAAATGGACTCAGTTTTGGCAAAGTAACCCTTCAAGTTACCGTTTTCTTTTATTGTGTGTAAATTTTATTGTGCAATCTCTAAATAACCCAAATACTGACAGGGGGTGGGAGGTCAGCATGTATGTATGCACTGGAGGTTCTATGAATCATCCCTTGTACATCATTCTGTGTAATAAAACTTGGCCAGCGTGTTACCAGTGTTCACTAACTTCCCTTGGCATTTTCCCCTAGGGCCAAAGCACGTTGTTGTAAAATTTGTGGTAAAATTCTTCCCACCTGACCACGCTCAGCTGCAGGAAGAACTGACAAGGTTAGTAGCTGCATGACTATATTTTTGTTTTATTAAATCTCTGGTGGACAAAGGGGAGAATGTGGAATTTGAGATGATCGGGTGGGGATCGATGGCTGCTGCTTAGTATTAGCTTGATGTTATTTGCCCCGACTTTGAATGCACCTGAAAAGGGGGCCCTAAAATCCCGTGGTGTTCTGAGCTGATAGGTTCTGCAAGGTGCAGGAGTCCTTTGCTTCTTTGGATTTGGGGCCCTGGGAGAGCTTTGATCACACCAAGAGTGTGCAGTTCGGCAACAGAGGTCTCCAACCTCCTTTGGCAGTTTTGTTGGAAATGGCCTGACAAGGACATGTGTTAGTGTCTGGGATGTTCCTCTGACTTAGGAGAGAATTGCCAAGTTGCAACATCTTGGGGACCCTATTCATATAGCCGGTGCAAAGGACAAAGGTTTGCACAGGTGAAATTGTGCCTTCAGAGGAGGAGAAAAGGAAAGGAGATGAATTAAAAGGAAAAGTAAGAGGAAGACAGAGAAAGATTCACACAAATGAAGAAAGAGTACGTTAAAAGTGTGTTTATTTTCAGGGCATTTCAAAAACTTCAGTTAAGCTCCGAATTTCACACTTCATTGGCATAAAGAGTGGTATTTCTCTGTGAGTAAATATACATATGAGGGACTTGTTAAGGTTCTTCCTCATCAGCAGATCCTTCCCTTATGGTCAGAAACATTTTGTTGTAGTATTTCTTCACTGAAACTTTTCAAATCTTTTTCATCTACAGTGTTATTATTTTTTAATCACATTTTTCCATTCTGATTCAGTATTTTCACTCTTAGTTTTTATAATCAATCTTTCCACAAGGTGAAGCTCTCTTTTACAAAGAACTTTGTTTCCTTATGACCTGCTTTCTAAAGAACAAGTCTACCTTTCTATGTTTCTCTCTGTCTTGTTTTATTTCAGTGATAGAGCAATGGAATGGGAAAAAAAAAATAAAAAGATTGATATCTCTTGCTGGCCAGGACAGAGAAAAGTAGAAAAGCAGGGTAGGAAGAAAGACTATTTACTATAAAGACTGAGTAAAAACAATAAAGGGATGAATGAAAGCTCACAACATGATGTTACTAATGGAACATTTTTGTTTCCAAATAGATATTCTGCATATCAGTTGTTTGGTATGTGAGCTGTAAATTGTTTTTTGGTGATCTCTTTCCACACTTGGAGATGTGCCTCTGAATCCTAATGATTTTTTTTGTTAGATATTAAATGTGTATGCTAGGGAACTTGGTTATATGTGTACAGCAGTGTGTAGGATGTGAAGGCATATCTACAAGGAACAGCTTCATCACTTGCAAAAGCAGAGAATATAACAGTTTTGTGCTATATTTTTCTACTAGAGTGAATTTATGGGTAAGCAGATGCCTGCAGGTTTCAAATGGGCATTATTTAGATCTGCTATATTGTTTTGTGTACAGTGTGTTTCTCTGCTCCTCAAATCAGCTTGCCCTTTCCCTTTAATTTCCCTACATCTCTTCATTCAGAAACTTGCTGTTCAAATGACAGCTTTTCACTGAACCTATTAAAATCTGGTCTTGTTAAAAAGTGTTGAGATCCTAGTATGAGTTCTCTAGAGGAGCTGTAGTGTTTGTAAGGTTTTTTTAAGGTGTCTAACCAGTTCAGATTTCATTCCAGTGGGAGAAATGCTTATTGCTAGGTCCTATGTTTTCTAGGGTGGAAATTGATGCTGAGTATAACTAAGCTGTTGAAAATAACTTAGTTGAAAATAGAAGATATTTACATGTTGAAATAACGGTGTGGGCCTATGAGGTCTCTGCTCTTAATCTGTCTGTGTAGAGTTGCCCTACGTGGCTGAGATTGTTTGGAAGCAAAGATGTTAAAATAGCTGGTGCACAAGCCATGTGGGTAATGGGGCCAAAAAGCCTGTCAGAGGTAGCTAGAGCTGTTTGATCGAGATCTTGCTTCTCATTTCCAGGTGAGTGCCAAGGTGGAAGTTTAGAGTTCTCCTTGTGTTTTGCAAGAACTGATAACTTTAAATCACTGTTTTATCTGGCGTTTCTTGGAGTTGCAAGCAGCTCCATTATCTGGTGCTGCTTGCTGTGCGGTTGCTGAGCTCTTAATAGCTGTCACTTTTGCTTCCACTGTCATATCGCTTCCAGATCTCATTGCTCTGGTTCCAAGGGAGGGAGAGGGAAAAGAAGGTATATCTTGGTTCTGCAAAGCAGCCACTGTGTAAGACAGTGTAATACAGTATCTGTTACGTTTGAAGCCTCTAAAGTTAGGAATTTCCTCTCACTTCTGTAAATTCCAAAAAGCAAAAGGATCATGCCATCAAAAACAGAGCTGGTGTTGCAATGGTTTCACCTCTTTCCCTTGTGCTTTGTGTAACTCTGTTTGCTTCTGTTTTGCAGGTACCTATTTGCATTGCAAGTGAAGCAGGACCTGGCACAGGGAAGGCTAACCTGTAATGATACCAGCACTGCCCTCTTAATCTCACACATAGTACAGTGTAAGTTCCCTTTTTTTCTTACTTTCCAGGAGGATAAGCGGGATGATTGGTTGGGCATGCTTTGCTGGGTTACCTGTGAGTAGCTGCCACAGGGACAGGTTTAAGCCACAGGGACAACTTACTGTATTTCTGTATAATGGCATTCTAATACAAATCACAAGCTGGTGAGAGGCCTGGAGAATAAGGCTTATGAGGATCGATTGAGGGAGTTTGGGTTGTTTAGTTTGAGGAAGAGGAGGCTGAGGGGAGACCTCATCACTCTCTACAACTGCTTGAAAGGGCACCGTAGAGAGGTTGGTGCTGGTCTCTTCTCACGGGCAATGAGCAACAGGACAAGAGGGAATGGCTGCAAGCTGCAGCAGGGTAGGGTTAGGCTGGACATTAGGAAAAAATTTTTCACGGAGAGAGTGGTCAGTCAGTGGAATCAGCTGCCCAGGGAGGTGGTGGAGTCACCCTCCCTGACTGTGTTTAAGAGTAGATTAGATGTGGTGTTGAGGGCTCTGGTGTAGGGGAGAACTTGTAGAGTAGGGCTGATGGTTGGACTTGATGATCCTAGGGGTCTCTTCCAACCTAAATGATTCTATGATTCTATGAAATAATTTACTCTTTCAAACACCAAAGAGTTCCTGGACGCTCTGCTTGCATTATTAAAGCACTGCATTTGATAGTCTGCCTAAGATCATTTAAAAAGCAAACTTTAGAGGCAGCAGCAAACAGGTTGAATTCCTGTTTTATTATACTATGCATCATGCATTCAAATTCCTGGAGGTCTGTATGCTGTCTAGAGAATGCAGTAAATAAACATGCTTAGAATGCCAGACTAAATACAGTCCTAAGAAGAAACTGGTAGGGAAGAAAAAAACCAACAGATTTTAAGGCTTTTTTTTTTAATTGCAAAGTATGCATAATATGACTGTACAGTAGAATCGTACATTAACTTTGTTAATCACATCAAAGCTTCTTTGAGCTTCCAGATCACTTGAAAGGCAGTGTATGCTTCCCGTTTCAAGACTTTATGGATACTGATCTTGGGAATAACATTAGGTAAAGCCAATTAGTAGCATGTATAACTGTCTCAGTAGGCCATTGTTTTGAATGGTCATTGTACGATTCAGTTTTGCATATTTTCACTGAAATGCTGTTGTGTGGAAATTGCAGCCAATGAAGACGTTCAGAAACTCTTTAGTGATGAACAGGTAAATCTCGGGATCCTTTCTTATAGTCTGGCTGAGTATTAGGGCAGTTTTTCATCAGTTGCTGTTGGAAAGGCAGGTATTGCATGGTTTTCTGTTTGCCATCATTGTGCAGTGTGACTGAGTAGCAGTAAGAAGCTCTGTAGCAGCCTCTGTGAAATTCTGTATCCTCATATCATTGAGTATTTTTGCAGCACAGACTTAAAAAAAAAAATCCTTGGCTAGCAAGCCTTTTGTGTCTTTTAGTTTTACCCATTAGGGTGTCCAGCACGCCAACTGTAGTCCTTTGCTCAGTTAAGCTAGTTCTAACTTTCACCTCAGAAGAAAAAAGTCTTGATCGTTTCGGGGAAATTGAGTATCATTTGGGGAGAGTAAGGTGGGATACTGCTGTACTGACAAATGGAGTTTTTTCATTGTGTCAGAAGGAGAGAGATGCAAGAGATTCATCATGCAGAAGTGAGACAATATTCACAGAATCTGATCTGCCACTTTGGGCAGGGGGATGTTGTGTCTTATGGTACACCTGCAGTGCTGCTTCTCCTCACCATCTCCTGACTGCAAGCTGGACCTTTTTTTTGCTGTTTATGATTTTCCCCCCTCTTCCTTTTTTTGTATAACAGCATTTGCTAGAAACCTCTGCTAGAAGTTTGCAACTGCCTCTTTTATTTATCCATCTTGTGTCACATGAACATTTTAATGGGAAAATTACCTCTGATAAGAGTCTATAGCTGTATCCCACCCCCATGGCTGTCTTTTGTATTTATTTTCTCTCCAGCTTACAACTCAGTAGCTAAAAAAATATTGCATATTTGTCTGCAACAAAAATAAAACCAGATGGCTGATAAGAGTAATGGTATCAAAGGGGAGAGACTGAGAATGCAGGAGGTTAGGTATTGTGTGTCTTATCGATGCTGTGCCTATGAACGGTTTCCATGGGGGATATCTGATTCTGGGAGGCCCTTATATTATGTATACAAGCTTATGTCAATGTTATAGACTGTTAGTTATATGAAATCATGGCAGCAAATAGACTTCCGGTAAATTAGCATGTATATTACAGAGTGAAATTTATATTTGAAACATTCTCTCTAAAAATACCGTAAAAGCATTGTTGAAAGAGTTAAAGTTGAGGGGACATTTTGATACTGCAAATGATGCAGTAAAGGGGGTGTGTGAAGTAAGATGATGGACTGATTAAAGGAAAAGAGCTGAAATACAAAGCTTTAGACATATCAGTAGTGTTAATGCAGACAGAATCCTGTTTGGCGTAACGCACTTGTAAAATAAGAGAGAAGGGAGCATCAGTGGAAATCAGCCTGGCTAAAACACATGAGAAGATTTTAAAGAAGAGTTATATGTGAGGCTGACAATACTCAAAATATAAGTGACTCTCATTCTAGAGGGAGTGCTACTAAAAAGGGATTTAAGCTGGAAAAGGAAGGCTAAGGAGAGAAGGAAAAGCTGTTGAGTACAAGGTCAGAGAGAACAAATTCAGAAGTAACTTGAAAGCCAGGAGGACAGTTTTGATAATGGATTTGCAGTTGACATATGCAGATAGGTCTTCTGTAAGGAAGTCTTCTGTGCTCTTGGTTCTGAAGAAAGCCCTACAGAGGGTGGCTTACGTCCATCCATTTACAGGGACATGCAGGATGAACTGTATTTTAAAGAATCAAAGCCCATGTTATTTGAGGTGTTGCAAACCTAGGTGGGCTTGTGGCTTCATTAAAGAAACTTGCCTTTCATTTGAGTTAGGGTTAAAAAAGGACCCTAAAGGTTTGTGACGCCAGGATGAGTAAAACTGGACTGAGGGAGCTATTTCTGAGATAGAGATGAAAGGGACATTTTTACAAGAGGCAATTCTCAAAGATTCTGTAGTATTTTTACTGTCTCAAGGAATGTATTACAGCAGAAGGGATGAGAGGGAGTGGGAATCAGTCTCATTTATCAACTCCTTTCCACCTCCCCTGACCTCCAAAGTATAAAAAACTCACTGTGTGGTTGCAGGCAGTTTGGGTTTTAAACATCATCTGAAACCTTTCCTTTTTCTAAAACAGATTATTTTGGACAGAACTGGATTAGGGGATCATTTCCATGGATGGAGTGAGATGAGGATGAGGCAAGGACCTGGACTTGGGTCTGTGACATCCTAGCTCAACTGGCTGCAACCTGGATTTAATTGGAGGGCGCTGCATTTTAATTTCACTGACATTATTAAGGCAGCAGCCTTTGTTGTAGCATTGTTGCTATTATTCCAGCAGGTTTGTGGGCAGAGGCTGCTGCACTGTTCAGCGAAAAAGCTAATAGCAAAATTTTTCAGAGGCATTCCAAGAATAGCAGGCAACAAGATAGTAATCTGGCACCCACACAGACATTGCCTGCCCCTTCCCCCTCTCCCCCCTGAAAAAAAAAAAGGGAAATCTCACTGAATGGGCTGCAAAATGGAAGGTGGGTGTGACATACTGTTGCACACACTGTATTGAGTAACTGCAGCAGATGGGAGCAACTTTGAGGAGGAGGGAGACAGAATGTGTCTCAAACTGCTGCAAAATTAGAGGAAGACAAATGTTTCATAACCCCATGAGGTGGAGTACATGCCTGCATTCAAACAAGCAAACAAAACCATCTCTTTTCAGATTTAACCCTCAGGATTACAGTGTCGGGCACAGGTCTTGGGGAGGAAGCTTGGCTGGTCCAAGGAAAGGCACCTGAGGGATGAATGAGTTCTGCTGAATTGGTGCTGTCCTCACTGTCACATCCCCATCCCCTTATCCTGCACACAAGTCAAGGGAGCACTGCAATGGCTTCATTTGTGCAGTTGACATCCCACAGCTACTTACTTGGTTATGATGGATGGGAGGAATCCTTGCGCTTCTTCTCACATATCAGACACTGACACAGAGGAGAGGGGAGGAATGTGTGTAAAATAACATAGCGGGAAGCTGAGATATAAAACCAGGATGCAGTTCAGAAGAAACTGTGTTTGCTTCTCTGCCCTCTTCCAGCTGTCTGCACCTTTTGGATTGCCTGAATAACTCAGGTTTAATACAATGTTTTAATAGACTTTTCTTAAAATTCTCCGTAGCTGAGATTGGGGATTTTGATGAAACCATAGATCGTGAACACTTAGCGAAGAACAAGTATATACCTCAGCAAGAAGCACTAGAAGACAAAATCATGGAATTCCACCGTAGTCACATGTAAGACTTTTTTGTTCTTGTTGTGGGCCTTCTTTTCCTTTAGGGTAGTTTTACCTGTAAATATATGCTAGATAATAAGTACAAAAGAGATTTGGACTTCCAACTTTCTCAAGGGTTGCTTCTGAAAAATCATTCAGTGAATTTCCTGAAGGTTACTCCTGCCTTTCTCCCATCATCATAACAAGATGTTCAAAGAGCAATTGATTTTGATATTCATTCAAGCATGCCATTATTTTACAGTCTATTTCATACAAAATGCTTCACTGCTGATTTTGTGCATGCAGGTATGATTGTAAATGATGACTGATCAGTCAGGCACTTCTGGTAGCAGTCTTTGATTTCAAGGACGTTGCTTTTTCACATTTCCACATTTCCATGCTGTCCTTAAAGATGGGTGAAGAAGGGGTTTAATGATAGTTTTAGGAAAAGCACAAAGTACTTGCAGAATTAAGTATATGGGGGAACAGGATTCAAGATGATGATGCAAATAGGTATTCTAAGGCCTGGAGAAAAGACTATTAGTAAGAAGATGGTTCAAAAAATTACAAATAAGGCTTAGAAAGACATTTTTTTTTTTGCTGTTGAGAACACTTCAAGACTTGATCAACTTAATTTTGAACTACATTGAATTAGACATGAGTGTCAGGAAGTTCTATAGCAGTAATAATCAAAACTTTTGTATAATTTCATCATGATCAGTTTAGTGCATATGGGTTGCCAACATTTATGTTAATGTTTTCATGCCCTCTTTTTTACTTCATTTTGGTATTGCATTCACTTTTATAATCAACAACATCCTTGCACACTTCTGTTTATGATTTATTTTTTGAGGAATATAGTATGTTTTTCCAATGGAAAACAAAAGTGAGGTAGTGAATTCTGTTACAGTTAATAGTTCAAAATCTGGCTGTATCGGGTGTCTCAGAATTGGAACAATCAAAATTTCTAATAGACTGTAAAATTTGTGGATTCTTTGGTGTTAGACTAATATAAAGTTGTTCTGGCTGATATAAATCTGGGGACATAGAAAAACCATAAGGATATTATACCTCTGGCGTGTTTCGGTCTCTTTGATGAAATGTCTCTTTGTTCTCTGGAGGACCTGCTGATCTCTATTAAAAGGTGTGAAGAATTTGTGTGTCTTCTCTGTTTTCTTTCTCAAGGGGACAGACACCAGCAGAGTCTGACTTCCAGCTTCTGGAGATTGCCCGTCGGCTGGAGATGTATGGAATTCGCTTGCATCCAGCCAAGGACAGGGAAGGGACAAAAATTAACCTGGCTGTTGCCAACACAGGCATTCTGGTGTTTCAGGTTAGAACTACTCAGGACATGACTTTGTACTTTATAAAACAGAGAGGTTTCTTACAGGGATAAGAATTCAGGACCTCAGCCACATCCAAAAGAATTTGCTTGGGAGCATTCAGGAACTTCCAAATTTTTTCTAACAACTGTAAAACCTTTCATAGCTGCATTAGATCGTTCGCTTTCAGGCTCTTAACCTGGTGTGAATGTAGAGGGTAGAACTCCATCTGCAGCCACAATGTGCTGTTCAAGATGCAAACTGATCCACAGCTCACAATTTGCAAGTTGGTCCCGCTGACACCTCCTATTTATAGGAGCAGGTAGGTTTTGCAGGCACGGTGCATACTAAATGGGTGTGAAGCAGGGACAAATTAAACAACAACACAAGGGGAGTACTTGGAGAAGGATGGAAGAAGTGAATCTAAGCTCTCTGCACCACTATTTTGTCAGAGTTTGTACAATCTTCTTCACCAGCCTCTGCTGAATCTATACATCTTACTTCTTTCCCTAAAAGATCCAAAGTATATTCCTTACATTCCATTCCTCTCCTTTCCTGCCCCGGTCAGCCTAGCAAATATTAATGAAGTATAATTAGTAAATTTATCAACTTCTTGTTCTGCAGTTCCCCTTTGGTAAATAACAAATTGGCTGTTTACAGTTGTGAAGTTACAGATAGTCAGCTGCTTTCACTTCAGATGAGCTTATGTCTACTAGCATCCAAAATGCTACTTACCTCACTGTATGTTAAAAACAGTAAGTAAATTGTTCTTTAAAATGTCTGGTTTTCTAATTGTCAAAGACTGCTAATTTTAACTTCCGTTAAAACACTAGTGTTTCCAACCCTATAAAGTACTTTGAGTCCTTTTATAAAGTAAAACAACAAAAAAAACCCTAAACCAGAAATATGTCTGACCTAAATGTTCTGAGATCTAAATAAAATAAATTGAAAAAAACCCTAACAACAAAACAAAAAACTACCAGCAAACACAAACCCCCCTCTCCTGCTCAACTAAATGGGTTGCTTGTAAAACCCCCTAACTGAAGCATAGCTTGAAGCATGAGAACACCAGGATGTTAGAAATGCACATAACTCAAATAATTGTATTTTCAGGCCCTTCCCCTGCTCCCCTACAGTATTTGCATCATCTGAATTAATGAATTGCAAAGCCTTATAAATTAAGACTGTCTTACAGCTGAAACTATGTGTCCACACAAAACCAGCATGGACCTCACCAAGTCCCAACAGACACCTTGGATCCTTCTGTAAAGATGTAGCTGCTGGTTGAAGGCCTACAGCCTGATGTGTAAAGCTCTAAAACTCAGTCATCTCTTCTTGTCCTAAGGTTTTTTGGACTTTCAAAACAGTGGGGTTTGGAATTTTTGGAAAAACTTGGAAATTTTATTGGATCAGCCTTCAAGACTGAATGCTGAAAAGGAAGCCTGGAGTCTGCCCAGCAGTTGGCCTCTGGCTGTAGGCGTAGGGCTTCCTTCAGGCACTTCATTGGGCAAGAACCTCACGTTCATCTTTTTATTTTGGATATAGCTGAGAGAAATTGAAATATGAAGGCTTCATTAGAATGATCTCAAGGAAAACAAGGCTCACTGACAAATGGCATAAGCAGTGCTCAGACTGATTTTAAAAGCCTGCCATTTATTTTGAAGTCAGTGTCAGCGCTGCTGAACACTCTAAGGGAGATTAATTATGTGATTCCTAGACAGCGGGTTGACTTAGCAGAGATCATCATGCTGTCATTACTCCTACGTTTGTCTGGTGGTGGCGCCCAAATCAACGTGGGTTTCTGCATTTGGCAACCTTGTAGTAGCTCTCTGAGACTCCTGTGTCGTAGGCATGTTTGTACTGAAGTCTTCACTGAATAAACTACTGTAATGAATGTTTTAAAATAATATCTCCCAATACCTTCCAACAGTGAGTAAGAAAGAAACTTCTGGGAAGTAGGGGCTAATGAGGCAGTGTCTAGGAATTACAGTCTGTTGAAGAAAATTTCTCTCAGGCTTCCTGCTTGTTTCTGCTTTGTGGTTCCTTTTTGGGAGGCAAAGCGTTTTGTGAATCTTCGGAGACAAGAAATCTATTTACAAGCAACAAACAACTTCTGTTGTTCCCTTGAAATGTCAAAATATAGTATTTTGCACTTCCAATACAAAACTTTGTTGATGCTTCCCCCCTTTCTCCTCATCCCCCCTCTCCCCCAGTTAAGTGATAAATAAAGGGGTGTTTATTTTGCCTTGTAGACAAAGAGGGTAGAAGACTACCCCATCAAAGTGAGGTGGCCATGTTAAGTATCTGGTTTCCTTGCATTCTCTGTAGGTCATAGAAAGAGAAGGAGACACCTCTGGGAGGTGACTTAGTCCACTGAAAATCAGAGTCTGTGTAGTGGAACAAGATAATATCATCTGGACAAAAGCTAGGCCACCCTGTTTTGTGCAGTAATACTGGGTCAGATACTTTCACATGACAGCAGTGTACTTAGTCCTATAAATATGCAAGAGTTTAACCATAAGAATCTGCCTTCAGTCACAGTACCAGATGCTTATGGTTTGCATTATCAGAGGATGAATGATAAGAAGTCTCATAATTTCAAGTGAAGTGAATAGACGATTATTTTTTGAAAGCTCTCTCTAGTGGTTTAGATTTCTCCATTCAGATCTGGAATGCTTAAACTCTGCTGCCTTTGTTCTCTGTAGGGTCACACCAAGATCAATGCCTTCAACTGGGCTAAGGTTCGAAAGCTGAGCTTCAAGAGGAAACGTTTTCTTA
>VZTM01018519.1:63387-91589 GCA_013400555.1 Jacana jacana
TTTTTTCTATTCGAAGTGCTTGACCGTGTTCAGTCATCTGCTCTAGCGAGTGAGAAGTCATATCAGGCAATTTTGAGTTTTCTCCAGCTCAGCAACAGCTCAAACTTATTGTGTTCTGTTGTGGTCTTCTCCTGGAGGTGTTTTTTCATATCAACCTTTCCTAGAATCTGGTTTCCTTCAGTGACCTGATTAGGGGCCTGGAGCATCTCTTTTATGAGGAAGGGGTGAGCGACTTGGGTCTTTTTAGTCTGGAGAAAAGAAGACTCGGAGGGATCTGATCAACACCTATAACTACTTAAAGGGTGGGTGTCAAGAGGCCAGGGCCAGTCTATTTTCAGTGGTGCCCAGTGAGAAGACAAGAGGGAATGGGCACAAACTTGTACATAAGAAGTTCCATCTAAACATGAGGAGGAACTTTGAGGGTGGCAGAGCACTGGAACAGGTTACCCAGAGAGATGGTTGAGTCTCCGTCTCTGGAGACATTGCAAACGTCTGGACGTGTTCCTGTGCAACCTGCTCTAGGAGGACCTGTTTTGGCAGGGGGGTTGGACTCTATGATTTCCAGAGGTCCCTTCCAACCACTACCATTATTAGATCCTGTGACCTGGGATATAAAATTTGGGAATAAATTTGGCTAGATGAAGGAAATGTGGATAGAACCTTTGTAGCATATTGCAGATATGGAGGTTTGAGTAATTGATATCTCAATGAATGGCCCAGACTGCACTGTTTCCAGTTTGAGTCTGTATCCCCTAGCCAACACATTCCTTGTGTGTGACCGAGAGGGGCGTTCTCTGAAGATGCTTCGCACCTAGTGCTGCCATTGTCTCAAATCACCCATAGCTCATAGGCCTGCCTAACACGTACCGTCTCATTAACCATCGTAGCACACGCTAAATACAAGTTATATCAAAGAAAAGCTGGAAGAGAATTTTCTGTAGTTGAAAAATGTAAACACGTAACTGAAGGCTTTTAGAGTTGCTGTATTTGCATGTACGTTGTGTGAGACAGCTGAGGATAATGAAAGGGTTACATGCTAATAATTTGAAAAAGTTAATTAGTCTAACAATTTGCTTCAAGGTTAAAGGGCATGCAAAATAAGATGGACTTTTTTTGACATGGCAGCATTGCCAATGCTGATCATAATCATTAGAACCCAGCAAAGGCTGAAAAAACAGTGGTTTATGAATTAGTTCACTAAATTGGCCAATTATTATTAGAGCAGACTGCTTTAGTACCTGGTTTTCCCCCCTTGAATATTCGTAGGGCTGGTTTCTGTTTGCACAGATGTTTGTGGAACAGCTTTTATTATTCGAAGCAGCTGTATTCATTCTAAAGCAGTAGTATTCGTGCCAGTAGTTCTTCTCTGGCCTCTCTATCTGTACATGTGATTACTTGGTTGTGAATGGAGAAAGTCAAATGGAAAATGGGTTAGACAAATCTAAAACCTGTATATAGCTCCTCTTTTTCTTCACTTAAAAGCAGAGAAGCTTTAAATTCTGTCTTCTGTCCCATGATAAACACACGCACATGCAGAGGCACCGTAATCAATTAGAAATTTCTTCTGGTGGGTTTCAGGGTTGGGAAGAAAAAAGAAAGAAAAATAGGAAATATCTTATGTATATTAAAAATCTCCAGCATTATTTATTTACAGTTCCCTCTGGCACAGCATGCTTTCCAGTCTTTTCCTGAGAGTATAAAGCCCCAGTATCTCTTAGGATACTCGGAGAGCAGGACTTGCATTGATGAGTTAAACTGATGAAGCAGACCAGATTTTGAATATTGAAAAACAGCGATTCAGATCTCATCAGTATGATTTATATGCAATTAACATGAATTGTGGCTATTTCTGGAACATATCTTCAACAGACGGAAGGATGCCTGACCTATAAATTGTGTCAAATGCCATGTTTGTTTTAACTGGTCTCATTTGTCATAATGAGCCATTAGACTGCTGCCAGAGGTGACTTTAGAATGAAATTTTAATTGCTGCAATTTAACTTGTATTGATGAAAAACAAATTAACAATCCAAGTTTTTCCTGACTTCCACACGTGTGGAGGAGTTGGGTGTCACTTACCTTAGTGCTTAAGGATCAAGGATGTGGACCACTGGAGATCCACCTCCTTCAGCAGCCTGGTTGCTACTGGTTGTAAAGGACAGTGGGTGTGAAGGAAAGGGGTTCTGTGTTCAGGCATGTATAAAGTGAAGAAAGTCAGAGTTCCTTTTAGTCTTCCAATAATGCTTCTATCTCTGAGCAGTGTAGTTTCTCAAGGCAGCTTCTGCATGTTTTTTTGCATCTCTCCTTTTCATTTAGGGCATCAATTCTCTTCTCCATACCAAATAAGAGAGTATATGAGGGAAATTGAATCTTTTGGAAGAATTTTTAAGGTATACACCTTTCTTTTGCTAGCTGCTGTCAGACACAAGTGGTAGGAGAGAACAGTCCTTTTGTCAGAAACCCAGCTGCTTGTTGCTGTCTCCTACTTGATGATGATGACCTGAGGGGGTCCTGATTGTAAGTGCCTGATGCACAGCGTTAACATCAGGAGGTCCCAAAGATTAGACTCATGCGTAAATTTTCTCAAATGTGAGTAGCAGCAAACTCTGGTTTCAGTTGAGCCACATTAGGAGAAAATGTTGCCCATGCTGTTAGGTTCTAGAAAGGAAGGAAATTTAAGCCCCAGAAAATGAAAATTAGCAAAATCTTTCCTCTTCTATTCAGTAATTTCTATAGTTGCTGAAACATATCTAGACAAGGGCTCATATCTCATTTACTTATTTATAAGGGAAATAACGTGCAACATGTGGATCCTGAACAAAGGCTTCTTCTGTGTTCCCCCCTACGGTTAGGCTGTGTGGTGCCATTGATATTTTAAAAATCAAAGGCATCATATGAATAAAAAGCCTAGTTTGAGTGGCAAGTAGCAGATCTTTAGGGTATTTTGTCTTCTGTTCTAATTCCGTGGTCTATAAAGAGCATGTAGAATAAGCTTGGTTTATGTTGTTTGTTATTAAAAGCAATGAGCACTTTCTTTTAAATATTATGAGCTCTGGAAAGCCTGTGTGCCTGGCTGAGCACAGGGCACGTTTCTCACAAGTATGAGTGTAAATAATGGTGGTGTTATTACAGTAAAAGAGGTAAAGAACTTAGGATCATAAGTTTGCTTGACATGATAGTAAATATTCAGTTTGCTCTAGACTTATTAGAGTTTTAAGGTGTAATTTTTATTGATGATTTTTTTGGGTAAGGTTTTGGCCTCTGGGAGCCATAAAATCCACAGTTCCTACTGATAAAAATTAACTCTAGAGCCAGTAATGACACAGCTGTCACTGAAGATGGAAGGTCAAGGGAAAATGAATGCTTTCTGATTCAAGAGCTTTCAAGCTTGTTAAAATTAGATTAGATGCTGTCTTTAAAATGCTGTAAAACCTGTTTTGAGAAGAAAACAGGTTTTTGCTTTTGATGGTTTGCAGCAAGATCAGAGGTAGGTCTCTCCATTTAGTGCGGTGAATGTTAGAGCTCACTCCTGTTGCTTTTCCATGAGGCACATGAAGATCTTTGATTAGCTGAATCCTTATTTTTCCCCTTTCCTGCTAAAAACCTCACCTGGACCCACTAACAAAAGTTCGTAAGCTTGGCAGTGTTTCACCTATCCAGCCCTTTCCTGATTTCTGTGTGTGCACATGCATAGAATTTTTTTAATAAATCCCAATAATCAAAATTATTTTTTAAAATTGAAAATGCTGGGGACTTCATTCTCATTTTTGTCATTTGTTTAATGCTGTTTAAAGAGAAACATTTTTTGTTTCGTTGTATGCACTGTTTTGTCAGCATGTACCTCTCTGGGAGAAAAAGCCTTTTCAATGTTCTGTCTATCCTCAAAGCATGGTGTATCTTCTGTTCCTTGCATTGTTTGGAGCACTGCCTCAATGTCCTTTTACTGCAGAAATACCTATTTGTATTGGGAGTACCTAATTCCTCTCATTACAGTGATCCTGTCTCATAGAGCTCTCCTCACCTCAGAACTGGAGATAAACCCCCACCAGTTTGTGAGTCTCAAGTTGAGCAACCATACCATGTTGAGGAGCTGTAGAGTGGAGGCGGGGGGCAGGGAAAGGTCTGTTTTCTGGGGCGTTTGGCCCTCATTGAGCACGGTCAGATTGCCCTTCATCTCCTAATGAAGGCTGCACCCAGTGACCATCAAGTCCCTCTGCCGTAGCTCGTAAGCAGGATCACTGCAGTCTCGGGGAGATGTCTTGTCGAAACGGACAGTATCTGTGGCATAAGCTTACACGGGGACTGACTGCTTTCAATTCCATTGTAGCACTGTCTGGTGTTGGTTTAAAGACAGACAAACAAAAGCAAACCAACCCTAACCCTGGATTCAGCAGGGAATCCTTCTATATGTTGCTCTATTTCTGTCTGGAAGAATCAAGGCCAGACAAAGGGCTGATGCCCAGTGACCTTGTCTTCTTCCCAGGCTGTGAAGCTCACTCTTTGTTCTTAAGACATGAGTATACCCTGATGTAGGCCGGCAGCAGTTACTGTCTGATTTCACACTCACTGCTGTCTAATACTGCAGCATACCAATAAAGCATGGACCTTTCCCAACTAAGGAGGTTACTGGCTACTAAACCAACATCAAGCTTGGTGAGACTACAAGCATGTCAAGCCATTTAACTGTGTATGCATGGAATTAATTTTTTTTTAATTATTATTTTTGGTTTTTTTTTTTACCTGTACTGAAGGCTTTTACTCATTCTAACTGGTATTTTGCTGTAAAACTGTCATTGGTTTAATTGTTCTGTCCATTTGCTGGCTGATGCTTTGTCCTAAATATGAGGAAATTGATTCATTGAGAAGGTGCACCATTCTCCCAAATCCCTGCTGCTCCTGCCATGGCCAGGCATTTTGAAGCTGTGAAGTCAAAGCAAACCTTTCTCCCTGTCATGTTCCTCTTCAAGCCAAGCAGAGTTAATGGTTATGTGTGACACAGGATCTCTTCCTGAGTTGTTTTTCCTTCCTGTTCCTCCTCAGATTCTTTGGTACTGTGTTTAGGGATGTTTGTACATAAATGTATTGATGTATAACTACTTCTCAAGATCTTTCATTCTAACAAACTGTATCCAGCACTCCAGCTTGTTTTGTTTAATGAGGAAGAGGAGTACAGGCTGATGAACTAGGCTCACTCAAGCTTTCATGGAAGTCAGTGGGGGTTTGTTCTTGGTTTAAGGGAGAGAAGAGCAGAATCTCCATCCCATATCTCTTTTAGCTCAGCAGTGTGACTGTGCCTGGTTCACAGCTGGGGAAAGAAGGGATGGACACCCTTATTTAACTCTTTTCTAATCTCCAAAGTATGTGAGTCATCAGTGAAGTGCATATGTGAAAACTCCTGCCACTTCATCTGGTCTGTCCCCCATGTCATTTTGTATTACATGTCTTTCTCTGACCAGAACTTTTAGGTAGAAGGTTGAGTTATACGACCACTGTGACTATGGGAAATTAAGCTAGACCTTATCATGTGGCCACAGCAGCAGCAGCAGCTCTGTGAAATGCTTTCTTATTAAAGAGCTTTCATAAGTGCTATGCTCAGTGGTTCCCAGTGACAGGATGAGGAGGCTTGAGTGTCATCTACCAGACTGAGTTTAGAAAACACTGAAACGGAAAACCTTAAAGCAGAGTAGTTGGGATCTGGATGTCACCAGCTTCCCTTGACTGCAGAGCAGCTTGTGAAGCGGGCCTAAGAGAGAATAAGCCCTGCAATGTTCCAGGTATTGAGAAGGGTACTTTTCTGGCTCTTAACCTGTTTTAATTTCTGGTATCAAACCTGTAAATGCTGAGAACAATATCATCCTCAACAGCTGAGTTAGTGAGCACTGTAGATGTACATTAAGTTTTCCAGCAGAATTTCAGTCACTTTCAGTTGATGTTTTCTCTCAGTTTCTGTTGAGTTATTTTCTCTTCTTGGTGCTCCACAGAGGATGAACATAGCCAGGAGCATCTTACCACAGCTGTAGCATTCCTTCCTGTTAAAATACAGTGTGTAGGGTTGGGAACTCTTTCTTTTGAAGCAGATGCGGAACACTAAATGGCAGCAGTTTGTCACTCAGAGTTTCAGGAGAAAAGGAACAGAGGAGGAGTATCTGCAGGATAGACTGAGTCCCATTTACCTTCCTCACAAAGGGGAGAGCCCTTCCTTGTTAGGTTTAAGTCTCTAAGGAGGGATTTCAGGTCATCTTACGCTGTCTGTGTGGCCAGCAAAGAAAGGCAGCAGGCAGCTCAGCTCACCTATGATTTGAATTGACTTCTGGGACGCACTTTCTTCATCAACTGGAAGGTACTGATTTGAACCTTTTCTTATTTATTTTTTTTTTCCCTGGTAGTGGGCTTGTTCTAAAGCAGTACAGCTCAGCCAGCCCAAGTCTCCATAGGTGACAACCTCAACACCAGTGCCTGTGGTGTAATGTCTGTGGATGATGGGAGCCTAGGGTAAAGCAGATACTGCAGCAATCAGCTGTGATGTGTGTTTTGACAGAGGTAGAGCTTACAAATATCTAAAGGGTGGGTCAGAGGATGGAGCCAGACTCTTTTCAGTGGTTCCCAGTGACAGGATGAGGAGCAGCGGGCACGAGCTGGAACACAGGAAGTTCCATTCAAATATGAGGAGAAACTTCTATCCGGTGAGGGTGACAGAGCCCTGGCACAGGCTGCCCAGGGAGGTTACGGAGTTCCCTTCCCAGAAGACATTCAAGACCTGACCTGGATGCAGCCCTGAGTAATGTGCTCTAGGCTATCCTGTATTAGTAGGGGAGTTGGACTAGATGATCTCTAGAGGCCTCTTCCAACTCTGACAATTCTGTGATTCCACAATTCTGTGATAGCTATTAAGTATTTGATTTCAGACGCTGGTTTCATTTTCCTTAGCATGTGGAACATGGATGTTGGTGGGGATGATTTGAGACACATGTAAAGCTAAGACGATAACCCATCATTTCATGTCCTGTGGCCACATAAAATGCCATTTCATAGATTATTTTTTTCAAGTTAGCTTTCAAACAAAGTTTATTTTTTCTGTCACTTTGCCTAGTGCAGTACTTTTCCTCAGTGTCTGGAGAGTAAACTAGCTCAGTGGAACTAGGAACCACTCCAGGTATTTTGGCATTGATGGACTAATCTGCTATACTGTGGTAAAGTACATTCTCATTGTTTGCCACTGTCATCAACCAATGTTTGTTTTTCTAAAACCCAAGCTTAGGAAAGAACTGAAGCGCAAGCTTAATTCCTGCCCACCCCACTAACAATGTCATTTTAGTATGTACTTAAATAATCCCGAGATAAACAACCTGTCAGACTTGTCTGTTGGTTTGTGTATATATGGCTGCCTCCATCATATTTGAAAGATGGCTCGAGCCTGAGTCTAAGTAAAAATAATTTAAAATACCAGCAAAAACAATTCCATGTTACCAGCCGCAAACCTTTTAGGTCTCTGATGTGCTGAGCAGAACCACTTGATATCTGGCAACTGTCATGCTAATAATTGCCTGCCAATCAATGAATCCTTTAGGGTAAAATGTGAGGAATTTCAGTATCTTGTAAATAAGATTGGTCTTCTCCCTTCTACTTCTGTTTATATTCTGCAGTATGGAGTTAATGAGTAGAGGCTGTATGAATATACTCTTCTGTGGCCCGGGGTCAGATGAAACACAGAGGGAAGACCATTTGGTTAATGCAGGTTATTTGGTCCTCAGGTCCTTGAAAAAGAGAAAGTCACTTTGTAGCTTTGCCCTGACCCTTCAGCATAACACACATCCTGATTGATTGGTGATGGGGGAGAGAAGGCTTTCCATTTTCATCTCTTCATGATATACTGACTTTCTCACAGCAAAACAAGTTTGTTTCACACCTTTGCCGGAACAACATCCAATCTGTTGATGTTTATTGCTGTGTCAGTTGTAATTAGGCCCCAGATGTGTTAACGTAATGGCATTTTGAGGCCCTTTTATAATATAGCTACTTTCTTAGACCTAGCTTTAATTTTCACTTGTTTGGCATATTGGCAGGTGGGGGGGCATCTAACTGAGCTCTTGCTTGTAGGTAGTGGTGGTTGGAGTTGGCCACTGCTCATCCTTCCGTGGATACCAAAAAGGAGGATGTAGCATTTCAACTTGCTGCAAAATAACTTTTTGCAGCGAGACAGTCAGTGATGTATTGGTGTGCAAGTCTTTAGTCAGTGGGGTGTATACTCAACGCTGTGAGCCACCAGGCACATTTTTTTGGTGATACTTTCAGTAATACCTTTCCCAGGTTCTGTCTTCCAAGTGCAGGTTAGGAAGTCTTTTTAATTCATTGTCCATTTGATATTTTATAGTTGGAAATACTTGAGTTGTACTGATAAAAATTCCAGTACGTCAGAAGTTAGATCTAGGATAATCAATAGGTAGGTAGATATATGTGGATATATCTGTATCAATCTATCACAGATAGGTGCTATTTAACTTCTAGACTTATCATGCCTGTGAACTTCTCACAGAGGTGCAAATCATTTATTCGCTGTCATATGACAGACATAGTGCCAGAATTTCTTTGTTTCCACGTTTGAGGTAATACCACTTTTCTTATGTCTTTTGTAACATAGAGTTAAGTACTTCTAACCTTACAACCTTGCTATTAATGTTTCACTATTTCTCAATGATGAATTCCATTTCTTTTGAAAACACTGTATACAGTTGTGTGCTAGTGTCAATAAAATTGACATTTGTGTAACAAGCTCTGTGGCATTTTCTCAAATTTCACTGAACATTGATTTAGTGTGAAACTGTTGGTAAATCCTTTCTTGGTAGCTGTAATAATACAGATCTTTATTTCAGACAAATACTGCATTGACTTCGATTTATAATAGGTTACATACATAACTGTCATGATTACGTAAACTGATTACTGTATTGTTTTTTTCCTTCTCTTTTCAAAGGAATGACATAAACATGAACTGGTTTGGAATTGGAAATTATTCATGTTCTAGCAATAAATCCTGAGTTCTTCCAGCAAATAAATAGGTTTTACTACTGGCCTAGTTATATTTATTGGTGCCTCTGTTTACTGGAATATCTCAGCTGTGTTGTAGCAACAGGAACACTTACCTATCACAATCCAGGGAGGACAAAAACACATGATACTAAAATGTATTTGACTTAATTATTTATGTGGTGATGTATGTGTTTTACATTTAATCCTAGACAGCCTATTAGCTGTGGTAATCAAGAGCTTGTCACTTTTTTTGGTTGGATTTTAATGTACAATGCCAAAACGGTACAGACCGTAAATGTTCTTCCACATGACAGATCCATCTTCTAAACCAGGTTTAGATTTTCAGAGGTTTGGAGGAGGGAATAACTGGGAGAACCCTGGTCATTTTTGGCAAGCTCTTCCCTTTGTGCAGTCAGTAGTCTGGCTGCCTCCCAGAAGACAAAATGCTAATTCCAGTAATATTTAATGTAGTCTATATGAATCCATGGAAGTGTAATTAATTGTCTAATTTAATATTTTTAATCCAAAATTAAATGGGACTTTATATCTGTGATGATCTAAAGTTGTCATACTTTGTGCATTAAAAGTATTGCTTTTTTTATGTAAATATAATGCTAGCATTTCCATCCCAAACAATCAGAGGAGCATGGAAAGACCTACAAGGTATAATATACATACTTGTGTTGTGTGTAGAAATTGGGGAACTAGCAGTTTTCTCCCTTTGTGTTAGATCTGACTGGTCTTAGCAGCAGTACTGCACTAGAAACTCATTGTTTCTTTTTCTCTAGCTTTCCATTAGATAAATTTGTCCTAACTTGTGTCCTGTAGCTCCCTATGAAGTACTGATTTGAGTCTTCTAAGTTGTAGTTTGCTAGAAAGAATGGCACTTCTAGGGTAATTCCCTTATTGTTGTATTTATTCTCTTTCATAGAGTGGATTGCCATGGTGAAAAATGGGGTATTAATATGATGTTTAGCAGTAAATATTGCAGGTCAGTCATGTATGTCTTGATCCCTTCCCTACAAAGACACTGATTTCAGCCAGTTTCATCAGATAGAAGAACGTTATAGTCCCTATAGTGTCCCTATAGTTAATGCAATGGGTACAGTTTCTCTAGCTTCAAGTCCATTTGGACTAGTTCGAGGACCCTGATGACTGTGTCTTGTAGTGTGAGTTCACATGCTGCAACTTAAGATTGTAACTCTTTTTGGCACTTTCTAGAGAGAGCCTGTCCTAACTGATTTCTCTTTTACCCTTTTTTTAGCAGGTTCTCTGACTGGCAGCCCTCACCTTTCAGAACTTTCCATCAATTCCCAAGGAGGACCACCGGTGGCAAATATGACTTTATCTCCAAACTTGAGCCCTGATGCCAAGCAGTCATCTCCCTTGATCAGCCCTTTGCTGAACGACCCATCATGCATCAGGACTGATGATGAGGAAGAGGTCAAAAGAAAGGTAAGGCAGAGGCAGCTGGCCTTGGCTCTCCTCTCCACATTGTGTTGCAGCTAATGTTGTTTGTCAAAGTGACAAATACCTAGTCCCCCTGAAGCTTCCTTGTCATAGATCAATCCACACAAGTAAATTGAGTTGGGTCGCTTGGTATTTATTTTGGAGAGTAAGTCTTATGAGGAACGGCTGAGGGAGATGGGGTTGTTCAGCCTGGAGAAAAGGAGGCTGAGAGGAGACCTTCTTGCTCTCTCTAACTACCTGAAGAAGAGGTTGTAGAGAGGTGGGGGTTGGTCTCCGAAGTCACAGGTGATACGACAAAAGGAAATGGCCTCAAGTTGCGCCAGGAGGGGGTTCAGATTGGATGTTAGGTAACATTATCAGACTGAAAGGGTTACTAAGCATTGGAATGGGCTGCCCAGAAAAGTGTTGAGTCACCATCCATGGAGGTGTTTAAGAATCCGATTGACATAGTGCTTGGAGACATGGTTTAATGATGTTTTATCAGAGTTAGGTTGATGGTTGAACTAGATGATCTTAAAGGTCCCTTCCAACCTAGACAATTCTACAATGCTATGATTCTGTGTGCTCTCCTTAGTCATGGTATGTCCAAGAGCATCCATGTGCTCCTGAGGCCAGACTCACAGTTTGTAGCAGGTCAGGCCAGAGCCACAGAACTGCTGTCACTGAGGGCTTCAGTGCCCTGTATTCATCCTCCTGTACAGAGGTGCAGGTGCTAAGGATCCCAGCTACTTTTTGAGTGGCAGAGATAAGATAGGTAGCTCTGTGTCCCACATGCTAATATGGGACAAATCTGGGCCAGTATTGTTGGTTGCAACTTTAGGAGCTTGTTTTGACAGGGTCTCCTGTAAAAGTAGCTTGTTTTCAAGGAGTGGGGTTTGGTAGTCTGTTGTAACAAAACAGTCAACACCAATGTATTATTGGAGGGAGAATTTATAGGTGAAGGAAAAGCAGCAGCATTGAGCATGTGCAGGGGTATGCAGCTCAGGCACTCCAGTCTGTCTGTGCTGCAAGCACCACTGGGAGAATCTGGCTGTGGGAGCAGAAGTGCTCTCTTTGAGCCACAGCCTGCAGCGTTCAGCTGGGAGTCTTTGGCTCAGCCCCATCATTGCAGCAAAGCCATAAGGGAGCATCACATCCAAAACTGCTTTGGGAAGGCAAAAACGATTCTGGCTGAGCCAGGGTGTTCTGGGTGTCTGCTGGCTCGTTCCCTCCTGTGCTGCAGGGCGAGAGGGGGTTGTTCTTGTCCTTCTGTTGCCTACTCCTGAGCTGGAAGCATCTCAGGAGGAAGAGAGTAGGAGCTCAGCTGGCTGTCCTGGGAAGTGGGAGGATGTGTAAGGAAGATCTCTTCTGCCACTATGTGTAGTTAGGCAAGGTATATGAGAGAAATTTGAGAAGAAAAGCCAAGATTCAGTTAATAGGCCGACGGTTCTCTGTGCCAGTCCAAGTTACAGCGGCCAGTGGCTGCTGTAGCTTGGACTAGCTGATGATGGATCCTATGGGGTGGTATATTGACTAGGAAGTGCCCACACAATCCCCTCGCAACCCTTTGTAGCACATCTATTGGGTATTTTCAGGGAGAAAATGCAGAAGCAAAAGATTTATGGATGCTTAGCTCTTCCTTTTTGCTTCCTGAGCAACACAGAGCAAGATCAGTTGGGGTCCTTTGGCTCTTAAGAAATAGGAGATCAAAACCACTTTGCCTCTTGGATAGCACAGGTGGATTTGGGATTTTTTTTATTTTTTTTTCAGAAATTTGAAATCTGTAGCTTACCCTAAAATTCTTCCACTCTCCCACGGTTAGGTTGTCTAGCTGCACTGGGAAAATCTTACAGAGGTTTGGAGGGGTTTTTTGAATATTTTTACTGTGAATTCCTACCTTGACAATGAAACTTATCATAATTGAACACTTTTTTTTTGTTATTTTGTCAAATTTAACATTTGTCAAATTTGATTCAAATGGTTAGCCTGAAAAGGATTTCTTTGTGAAGTTCAGAGTATGTCCTGCTCCAGATATGTGGAAAAAGGAAACATCAGCACCCCAAGGCTGTACAAATCACCTTGGCAGCAAAAAAAAGCCTCTCAAGAACCCATAGAAATTGCTTGTTCCCTTGTGTTTGCAAGGAAGGATTGCTTTCAGGGCTTCAGGGCTTAGGAACGTTCAAGCATGAGTCACAGTAACCACAAGCAAGGGTCACTGGTTTGAAACTCCCTTGGTGATTGTTGTCTGCATATTTTTTTTCCTTGCAAAGAGCAGCTCCCTGAAATCAGATGAAAACCTAATGTGTTTGCAATTTGCAGAGGTTCCCAACCGAGAAAGCTTACTTCATTGCTAAAGAAGTAGCGACCACCGAACGAACATACCTGAAGGACCTTGAAGTCATCACATCGGTATGTTTACTTGAGCATTACTCATGAAACACGTGAAGCTCTGGTCAGCAGTAGTATTTCATCTGCTCCATTTAACATCTGAGCTGTTCATTGCTACTTTTATGTTCTGCACTGTAGGTATTCTCTGCAGAGCACGGGAGTACAGCTCTAGGGAAGAAGTAACACAGAAAGCAGAGATTTTTGCTGTGGTTAGTAACATGCACTACAAAACCGTATCAGGTTGAGGAACCTGGGACACGCTTCAGTTATTTTTTTCTTGCTCTCATACTTTGTGGTTGTAATTACTAAAAATGCCTGTGGGTTTTCAATGACTTCTCTTAAAACTGAATTAGCTCCCTAGGGGGGGCGTATAAATGTTTTCTCCTGGATTAAATACCCTCCATTTAACATGAAATATTGCGGAGTACCTATTTGAATGCTTCTGATTTTTCAGTAGGTGAAACTGTCAGTTAAACAAGTCCTTAATCTGTAGCATCTCATCAGAGCATGATTGTTAAAATCACCGAGGCAAATACGTGCCTTCTTTGCACACACACCAACAGTCTTGTTTAACTTTCAAGACTGATGTGCACAAGATTTGGCCTTAAATTGCAATGGTCTGTAAAAGCACACTGGATCCAAAATTTCTCATGTTATTTCAGCAGGGCTGCCAGCTCCAGACCTCCCAACACTTTAATCGCCTAGGGTGTGAAACTCTGGGAGGTGCATTGCCACTCTCCTGCATTGAGTGTTGTGGTAAGGAGGACATGCTGCAGGGAAGAGTCTGTTGGTACCAGCTGGGATCCAGGGAGAGAAACCTTCTCCCCAGCTTCTCGTCTGTTCCAGGAGCCCACATGGCAGATGCAGCTGATCTGAAGCCAGCTTAGACATAGGCAGTGTAGGCCGGAGCAGGATGGTTGTTACAGGCAGCAAGACAGCCATAACTCTGCTGCCTACATTCCCTGGCTTTCTGGGAAGCCAGGCCAATGATGGAAGAGGCCAGATTCTATGGGACAGTGGCCGTTGCTGCAGTCTCAACAGCAAATAGGCTGTTTTCATCTTCTGATTCACCCAGTGGCTGCAAAACTGGAAAATTTTAGCACTTCAGAGCTAAGCCTAATTTTCCACCCTGGCCTTTATTCTTATGGTAAGCAAATTTGAATTTGCTGTGTCACCAAGAGATATACAACTGGCTCTGAGCTTATCATCAGGTCCATCAGCTGTGGCCCACAGATGTCTGGCTCAGGAGGCCACTGAGAGTGAACAAGTCATCAGCATCACTGGAAAAGTAAAAGGAAGGAGTGTCATGCATGAATTTTGAGACTTGGTAGGGGTGCAGTTCTTCAACCTTAGCTCTGCTCAGCACAGGGATAAAGCCAGGGAGAGGGAGGCTTGGGAGGGGTCAGCTCCAACTGGTGCACTCTCAATAAAAACTATGGTCCAGACAGCCTTCTAGGCACTGCTGGAAGTCAACCATAGGTAACTGGAACCCCTCAGGAAGCGAGGAGGGAGCAGTGTTACCATGTTGAAGATACTAGTCTGTGCCACCTTGGCAAGACCCCTAGTCTTATGGTTTTATGTCACCTATAGATCTATTAGGGTAAAACAAAGAGAATATAGAGGAAAACTGAGCAGGAGCCTTTTCAGCCAAACATCGTTTGGCACCGACCCTTCTGTTTTCTGCTACTAGCATCTTGAAAGTGCCAAGTACCATCCTTCTACTTGTTGACTTTGCAAAGTGCATGATGCTGTCTTATCTGCACGCAGCAACACAGGCTTTTGAGTGCTTACTGCACCAGCTCCCATCAAAGGGGGTTCAGGCGGGACTCAGCAAAAGAAAACGCAGAGCATATTTTTGGGGTTTGCTGGAACACTTGCGAGTATTGCAGTACTCTTTCTCTTGCACCTACAGCATTTGTAAATTCAGTTACTACTGACCAACCAGCTTGGGCTTGAAAAGAATTTTCAAGATTTGATCAGTGATGGCGAAAGGGAAGAGAGTTTCTTTCTTAACTGTGTAGGGCCTGACCTGATAAGAGCATCAGTTCAGCATGTAGGAGTGTCAGAAGTAGCTTGGGTAGTAGTCCTAGTGCCAGCTGAGTAAGGTTTTTACTGAGTTAACTGTATTTGGGTTAGGTGTGTGATGACAGCAAATGATCATATCTGCTGCATTCCAACTCCCCAGTAACTTTGCTGTTTGTTTGTTTCTTTCTTTTGCAGTGGTTTCAGGGTGCAGTGAGTAAAGAGGATTGCATGCCTGAAACACTGAAAAATCTTATTTTCTCCAACTTCGAACCTTTGCACAAATTTCACACTGGTTTTCTCAAGGAAATTGAGCAGAGACTTGCACTGTGGTAAGATCATTGTTTGTTATTTAGCTGTGTTATTTCATGCAGTTCAACATTTTTTGCATTCCCTTTTTGCTAACTCTTTGTGATCTACTGTAATGATTCATTTGTGAAACTCGCAGGAGTTGGTTGCTAACAGATTGGGTATATTGAATCATGCTTTGTTCGTGTTTACTCGACAAACTCTGTTGTTCAGATGTCTCAGTCAGGTACAGACATATGCAAATGAGATTTTAATTCTGGATGAAGCTTTCTCTTGCCAAATGTCAGCGTTTCTATATAGCAGCTCTTTCAGAAAACGTGCTGCAAATAAGACTTATCAGTAATAAAGTGGGAGCAGCAAAGGATCAAGTCCTGTTTCTGCCAAATAGGAGTAGGCTGGGGGTGGCTTCGGCTTCGGAGGTGAGCTTCCCATCCTGCAGCACCGCAGCTTTGACACTCTCAGGGTCAACACTGCACTCTACAATTTGACAGAGTTTTAGAAGAGCTTAAAAATTATCTATCCTTAGGTTAATAGTAACAGTAAAACATACAATTTTTGTGAAATGGCTATAAAGTCAGTAATTCTGGATGAGAAGCTCAACGTGAGCTGGCAGTGCAGACTGGCAGCCCAGAAAGCCAAAGAGCATCCTGGGCTGCATCAAAAGACACGTGACCAGCAGGTCATGGGGGGAGGATTTTACCACTCTACTGTGCGCTCCTGAGATCCCACCTGGAGTACTGTGTCCAGCTCTGGAGTCCTCAACATAGAAAGAACATGGAACTGTTGGAATGGGTCCAGCGAAGGGCCACAAAGATGATCAGAGGGGTGGAGCACCTCTTCTGTGAAGACTGGCTGAGAGAGCTGTGGTTGGCCTGGAGAAGAGAAGGCTACAAGGGACCTTATGGCAGCCTTCCAGTATCTGAAGGGAGCCTACAGGAGAGCTGGAGAGGGACTTTTTGTCAGGAAGTGTAGTGACAGGACAAGGGGTAACGGCTTTAAATTAGAAGAGGGGAGATTTAGATTAGATACTAGAAGGAAAGTCTTTCCTGTGAGGGTGGTGAGGCACTGGAACAGGTTACCCAGAGAAGCTGTGGCTGCCCCGTCCCTGGAAGTGTTCAAGGCCAGGCTGGATGGGGCTTTGAGCCACCTGGCCTAGTGAGAGGTGTCCCTGCCCATGACAGCGGGGTTGGAACTTGATGATCTTTAAGGTCCCTTCCAACTCTAACCATTCTATGATTCTATAAATTCTTCCCTGGCAGGACTGTTAATGTGGTTCATTTGATTACTGATATCTGAGCAGACACAGCACACAGAAGATTAGACCTATCTGGACTAGATTGTCTTCCTTTGTGTAAGCATTTTTTAGTAGTTTATCTTCAGTGCTGGGAGCCCAGCTTTTCTTTCTCAGTTAGAAAAGTGACAACGGAAAATCACATGAAAGCAGAGGAGGCAGACCTGAGGAGTGCTAATCATTTTAATGCCTCTTTAACTAATTAGTCAAAACAAAAGCAAAACACAGTCTTAGAGTGTGTGAGTTTAGCTCTTGTGATGTGAGGAGGGAGGCCATTGAATGAGAGCACAGCACATTGCAGACTAGTGCTATCCCAACCCTCCCTGCACAGTTCTAGCGGGTATTTTCTGGGGAGAGGGCCTCTTTAGAGACCCAGGAGTCTGTGGCTGATGGTTGACATGAGGTTATTCCTAAGGCAATGTGCTGCACAGCAACTCTGCCTGCATCTCCCTTTTTTTTCATTGGGCTGCTACTGTTCTAATCCAGTTGGGATTCTTACTGCTGTTAATTTCTTTCCAGTAAGGAACATTCATGGCAGGTACTCCAATAAGACTCTTTCACATGTTGTAAAATAGTGATTGTCTCTCCAAACTTGGTGTAGGATTAACAGTCGTTGGCGTTAAGGGTGCATAGTGAGAAAAGGAAAAATTATGTGCTTAGTAAAGGGCCAAGTTCTGCTCTCTGTCAGACCAGTTAAATCTAGTGATCTTGCTGGGTGTTAACTCCTGGCGCACATGTTGAAATGGAGGTCCCCCCTGTATCCTTCTGGTTGCTGATGGCATTCCAGGTAGATGCCAACCTCCTGTTTAGGTGTAATGTTTTTCCCAAATTGGATGATGTTGCCATAACGTTCCTGCTGTGCAAACGTGGCATTGTAGTAGGTGGGGGAAGGTATGTTAAAAGAAAGAAAGGATATTTAGGCTTTTAGGCTTACCGTGGTTTTATTTTGTTTCTCCTTTTCAGTTAGCTTCATGTAGAGCTGAGTAAACCTTTTGTTTGCCAGCTGTTGTTTGTGTCCTGAGGCTATGGTTTCACAGAGCAGTAAACCTCAGTTTAAGGCTCCTAATAGCTTGTTTAAACTGCAAATACCTGATGACGGAAAGCGCTGGTCTGCTATGAAGTTATTTTGCAATCCAATTTTTTTCAAAAATATTCTGCTGAGGTAAATTTGTCCCAGCTGGGCACGTCGTTCTGACTTTGTCAGCTCAGCTATTGCATGTCCTTTCACATGCCATCCTTCCCTTTAGTGTAAAACCACTAGGAGTACTTCGTTGGCTGCCATGATTCACTTGACACAAAAGCAATCACGTTCCTCCCCCTNAACTGCTTGAAAGGGCATTGTAGAGAGGTTGGTGCTGGTCTCTTCTCACAGGCAATTAGCGACAGAACAAGAGGGAATGGCTGCAAGCTGCAGCAGGGTAGGGTTAGGCTGGACATTAGGAAAAAAATTTTCACAGAAAGAGTGGTCAGTCAGTGGAATGGGCTGCCCAGGGAGGTGGTGGAGTCACCATCCCTGACTGTGTTTAAGAGCAGATTAGATGTGGTGTTGAGGGATATGGTGTAGGGGAGAACTTGTAGAGTAGGGCTGATGGTTGGACTTGATGATCCCAAGGGTCTCTTCCAACCTAAATGATTCTATGATTCTATGATTCTATGACGGTGTTTGTTTTTAAAGTTCTGGAAGATTTGGATATGTGCCTTAGGAAGGAAGGCAGATTTTTCTGGCAGGTGCTATTTCGGAGGCGTTGGTGTTTTTATATAATGCCACAGATGCCGAGATAAGCTGCAAGCAATAAGCTTCATCCTATAGAGATTACCATTTAATTAAACGGCAAGTGACAAAAATAAACAGCCCCCTCAGCATGTAGAAGAAGCAGCTGGTGGCAACATGATAGGGAATTTCTTCAGCAGTGTGGTCAAGGTCACTTAGCTCGGTGTCCGTACGGCCATGATTGTACCTCTGTCTTTGGCCTCGGGTGGTTTTAAGCCACTGGGCTTGGGCTGCCTTCCCCACCACAGTGCTGCCAGCCTCTGCCATCAGCTGTGTAGCTCCTCATGGGCATGGTGGCACTGCTGCAGGCAGGTCTGGGCAGGATTCAAGTCAGTCCATTTAAATCTGACTCTGCTATGGCAGGTCTTCTGAATTTCAGAAGAGCAGAGGCAGGGAGGAAGGTGGGACACTTGTCCTGAGACATGAGCATGCTCTGCATTCATCAGAGGGCAGCGTGTCCAACAAAAAAAGGGCCTTTGAATTAAAGGGTTATGGGCTTTATCAAGCTACTGGAAGTCCCTAGCTACCCAGGTGTGTTATGGGAGCTTCTCTGAGAGGAAGAGACTTTGGTGACTAGTCATCTGTGTTCCCCTAGCAAATAAGATGCTGGGTTTTGTCAACTTAAAGTGCAGTTCAGCTTCTTGCTCTGCTTGGACATCGGTGCGTTTGTCTATGGTTTTAAACCTTCGTACCACATGTTGGAAGCTCTATATAGGAAGCTCCTATAGGAGCTTGTACCACATGTTGGAAGCTCCTATAGGAGGCCACTCTCTGGTCTCTTCATACTTGGATCACGTTGAAGCCGATGCTCTGCAAAGGAGCTGTGAGGAGAGCAAGGCCAGGGGAGGATCGCGCCTAGCAGTTGTAAGATGGCTCTATGCTTTTCTTTGTTAAAACATCTATAGACTTTTAGTATTTGCCTCAAAGTGGCTCAGGTTGTGCACATTATTAAAGGCTTTTCTGGCTTGCTCGGAGGCTTTTGAACTTTGAATCTGCCATCAGCGGCAGGCTGTTTGTTACGGAACATCTTACGGGCTGGGATCCTTTTGACCCAGGTATAGATTCTGGCGGGTCTGATTTGTTTCTTTACAAAATTCACCCAATTTTCTCTTTAGTGCTGCATTTCTCAAGAGCAGCACGTCTCAGTGTCTAGCACATAGCAGTGAAAGTTTTTAACAAGACGTGAACTGATGAGTTCACCGATAGCCAGCTGCAGAATATAGACAGTAGCTGCATTTTTCACAGCCAGAGTTTCTTTCTGGCCACGAAACTGAGCAGATTCCTGATGTTTTTATTGCATAGCATCCTGAGATCAGTTGTACCGTGCTCTGAGCGATGTTTTCTGTCCCCCCACCCCGTGCCTGTGCTGTTGCTGGGTGAATGAAGCAACCTGTGAACCCTTCAGTTGTTCAAACTGTGCTGAGCCCTCTGTTCACAAGACTGACCGTGTTGCTGGGACCAAGTGAAAATAAATAGCCCACTGGAGGCCTTGTGGTTTGTGGAGGAGAAGAAGGATGACCTTTGGTGGATGAGGATGGGCAGCAGGCAGGCATGGGATTCTGCCCTCTTGTGCAGCAAGAGAGGAAGAGGAGAGAAAAAAGATTGGGAAGCTGCCTGAGATGGAAGAAAGAACAGTGCACATCAGGCTGTCATAGAATCATAGAATGGTTAGAGTTGGAAGGGACCTTAAAAATCATCAAGTTCCAACCCCTCTGCCATGGGCAGGGACACCCTCTGTGTTAACAAGCTGTCCTGTTAGCAAGTGTCAGGAGAGCTGCATCCAACGCTTGGGCATCCAGGTCCTGGTCCTGGCTACCAGGGAGTCATCCAGGTTTCTCCTCAGCAAGGCTTTGGCTGCAGGGCCAGGAGTTCCCAACCCTTTTTGCTGGGTGGAACTATGGGAGGCATATCTCAGGGATTTAAAGCTGGCTGCGATTTCTCAGGGCCTGGGAGATTTAATGGCAAGGAGGAAGAGGCGTGGGCAATGCAGACAGAGTGTCACATGCTCTATTAACATCTGGCCATTTGAAGCTGAGATGTCAGTTAGGTTTTGCTCCTTTATTTATCTAAGCTCTTGAATATGCTATTCATTTGGGCCACAAGCACCATTTTCCAAAGCCAAAAAAAATTTAGCTCATCTTCCCACACCCCTTTAAAAGTTTATATTGCAAGTTTTCAAACTGGTTTCTGTAAATTCTGACAGAAGGTAACAAACAGAGAACCATGAAGTTTCCCCCTTGCTCAACTGCTAAACACCACAAAGAGTAATGCTAGGGCAGGCCAGGGTAGCTGTTCCTGTCCTGGGTAGCATAAACCTGTGTTTTGGGCCTTACCCACGTGCTAGGAAGAAAAAGTGTTATGTAGTTTCCAGAAATGTAGACAGACTCCTCTTCTTTCAGGGAAGCCAGTAATTTGACTCCCAGCTCACAGGCGCTTCTGAGGAAAGCTGCTGCTCAGTACTACCAGATGTGGCTGAGAAATGTTTGGCTGGTAATTGGAAAGGAAAAAAAAACCAAAAAGATAAAAAAGCTGTTGGATCTTAGCATATGAAAAGAGAAGGCTCAGTTGAGACTCATGAAAGAAGAAGATTTGAAAACCTGTAATATAAAGCACTCAGGGAGGTGTAGGAAGATGAGCTAAATGTTGATTTATTACCCGTTTTTTGTTCGGGAAGGAGTACTCGTGGTCAGGAAGAACAGCCTAATAAACAGTTTGCATAAACAAGGCAGCAGTCCTTATTTGCCTTCTCAAATGCACGAGTGCTGACGATTCAGCTGGTTCTGCATGCCTAGTGAAGAGGGATGAAGAGGACAGTTTCAAAAGTGTCTTTGTCCTATCTAATGAAGGATGTTTTGTAGTATAGACCTCAGAGTCATGCAATGTGGATTCATGAGACCAAGACATTAGGAGGGGCTTAGTGCCAGTGCATTGCACTTGCTTTTTAGGGAACAGTTTCCATTGCTGAAGTCATTTTTGGGTACTTTTGGGGATTAGAGCCACACTACACCCAAACAAATTTGAAAAGCTGGGACAGAAATAGCTTGTCCAGGTCACACCCGGAGCCAACATTACATTCATCTCTGCATCTCTTCCAGAATCGCCTCTGAGGAGGTGCCATGGCAAGGTATGAAATGCTGGGGCATTTTCAGTATACTTCCATGTGATGATGTTCCTTGCTCTGGTCTCTTCTGGTTTAAAAGCATTACTGACACATGCTGGCTGTAGATTGGGTTTCTCTCACAACAGGGATAGCCAGCCCAAAGCCTTTAAACACGTGCACGCTCCCCAAAGGTTTGGTGGGACTCTGGGAAGCTCTAGTGGCTTCAGTAGTATATTTCCTAGGCTCTGAGCAGTGTTTCATGCACCACACACTGCGGAAAGGACATCTACAGTGCAGGCTGGAAGGGGCAGAGCAGTGTGTCATAGCAGGGTGTGAGCAAGGAGGGAGGGTGTTTGGCTTTTATTGACTCGTTTTTTCCAGTTACAAAACTTTCCTCTTATTTAGAAGATAGTTGTAATGGGGAGAGTTTAAGTTATTCCTTAGTATCAGAACGTTAGTGAACAGTACACTTAAAGTCAAAAGTGTCTGAAGTGCTCAAGGACAAGCTGTAGTATCTGCGAGGGAGATGCTGTTCGTGAGTATGTAGCAGAAGATCATGCATTGCAAATAAAAATTGCTCCAGTGGAAGTCTTTGGGTTGACCTGGGAAAAAAAGAAAAAATCTCTGTTATCTTTTCCTCCTTTGCCTTCCCACTGTCCCCATCAAAATTTTGTTCCTTCTGCTAGCATTCCTGGATGATTGGGGGATAGTATGGGCTGACTTCATTCATTTTACACGTGCGCCCAGAAGTCTGTGTAATTTGTGTAATTTGAAAACCCAACACAGCTGCTTGCATAGTCTGTATTAGTCAAGCTGGTGGCCAGTTTTAGTAATATATAAAGTAGTGTCTGATTTTTCTTATCAGGTGTAAAAGTTAGTCTCCTTTGCTTGCAATTGTACACTTGTATTGCAGTAGAAAGGAAAGGACTATTTGGAGAAAACCTGAAAATGAGCTTTTTATAGAATAATACCTCCACTATTCAGCATGATTTTCAGTGGCCTTAGACTGCCCAACACAATGTCAATGGAGTGAGGACACATTATGTCACTAGCAGACAGATACCATGTTCAGACAGTGACCCCTGAAAACAAGGAGTAGGAAGAACAATTTACCTATCAATGCACAACAAACGAGTGGTTTCTTCTCCCCCTCCAGGAAGCCGAGTGTTGTTATTCAAAACATACATCACAGGGAGAGCTCTCTTCTCTGCTGCTGTGCTTTGGGCTGGTGAAGCAGTAAGACACCATCTGATGGGTCGGGTGTTTGGTTTTCATTTTAATTTTCTCTGTATTTGGATACGCTTTTCTCGGCGTTTCTTTTTGTTTACTTGGGTTTTGCATGTTGAGGAGCTGAGGAGGAGGACAACGTAGCTCAGGGGTTACTGTGGAGTCCAGGCAGAGAGCTGGGTGGAGGATGTGGTTTAGGAGGCAGATGTGAGGCCACCATGTTCCCCTGTGCCTGGCTTCAGCTTTCCCTACCCCTTGGCTCTGCATCACATCCTACACACATATGTACTATCCTCGCTTCTGTCACAAGAGGCTCCATTTACATGGAAATAAGTAACCAAAGCAGGGAGAACAGCTGG
Organism: Jacana jacana; assembly: GCA_013400555.1. Lineage (NCBI taxonomy): Eukaryota > Metazoa > Chordata > Aves > Charadriiformes > Jacanidae > Jacana > Jacana jacana. The sequence continues at coordinate 86,331 of VZTM01018519.1, forward strand.
AACCAGGAGCAGTACCCAGCCATTACATTTTTGTGGGGTTTATTTCTTCCAGCAGTGCGCATCTGCTTACGGCACAGGTTATCTCTGCCTAATGCAATTCAGCTCTTAACTATTCAGCCAGCAGCTGGGGAGAGGCTGTTGGGTTTAGGGAACCCTTTTCTCTCCCTCTTTGTCTGTCTGCCAAGATGCAGAGTAAGATTTGAAAGCTCTCAAACTGTTTAAAATAAAGGCTTGGATGAGTCTGTGGCCAAAGCCAATGAAGGGGAGCATTCCTGATGCTTTTGTGTGACTGATGTGGCAAGAAAGATGCTGCACAAGCAGTCAGTGCTGGCTGTGCTGAAGAGGGGGCAGGGGTTCATCTTTTAGGAAATAAGGACCTGACTGTTCAGTGGACAACTGCACTAAATATTAGCTGAGGTCCACAAAGTCAGTGGAAGCACTTGCTATGACTTTGGTAAGCTTGGGGTCAGCCTTCGAGTAGCTAGCTAGCAGCTGAGAAGTTTGCAACGAGTATTCCATCCAACCTGTGTTGAGATCAAAAAAGCAATTTCTATTTAGAAATAGCAGTCTGTAATGATACAGATAATGGTAATGGTAATAGTAATGGTACTTAATATTTATCTTGGCAGTAAATCAGAAAGGTACCAAACGGCTTGAAAGTCCATTAGATTAAATCAAATGTAGAGACATAAAAAAGGGTCCTGGCAATGCCAGGGAGTTAAGAGAAGAACTCATAAAGCAAGAATTCTTCTAGAGATAATTACCAAACGCCGTGTCATTACTGGCAGCCACACAAATCCATCTGGCTTTGACATTTCTGGGATTGTGTGCAGCGGCGCAGCATGAGCCATATGAGAGGGGATGCTGCCCGCTGGCTGCACGGGTAGAAGGCCACTTTCCTCTGCTTCCTGCCGGTGCAGCGCTACTGCCTTGGACTTCAAATGGTTGTGGGTTTCAGCCAGGGGCACTTTGATATGCCCCGCTTTGAGTCGAGCTTTAGTGGCTAGAAAGTTCTATTTACAGCCTCTGAGAGGAAATCCCAGTGGGGAGAGCTGCTGGATGGGTATGACATAGAGGATGGGAAGCGAAGGGAGCAGCATAGAGGGGAGGGAGATGAGATGACAGGCAGAGGCTTCCTGGAGAGAGGAACTGGACTTTTATCCTCAGGTAACGTAGAAACTGCAATCTTGTCATGTCCCTACCTACCTCTGCTGTTCCTTGCAATACAGACCATTTCTTTGGCATGTTTTGACCATGGCAGTGTTTATATAATGTAGGGCTCTAGCAAAACAGCCGACGCTAATTAAAGTGATCATTGACACAGCCCAACTTCCTACCCCGGTGTAATCTTTGGATTCAGAAAAATAACACAAAAAATCTTGTTGAGAACTGTATTTTTCTTGTTTAAATAGTCATGTGGGTGCCTGGGAGACTTAACACAATAGGAAATAATTAAAGACAGCCTACGACACTGGATTTTGTTCAGCTGAACATGGAGCAATCCCTTGTTTATCAGCTGAGTCTCTGTTGAAAGATAAAATAGATGTTACTCTCTAGTACTCATAAGCTGTGCCTTCTGCATTTCCCGTGTAGAAGAGCATGCAGAGACATTATTCAGCTTGAACATAACCATGTTGAACTTTACAAAACCAAATACATGACTGAATATGCATCTATTCATGTAATAATAGGGACTTTTTGTTATTTAAAAAAAAAAAGTAACGATACTTGTCTCACCAGGGAAAGTATATTCCTAACAACTACTGCATCCTCTATGTTTTGGTGAGTTTGGGACCTTTGATTAAATTGCTGGTACTAAGGAATGCAGAGATTTACTACCTGGTTGCCCACTTACTCCTTCACTGCACACAGAATTGTCTTGAAAGTGTGAACTACTGCAAGTGGGTGAAAAACACTACATCCATTCAGCAATAACACAAACCCAAGGTCTTGTTATCCTTGGGTTCACTTAGAGCTTGATTATATTTCTGTCCTCTTCCAAGGTAGTGGCCTTTCTTTGGCTGAACTGCAGTTGCTGACATTAGGACTGGATCTGTCTCCCAATACTCAGATGTGGGAGTTGAGCTGAATTTTAAACCTCGAGGACAGCACATAAAAAGCCACAATGTGGGAAACTTGGATGCAGTATTAGAAGTTGGAAAGGGGAGGGGGACTGTGCTTTCCCCCACACCCTCCCCTGGCGGTTTTCATTTGAAAACCTAACTTGATTGGAACCTATCAGTAACAGTTAGGTTCTTACATTCCTGATCCTTCCTCTGGTGTCTGATAAAAGATGTGTTTGTGTTCCATCAAGATTGTGTTATCCCCGTGCGTCTCGCGCATGGGTTTAGAAGCAGGAAATGTCTTTGTCATCAGAGCTGGATTTCTCCCAAATGGAGCACCCACCCAAGTGCAGCTGACTGGGTGGGAGGGAGCCGTTTGCATTTTTAATACCAAAAGTGACACACTGAAAGAAAATGCCTGCCAGTGTGTAACACTTGGGAGGGAGTCAAACCCAGATGCTGGATGGAGTTTTAAATTTTTTTAATGCTTTTTTGTCCCACTGTCCCTTGGACAAGCAGAAAGCTTTTCAGAGGAGGAACACCTGGGGGTCCTGTGCCAGGATGCAGTCCCTGTTTCTGAACAGAATTACCCTTCTGCTCTAAGCCCACATACTCTCACGGGATTTTGAGGTCGTCTTTTTTTCTCAAGGCATTTCTACCCATCTCTGTTGTGTTTAAAAATGCCAAATCTTCTGTTAAGCTCTTGCCCTCTCTGTTGTTAGGAGGGCAAGCCAGGCTGGGTGGAAGGTGTACTGTACCTGGGAATTGCATGTTCGTCAGGAAGATCCCTCTCGTGCTCTCGAGCAAAGGAGCATGGGGGTCAGGATTGTAAAAGAAATGAGGTATTAAGTTCCTTTCTGGGCTTATAGGTGATTACGTGGTTTTATTGCATGACTGAAGTGTGTGATATTTCTGTTGCTGACAGGGAAGGCCGCTCTAATGCTCACATTAAAGGAGATTACCAAAGAATCGGAGATGTTATGCTAAAGAACATTCAGAGTATGAAGGTAGGCACGATGCTATAACTATTAAGCTTTGACACAGATTAACATTAGCGTGCTTTTCATTTTCATGTGATGTTGCCTCCTGTGCTGTTTTTTTCCAATCATAATCAAGGCTTATGCTGTAAAAGTTCCCTTTCATAAAGTAACAAGCATTTGGTGTGAGCCCTGAGATTTCAGCATTGCAAGCTGATTTTAAATTGTCCAGCCCCTTTCCTCAGTCTGCTCTCCAAATAGAGGAACAATGAACACAAATGGTCAGGAACATTCCATTTCCAGTTATTTTTCCTTTCAAATAAGAAGAATACATCAGGATTTGTATGGTTGAAGAAATTGTTCAAACACCCAGTGTGCCTACTTGTGCATGCATAAGTGGTTAAGAAATTGCAGGAGTAGTGACCATAACCTGGATATTGATCTGATTTGATTTGAGAAACTTATATTTGTGCCAAGTTAGATGAGAGCTTTATCCAAATACTTAAAGCATGGATGGGTAACACAGACTTCATCTTATTAATGTAACCCAGTTCAGTGTGTGGAAAACATGGCGCAGCACCTCTGACATGTAGATCTCAAAGTGCTTTTGAAACTGTCCCATAAATCTTTCCTTGGGCATTGCCACCTCGACATTCTGCAGTTAGTAAACGGAATGACCTCGAGTCCTTGGCTGGAGGAGAGGGCAGTTTAATCTTTACAGCTCTCCTGAGACCTTCCTTAGTACTAGGCTTATTTTTCAGAAGGACAGAGCGACAAAGAGAGGTTAAGTGACGCCCAAGTGATTCTACAGCAAACCAGAAAAAGAGAATGTAGAAACCTTGATTTGCAGTCCCCAACACAGGCAGGTCTGTCACAAATAAGGTGGCTTTATTCTCTCTGCAGTGCACTTAGGAGTTGCTTTTTTTTCCCCCTCAAGACACAATTCAGAGGCATTGCAAGAAACACAGTGGGGACTTTTCTACTCCATCCCTGCTTTCAAGAAGTGTGCACCTGTTCACAAGCAGTTTTTGGAATCTCAGCTTCTGACAGACTCTGCTTGTGCCCTTGGTACTTTGCAACGTCACATCGTCCTTCGCTGTCTGCAGGTCCTTCTGTGGCACCAGTTTAATGGCAGCGTAGGGTCCTCACTAACTTAGACCTGTCAGTGTGCTTTCACCCCCACCATTCTCCCTTTTACCATTCGAAGATTCCGTTCCCTTTGCTTTGAGAACCACCACCGCTGACAGGCATGGATATGTGATGGAAAGAGGCAAAACCTAAGTTGACTTAAAGAACTACCCAGGAAGAATTGAAGTTAGTTAAAACTCCTCATATATTATCATGAGACCTGTTAAAAGACCTTAGAACTGACACACCTTGTTTAATTAACATAGGAAAGAAGTTAAGAGAGAGTAATTAATGAGAGGCCTCTGATGTAGTCCAGAGGGTCTGCTGTGTCTTTGCTTGACTTACAGGCTTGTGAAATGGATATGCAATGTATAGAGGAAGCAGCTTGGCTGTAGGGAAGGTATATTTCTGGTAAGGAGGTCACAAATCACAGGAGAGAGGGAAGTGATTGGGAATGTGTCAAAAAGCACAAGCTTGAGAGTATGCCAAACTGTTTTCTCAAGTCCGTTCAACGTACGCATTCCATTTATTTTTGTTACTGCCTAATTTTCCACTGGGTAATGGGAGACAGTTTTTTTCACTGCTCAGAGAAGCTCTGTGCCTCCTGAAGAGCCAGTTTACCTTTTGGAAAACACAAATGAAGCCCCTGTATTAATTGTTCAAAAAATATTGCTTAATTGTTTTAAATGGGACTCATGAACGTCTGTGATAGTGAGTCCTAGATGAGGTTACATATTTCATGCAAACCTCATTCACTTGCTGGTGCATAGCTCCCCTCCTGCCAGTGGGATCATCTTAGGGACTGCCGGTAAGGAGAAGGCATAATACAAGGATGAAGAATTCTAACAAACCCATTTCTGTCAGACAACTCCTCTGTTTTTGCGTGTGTTTGAATTCCCAGGAGCAACTTCTCCTTAATGGGGGAAGAGAAGCCAAGGGTCCAGTTGCCCTGGACTGCAGCAACTAAATCCCTTCATCCTCCTAGAAAATCCTGTTTTATTTCCTAGCTCCCCATTCACATTGTCTCGCTCTCTCCCGGTTGCACCTACACTTGCCCTGAGCTATGTTCATGTTGTCTCCTTGCCTATGGA